>OX327010.1:30067500-30392658 GCA_946800695.1 Geum urbanum
GTTGTGATGAGCATTTCTGGAAAGTTTGGTCGTGTTTGGACACCGTCGCCACCGCGCCGCCGCCGCCGGTGGTCTGCGGCGGTGCTCCAGCGAGGTCCGGATTTTCGAGATTTTTATGTGTTTCCGACTCGTTTTCACACTCTAAGCATAGTCGTGAGGTTTTCGGGATGATTTGGGTGCCGGATTTTTAGTCGAGGGTTTATACGGAAAGTTTTGGGAATTTCGTCGATTATTTTGTACCGCGATATATGTTTCCGGGAACGGTTGGTTTCCGAGATCTGGTACAGTGTTATGAATTGTGATTTTGATCAGATATATTTTATGATTATTCAGGGGACGAGATCGTGCTTCGGGCGAGGGATCTTCTGCCGGACCACGTAATTAGCGCGAGTGCGCACTTTGCTCGTCTGTGAGTGGACCTTTCTTTTCACTGATCGATTGCGAGTCTTTATATTACATTTTACATGCATGAGTATACGTTTGTGATTATGACTTATACGAGCATGTGCTTTACGATTATGCATTTACGATTATGCTTTATACGTATGCATGAAACTATTTATGATTTGATTTACACAGAGTACAGTCTTAGTATATGTGGTTGTATCGATACACTTGCATCCCGGCTAATCCCCGAGGATTTCTACCAGGGGGGAACTGTACCTTGTGCCGATGTATTTTCGGGTGGGTACATATTTCTGTTCCTTGTGCTGCTGTATTTCTGGGTGGGAACAGATACCCTAACCTGAGGCCTTTCTGGCTAGAATCACGTGTGGGTCTGGGATCCCGTGATTCGGACTGTACTAGCACGGATGTGTCCATGAGTGACCCCGTGGGATTTTTCTATGCATGCTCTGTACGCTGGAGGAGTTTGGGTTCACCTCGTGTACTATATCATATTCACTCTTTTTGACTCGCATATCTTTTATTATTTATATTATTCGCTGAAAGACATTTAATTTCGTCCACTCACTCTAACAGTTTTCATGTCTTTCCCCTGGGCTTTTCGGTTTCTGTGCCCAGTTTGCAGTTCAGATTCTAGTGTCTCGCGTCGTAGTCGGAGGCTAGTCATTCGAGCTACCTTTCTGTCCCAGTAGTTTACTTGTTTTGCCTACTGCTGTATATTTTGTATATATACACTAGAGGTCGCTCTGATACGATACTGATACATGTTTTATATGGTTTTTCCCGGATTTTCTATATTATACAGTTATGTTTACTGTTTATTGCTATTGTTATGATATTGAGAAATCCGGATGGGATTGGTGCCCACGGTTTGGCTTTTGTGGCATAGGATGAAGTGTATTTTCCGGGTGCAGGTTAATGGCAATTCCGCGTTAGTAACGTTACTCTGCCAAAATTTTTTATGGTTTTTGTTGGTTCGTGTTTTCAGAAGGGGTTTGATTCCGGTTTAGGAAACTAAATCGGGGTTAGGTCCTTTCAATAACATAAATGCATAATCATAAATGTATATGCATAATCATAAATATATACTCATAAAATGTATAAATCAAGACTCGCAATTCAACTATGAAAATAAAATGTCCACTCACAGTACGTGGTTAACTCTGAGGTCCGGCAGAAGATCCCCCGCCAAACACTCGATCCCGATCACCTGAAAAACAGGGATACGATCAATATATATTGAAACACAACATACTGAGCTAATATGCCGAGAACCCCGCGTTCTCGAAAGACGTATCGCCCGGAATATAGACAAGGATAACAAAATTCTCAAAATATACCCAATAAATCCTCGTCCCAAAATAAAGAACACAAATCAACTCAAAAGCCTCAAGACTACGATCGGGACGCGATTACGAGCAAAACGGTATAAAAATCTTCAACATCCCAAAAAGTCAATCCTCGCTGGAGCACTGCCGTTGACCGTCGCCGTCGGCGGCGGCACGACGTGAATGGTGACATTTTCCGGCGACCAAGACCTCAAAACCTTCCTCCCCTAAAGTCCAACCTCTTTCCCCAAATGGCCACTACCATCCAACCACCACCGTGGCCGAAAATAGCCTCGAAAGCCAAGAAACCCAATTCGGCCGGAAAACTTCACTGGTGGAATTCTTCACCGTGGAGCCACTATGTCCTCCCAAATTCAAGGGTTACCATCCCCAACTCAAGCCCAACCTATTCCACCCAAAAATCCCCTCGAAAACTCGCCGAAAAATCTCCCCCCATTCAACCCGATTCCGTCCAACTTACCTTCCAAAATCCACCACTCAAACCACCTCAAAACATCTCAATATATACATCAATCAATAGCCCAAGGGAAGAGCATCAAATCCCTACCTTAATCTCCAACAACCGTGCCGTTTTCTGGCAAGAATCACGACGGTGAGTTCAACAACTCGACGGGTCAGCTTGGTTGACTCGGTCAACTCGAGTCTGGCTCGGTCAACTTTGGTCAAACGGCCCAAATGCGACTTTTCAACAACTTTTATGACTATTCCGCTATTTATACGTCGCGAACCGACCAAATTCACGATTTGGATAACTCAAACCCAAACGGATAAGTACGACTAACTCGACGATAATTTCAAATATTCATTTTATATTCTCCAATTATCCGAAAAATCCTCTGAAACCTCCTACAAACTCGAAATCAAATCTTCTATAATTTCCGCGAAGGAGCTCAAACAAAATTCATGTCCGTTAATTAAATCGTGAACAAAGCCGTCAGATCAATCAATTACGACTAACTGCGATTAATCATAAAATGTGCAAATTTAACCAATTAACATACCATTTCTGATTCGAGTCGTTACAGAAACCAAAGGTGATTTCCTAACTGCAAGAAAGAATAATAAGTCTGTTGTTTACATTGCAACCAGTAGCACGGTCATCACTTCTTAAGCACTTCTAAAATGAAAAAATATTTTAATGTTTAGAGTGCAGGGTAAGATTTCAATTTTTAATTCAGATAATTGATCATGTCCGGGGATGAGAGCATGCGTTCCATATTCTCACCCCGTTCTTCCCAATTTACAAACTTCACGAAAAAAGAATTAGACCGTCGCTTTCGTTGAATCGAGTTGCAAGTTCATCACTTCTTAGGGTTTAAAAATAATACTTGGTGTCGCGAGCTCGTACTCGGCCTAGCTCGTTTCAGAGCCGCAGATAAGGCTCGACCATATCTGCAGCGACAGAATGGAGGAGAGATGTTGTGGCGCCATTCTCCAGGGGACAACGAGTTTGCTTCTCTTCGCTGCGAGACTTCCTCAAAGTTCAGCGGCATTGAGGCCCAACAATCAAGGACAAGGAGTTCGATCTCGACGTATGCATTGTGAATGAAGAAGACCTCCTTGACGATCTTGAAATCCTCGTAAGCAAAATTAAAATACATATTCAAGTTTCGTAACGCACGCCAAGTGTTTGTGGAAATGCCTCTGAGAATTATTTTCTTTCTAAATTTGAATAAAATTGTAGGAGTGCTGGAATTGGAAGAGCTCGCTGGCGCTTCTCAGGTAACATAAGTCTCCAGTTAATAATTTTGTAGTTTGTTTTGTGGCTTTTCAAATCTATGGGATTCTGTTAATAAATGTGTGTTTCTGTTGATGGATGTGCTTCGTATTTGGATTGCTTCTATTGATTGTTTGTATGTAAAGTTGTAGTTTTATCTTATTTATTTAGTTAATATTCGGATAGTGAGAATCACAATCGAATGATTTAGATAGACTAGTACAATGTTTCAGGTCTTATAATTTGTCTCTACTCTTGGCATTTTAACACCTTTTTTTCCATCACACACTCCATTTTCACAAATAAATGATTTTACAGATGCAAAATGATCACCATTTGTGCTAGACAAGGGAAGCAATCAGTTTGAGATGCTAAAATTACAGAGGTAGAAACCTTTTATTACTTTGCCTCGACTGTTCGTAACTTCTGAGCAAACAGTGGTAAAATCTGAATTCAGATACTTACATATGCGAAAAATGATCTGTGTTTGGTAGAAGAAGCAGAGGCTGAGAAGCAAGTATCTCTCTTTGGTATTATATTACTGCAGCTTCGTTTATGAAAGCAGAAGCTGAGAAGCAAGTATCTCTCTTTGGTAGAATGAATGAAATGAATCTCAAGTGGCTAATTTTGATATCTGATATGAACATGTAGGTCTGTCTACTGTTTGTGGTGCTATGCACCATCTTTTGAAATGTCTATTTTGTGGTACTAGTCATATCTACAGGATTAGCCTGATGTATTTTTCACCCAGGTGACACGCATTGAACCTGGGTAGTTCCATCTTTGCATGCATATGCTAGCATCTCACCCATTGTCCATATTGTCAGCTACTCTTGCATTCTTGTCTCTCAATGGAAGACAACTGTAAGTTCATGTCTATTTTTTTTGTTTGTTCTGGTGTTAGAAACTTAAAGAAATGTTTTGATTGTAGTTTCCAGGTTTGGGCAGTCTATCAAAGTGAATTGGGCATATGTTAGAGGGAAGATACTTCAGGTTTGTTCATGTTTTTCTGTCTCTTCCTTGCATTTCATGTGTGATCCTGTGATATATTCAGCTAGGTTACTGATCCTATCTTATTTATTTGCAGGTTACTTCAACATTTTTGTAGGTGATCTCAACCATGAGGTTACTGATTCTACATTATTTGCATGTCTTTCTGTTTATCTCAGTTGCTCGTCAGTGTCTCATCTCATAGAATTGATGCCCCATTTTTTTTAACAAGATATCTAATGAAGCTCTAGATTGAATCACTTTTTATTGTTCAAGCTTACACAGTGGGCTGTCTGATTTGATTTTTTCATTGTCATTGATATTAGAGATGCAAGACTTATATGGGATCAGTAGACAAGATGCTCCAGTGGCTTTTGGTTTGTCTCATTTTGGAATCAACGGGTAACATCTATGTTCTAATTTATAATTATTTTCAATTAGATTGACATGTTTGGTGTGTTTTAGAATGTGTGCTTGTGGAATTCATTGATCTATCCTTTGCTTTAGTAGAATCTCATCATAATTCCTTGTAGTAATCCCTTTGATACGGTGTCAGGATATTGTATAAGTACTGCACTTGTTTAGTTTCATTGTCATTGATTGCAAGTCACCCTTCACAGATTTATCAGTATGAACTACCAATTCTCAGTAAAATTAGAATCACTATAGTTTTAAGTTTAAAGAAAGTAATATCGAGAGTTATGCTTATAAGCTCGTGTGGGTCTTAAACTGTGTGTTTAATTAGTATTTAAAATACAAAGACTACACCTAATCTGTAGCTGCACCAGTCATGTGGTATTGCTGCCTGACTAGTCTTTGTAGTAATGGACCTTACGACTTGTACTTTCTGCTCCATATTTCTCACCAGAAGGAGAGATTGAGAGAATGAAGGAGCTGTTAGTGTGATATGCTATATGTATATGTACTTTTTGTTCAGTTCATTATTGGAGAAAATACATGTTGTAATACTTGCTATTCGTTGTGGTTCTTAATCAGATGCTCTTCTAAAATCAATTGGAAAAGAAGTGGAGGATTTAGCTGACATAGAGTAGTATATTTGGTTGTATAAACTTGCTATGTTCTTAGAAATGAGTATAATGCAATTTTTTGATTTCTTGTATTTTGTTATGGATATTTTTAGATTCTAATTATGAATTACAAGGAGATTTGATTTGACATATTTGAGCACAAACTTGTATCTTAGCACAAAAGAACATTGAAAAAAAAAGCATTGTTTGAAAAGTTGAAAAAAAAAGTATTGTCTGATTTCATAACTACCTAAAAGTGTACATAATCTAGTTCAATAAACTATTAGAAACAATGGTTAATTTTAATTTTTTTCATTGTCCAATCATCGTTAGACAATGTCAAATACGTAAACGTACTTGTGTGTATAATAGTCAGACAATTGTCTTTTTTATATGTGGATGACTAATTAGATTTCAGACAATACTTTTTTTGTCTGCTAACCATTGTCGGATATATCTCGCGCTAACATTTCAACCATTGTGTGATGGGCATAAACTATTGTCTGAAGTCTTTTTTGGCGTAGTGGTAGGTTATGTGGTTTACAATACGTCATTAATGTTCTGAGAGCTTCTAATTCCTCAGGCCTCTGTAGCAACCGAAGCAGCGGTGCCATTGCCGTTAGGCTCAACAGTCTCTGAGTTTTTAAATTTGTCATTGAGTATAGGTTGATCATGTGCACCTGAACCTGAAGCCCTTCTCACCTAAAAAGTATACATTTAACAATAACATATAGCCTTTCATTATCAAATTTGAATGCAAAGTCTGATACAGAAAATGACACACATAATGTCCATTAGAAAGATGTTAGATCTGATAGACATAAGAACAATACATGCCCTGTTACAAAGGAAGTATGCATTTTTTTTCAAAAAATTAAAAAAAAACATACAGCTTGATCAAGGATCATCCGAAGTATAGATCTATCAGTATATTAAGCTAAATAGATATAAGATGCATGTACTATACAACCTATACTAAGCTACTGTTCTTGATTTATCCAAAGTTCCATTTTGTAATAAAATCAACATATCACATGCACAAACTTTGATTGCAACTTCAGTAAAGCACATGAATCTGGCAGTTGTTGAAGTATTAAATACAAAAAAAGTGTGATTTTAATGCACATGAATCTGACAGGGAATTTCTAGAGTTTGCAACGGAGATTTGAAATGTCAGACTAGGACTTTCTACAGACGGGTTCAATCTTTTTAATAATGGCACGTACAACGCTTGGCCAGTTATCCTCATACTGTACAACCTGCCTCCCTGGATGTGTATGAACAAGAAATTTAATTTCCTTACTGTGTTAATTCCAGGGCCTAAGTCTCCCGGAAAGTGTTTAAATATGGACCTCAGACCATTGATTGACGAGCTAAAATTGTTGTGAGAAACTGGAGTTCCAACGTATGACATGTTCAGTAACACAATGTTCTTGATGAGAGCCGCGGTAATATGGACTATCAGTGATTTTCCTGCATATGGGATGTTGGCATCTTGCACAACCAGAGGATACAATGCTTGTCCTATCTATTTGGACGACGTCAACTCTAGTTGGCACACGGGGAAGGTATGTTACTTGGGTCACTGTAAATGGCTTCCTCATAATCACCAGTGGCGACAAAATAAGGACTGTTTCGATGGGACAGTAGAGAATGATCATAAACACCGACAGTGGTCTGGCGAAGAGATTTTTGAGAGGTTAAATAGCTTCAATTTCGGTGTGTTGACCAATGACGATGATGTGAAAAAACATAATCCACACCCTCCATAATATCTGGCATATTGGCATCACGTGAGTATTTTCTATGAACTGCCTTACTGGTCAAAATTGAAGCTGAGGAACAACCTAAATGTCATGCACATAAAGAAGAATGTGTGCTACAACATGGTGGGAACCATTCTCTGTATTAAGTTCAAGACTAAGGATACTTCCAAAGCGCGAAAAGATCTAGAATCTATGAATATACGTCATCCCTTGTGTTTAAAGAGGGATAGAAGAAGTGTTTACAACAAGATGCCCATTGCACCTTACACAGTGAAGCTGAAAATGAGGGATGCTGTATTCAACTGGTTTCAGCGTGTTCGGTATCTGTCTAATTATGCATTCAACATATATGATTATGTCAAAGTAGGGGAGCACAAATTCATTAGTTTAAAGACTCATGACTGTCACATTATGCTGCAACGTCTGATTCCAGCGATGATTCGACCTTATTTGCCTAAAGACGTTGTCGAACCAATAGTTGTATTGTGCATAGTGGCATAGGGTATGCACCAAGAAGTTGAAGAAGTCGGATGTGGTCGAACTTCGATACGAAATTGTCCATATCCTCTGCAAATTAGAGAGGATTTCCCCCCTGCTTTCTTCGACATTATGATTCACCTCATGGTCCACCTTCCCGAACAAGTCCTGCGTTCTGGTTCGGTCCAGTATACGTGGATGTATCCTCAAGAAAGGTAAAATATGGAGTAGTACTGAATATTTTTAAACACGTTTTCCATCATTTATATATCTCTTTTCTTACAAAGATCGCTCTGAATTAATAATATAATGCATTTTTTGTAGACAACTTGGACAATATAAAGGATTCGTCAAAAATAGGTCTGCCCCGGATGGCTCCATCGCGAAAAAATACTTAATGCATAAATCTGTTACTTACTACAGCGTACTTCAATGATCCAGTCTAGACCACCTCCAATACACCTGTTACCTACAATCTTTCAGTCATCATAGATCTTGTATGACTGTTTAGAGGAGTATTAACCGAAAGATTAAGTCATGAGGAACTTATTGAAGCACACTGGGTAGTGTTGCGAGACTGTAAAGACGTTACTGGTTACATGCAAAGTTACAGAACTAAAATTCAGACAACCAAACCGGACAAGAATCCTAACTGGGTTGAAAAAATGCTTAAGAAGTTCCCTGATTATTTTCTCCAATGGGTATGTATGTTAAATTATTAATTCATGAATATAGGCTTTGTGCTTCCTTTTTTAAATTTGATGTTGATATATATATATATATATATATATCTGGAATCAGACTAGAGATTAATTAGTTAAGTAATTTGTTATTTGATTTGGTGTTTAATTTATGGATTCGTAGTGTTTTTGGTCAAATTCTGGATGCAGGTTTATTTGTGGTTTCCATTAGTTTTAGGGAAAACTATGGCAAACTTTTGGTAGATATATATGGGAATTGTATCAACGTTTTTCTATTCAAATGTAAATGGTTCAAGCGTATGAAGGAAGATCTGGGCCTTTTATCAGTCGATACAAACTCAAGCTGGTATGAGGATGAGTCTTTTGCTCTTGCCATATTAGTTAGGTAGGTGTTCTATTTGGATGATCTGAAAACTGGTACAGGTTGAAAAATAGTAAACCATATGTTTCACCGAAGAATATGGAGTGCCACAATACTTGAAGGGTCGTCACTAATTCACACTCAATGGGATAATGTCAATGCATATCAAGAATCTAATACTTCTGTTATCCCAGACACAAGGGAACTCATTCGCCTTAACGAACGCTTACCTATGCCTGATCGGGAAACAGATCTTACTGAAAATGAGATCACAGACCTTACGATTGATAATGCATCTGAAGATAAAGAGCTGGAAGATGAAGACGACCTTGGATATGATGACAATGATGGAAACTATGGTGATGAGGACCAACCATCAGTTGAGAGTAGTGAAGAGGAAGATGTTGATGAAAACTATGATGATGAAAGTGATTGATTGATCGACCGAGTTCGGTGCATTTGTAATTTTGATGCATGCATGTATATATGCATGGTTGAATATATAAAACCGATGTTTATTATTAATTAATTAATATAAATTTTAGACGTCGACAATCAATTAAATAATTAATTTAATTATGGACAAATTGGAAACCAATCTAATTTGGCGATATCCTAGACGTCAATAAATTTGGCGAGTAATTTAAAAACACTATCCTAGGCAACGGAACCATAGGGTTCTGTCGTCTAAGTTAGACGACCGAACCCTAGGGTTCTGTCGTCTAGGTGACCACTTAGACGACAGAACCCTATGGTTTTGTCATCTAAGCTGAAAATAATGGCGGGTGATAGGTAACCGCCCATTTTTTGGGTGGCTTTCATAAATCACTTAGACGACGCAATCATAGGGTTCTGTCATCTAAGACAAAAATGATGGCCGTGATAAGTAACTGCCCATTTTTTTGGGTGGCTTTCAAAAACTACTTAGACGACGCAATCATATGGTTCCGTCGTAAAAGTGGACACTTAGACGACGGAACCATATGGTTCTGTCATCTAAGTGGAAAAATGGGTATAAGAAAACTGATCGGTTTCTCTTTCTCTCTCACTTTGATTCCTTCTCTCTCTCCCTCACCCCCACCGACCAAAACTCTCCCCTCCTCACGGTGACTCTTCAGGCTCCCTCTCCCTCACCGGCGTCGTCCCCCTCACCTCGGGTCCTCCCTCTCCCTCACCGGTGCTGCCCTCCCCCCACAGATCCCACGTCCCTCGATCGATCACCGGCCGCCAATTTCGAATTCGGGTCCTCCTCTCCCTCTCTGGCAACCCACCTCTCCGGTCTCCCTCTCCGGTACGTCCCTCGATCTCCCTCTCGATCAATATATATTCATGCATCTATGAAAATTCCGGCCGGCCATATTCATGCATCTATGTATAATACTATGTATATACATATTATATATAATGTGTATAATACTCTGTATATACATATTGTGTATATATTTGGATGTGTACGTATAATATTGGATAATTTAATTGATATACTTACATATGTATAATTGGATAATTTAATAATTCGATAATTTATATGCATGTGTATAATATATTAGATAATTTCATAATTCAATAATTTATATGTATGTGTATAATATATTGTATAATATATATAGATATGTACGTATATTAAATTCCTGTGTTAATTAATATATAGATATGTTAATTTATATGTGCTAATATATATATATATGTGTGTTATTTTATTTATGTTTATAATTATATGTGTTATTTTATTTATGTTTATAATTATATGTGAAATAAATATAAATGTGTTAATATATAGAAATATAAGATACCGAAAAGACGCACGGCAAAAGACAAAGAATCGTGGCATCAATCTGTCTTACGACAGACAGATGGGTTGGGGGAATAAAGCCTCCAATGAGTCGGGTACGAGTTTGGCACCTGAAGGGGAGATTTCGCACGCTCCTCCTATTGACGACGTTGTAGCTGATCAGGGCGGTTCAGGGTTGACGTCACAGGTGCCCCAATCTTCCGCTGGAGATTTAGCTGCCGTTAATGCGAGACGGTGAAATAGGAGGGACCCCTCACTTCTATCCCCTAAATGCATTCAGGAAATTTGCAATGGAAGCAAAGCTGAGATCGTAGCAAAGACATCGTGAAAGGACCCGACCCCAATTTAGTTGCCTAAACCGAAATCAAACCCCTTCGAAAACATGACCTTAAAAAAAAATTGCCAGAGTTTACTTTGAAATACGTTAACCAATTATTAGAATCTGAAAAGAAAGATACTTCGAATATTCCACAAAAGCCAACCGTGGGGCTCCGTTCCCCATCTGGATTTCTCAACATCATATATATAATAAACCAAAGGTTTTTAAGAAATCCAGAACATTCAAGAGTAAACTCAACTAAAAACATACATAAGTATTCAGAGCGACGCCTATATACAACATTTACATCAAGTAGGTCGAACAAGGAACCTACAGAAACTGAAGTGTAATCCGAACTCTATGCCTCCACAGTCGTCGCGCAACACTGGAACCCAAACTGCAAACTGGGCAAAGGAAACCAAAAACCCCAGGGGAAGACAAATAAAATCGTTAGAGTGAGTGGACGAAAATAATAATATGTCTTTCCCAAATATATGCTCAAAAAAGTATAATGCGAGTCAATGCATATGAAAATCCCGACCAGGTATATTTTCCCTGATCCATAAATATGCACGTAAAAATCCTGCGGGGTCACTCATGGACTCTTCCGCATAGTACAGTTTAATCACGGGATCATAGACCCCCTCGTGATTAATAAGCCTAAAAGACCTCGGGTCAGGATATTTGTCCTTCCCGGAGCATCTCGGGGATCAGCCGAGAAGCCAAAGCATCGATGCATACCTCAATATCCGAGATTGTACTCTGTGTAAACCAAATCATAAATCATTTCCATGCACATGCATAATTGTAAAATGCATAATTATAAAATGTATATTTATGTGTATATAATTGTAACTGCATAATCATAAATATATATCCATAAATACATAAATCAAGACTCGCAATTCAACTGTGAAAATAAAATGTCCACTCACTGTACGGAGCTAACTCTGAGGTCCGGCGGAAGGTCCCTCACCAAACGCTCGATCCTGATCACCTGAATAACAGGGATACGATCAATATATATTGAAACACAACATACGGAGCTAACACGTCGAGAACCCCGCGTTCTCGAAGGACGTATCGCTCGAAATATCGACGAGGATAACAAAATTTCCAAAATATACCCAATTAACCCTCGTCCCAAAATAGACTACTAAATTCAACTAAAAAACCTCACGACTACGACCGGGACGAGATTATCAGCAAAACGGTATAAAAATCTCCAAAATCCCAAAAAGTCAACCCTCGCCGGAGCTCCGCCGTTGACCGCTGCCGCAGGCGCGGCATCAACGGTGACATTTTCCTGCGACCAATACCTCAAAACCTTCCTCTCCTCAATCCCAACATCTTTCCCCAAAGGCCCACCACCATCCAACCACCACCGTGGCCGAAAATAGCCTCGAAAGCCAAGAAACCCAATTCGGCCGGAAAACTTCACCAGTGGAATTCTCCACCGGGGAGCCACCATGTCCTCCCAAATTCAAGGGTTACCATTCCCAACTCAAGCCCAACCTATTCCACCCAAAAACCCCATCGGAAACTCACCGAAAAATCTCCCCACATTCAACCCGATTCCGTCCAACTTACCTTCCAAAATCTACCACTCAAACCACCTCAAAACATCTCAATATATACACCAAACAATAGCCCAAGAGAAGATCTTCAAATCCTTACCTTAATTTCCGGAAACCGTGCTGTTCTTGGGCCAATAACTCGACGGTGACTCGGTGAACTCAACGGGTCAACTCGGTTGACTCGGGTCTTGCTCGGTCAACGCTAGTCAACATCCCAAATGCAACTTTTCGACAACTTTTACGACTATTCCGCTATTTATACGTCACGAACCGACCAAATTTACGATTCGGATAACTCAAACCCAAACGGATAAGTATGACTAACTCGACGATAATTTCAAATATTCATTTTATATTCCCCGATTATCCGAAAAATCCTCTGAAAGCTCCTACAAACTCGAAACCAAATCCTCTACAATTTCCGCGAAGGAACTCACACCAAATTCGTGTCCGATAACAAATCGTGAAATGTGAAAATCAAGCCACCATATCGATCAATTACGACTAACTGCGACTAATTGTGAAATGTGCAAATCAAGCCAATTAACATACCATTTCCGGTTCAGATCGTTACACATCGACAGGATGGAGGATCGATGTGCCTCTAAACGCATTCACCCGATGTTCTGAAGGAAGGAGGCTGACTAGTTTGATAGCTCACCAAATCGAAAACTACGTACATTATCAAGTACATATGATAGCCCCTAATTGGGAAGACCTCCCCGGCGAGGACAAAATGAACGTGCTCTGCGGACTCACGGTAAAAAAATATTTAATATTATATTTTTTTCATAATTGCTTACAAATTCTAGTGTTTACTGTTTCTAATTGCTTTTAAAAAAAATGGTTAGAACAATTTTAATTATGAATAGACTCCAGAGATGGTGGACTACATCAACAAAACCGCTCACCAGATCTTCAAGGATTGGAAGTGTGCATTGCACAAGAAGTACAAGGCAAACCCCGAAAAGATTTTGAAGGAGTTCAAAAAGGGAAGGGAAGATGAGTGGGAGTGGTTGAGAGCCCACTTTGAGTCCGAACCATATAAGATTCGTAATTTATATTCCTCCACATTCGTGTCATTTTTTGGGAAAAATTTTGTTGAATAATGATTAATTGCGTAATAATTTAAATTGTTGTGTAGCATGCGCAATCACAGAGGAACAGAGCTAATCGGGAGAAGAAGTTGTTGCATCACGGATTGGGCCCCTGCAAAATGCTCAACTTGGCGCATGAGCACTTGTAAAAGCGTTCGAAATACCAACTCATAGCAGGCATCATTTCTACTTACAATAGGCCCGGGCAGACTGAACATCTCGACACTCAACACGCCGTAAGTAACATTTTTTTCCAAAGTAATAATATTTAATTTTATTGTTTCTTTTTCACTTGTGCATAAAGAGATAAACTTGATAAATGAGGATATTATTTGTGTGATACATAGGTAATTGATTATATGCATGTGTGATACATAGGTGCATGTGTGATACATATGGTGAACTTGAGAAATGTGAATAAAATTTAGTTTTGATGTTATTGGAAGTGATTTGGTTTTCGTACAGGATTTTGGTTTCCTCAATTTTTAGGAAAAATTATGTCAATTTTTTTGGGACATTCATATATATATATATATATATATATTGTCCCTATTCATTTCAGGAGAGGTTGCAACAATTGGCCGATAAGAGAATTGCATATATGCAGTCCTAGAGTCCAGGGATCATGCTTGAGGAGCTGCCTACTCTCTCGATAGAGTCTCAGATAGAAATGGCAGATGCAGTCTTCGACCGTAGACCTGGTAAAGAGGTTTGTGGTCTTGGACGGGGAGTCGAGCAAGATATGAGAGAGTCCACATCGTCGAGGAGTCGGCGCATGAATGCGGCGAGATGAGAGAAAATACAAGCTTTCCAGGAGCAAGCTCGAGTGTCCAACGACAACGCTTTAGCTGCCCAGGAGGACGCTCGTGGCTCAGGAGGACGCTCGTAGGCCTCAGAAGGAGAGTCAAGCAGCTCAAGCGAGGATGAATCATATGGCTCAATTAATGCGCATCTTGTCGATTAAGCTAGGGCTAGATCCTGATCCTATTTGTCACCCATTTGGCTCTCCCTTTCCTCCAGGACCCGATGACGATGATCCGAGCGGGGGTGAGATCGGCAGGGCCCATATGCCTTCTACTGTCGTTAGCTAAGTTTTTTATGTACTTTTGTGATCTTGATCGGAATCGAACAATATTTTATTAATTTTGTACGAGTTTTATATCTAATATATATATTTTTTATCATTAGTTATTTAATTTTTAAATTAATTTAATGTTTAATATATTAGATTAATTATATTTTTAAAAAATAATATTTACTACTTAGATGACGGAATCAATGATTCTGTTGTCTAAGTACTATCACCTAGACGACAGAATCAAATTTGCCGTTATCTAAGTAATATCACCTAGACGATAGAAAAATTGATTGTGTTGTCTAAGGATATACTTATACCAGGGAAATATACGTCATCTAAGTGAACTTAGACGACGCTTCTAAAAACGTTGTCTAAGTGGAACTTAGGCGACGAAAATTCCAATTTTCATTGTCTAAGTACCTAAACTACGGTGTTTAGACGACGACACTTGATGGAGATTCCGTCGTCTAAGTGCCTAGACGACGGAAATGCATACTTAGGCGACGGAACTGTTCCATCGCCTAAGTGGCTTTTTCTGGTAATGTATTGTCCTTAAATTAATTAGTATTTTCAGATTTGGTCAATATTACTAAATATTTCCTACAATTTATTTGCTGCTTTTTTATATCACATATTCTTCTTACTACCATTCTTAGAGTATCTACACCGGTGCTATTTTCAGCACGAGCAAAGGCGGACCCCTGTCGAAAATAGCACGAGCAGGTTGTTTGCTCGATGTAGTGGGAGGTTTGGACTAGGACGATCGATCGTTGACCAAGAGCACGAGCATGCTAGCGAGCAATTTTTACTCGAGCGAGAGGAGGTGCAGGCCTAGTGGAGCCCACTCACGTGGGTGAGGCTAGGCATCCAATTTTTTTTATTAATGCGCGTGTATTACACATGCCATTAAAACAGTTAAAAAGAAAAATTACGCATGAATGAAAACCCACCATGTGACAAGGCTGTCTGCCACTTGCGTCACAGCGGTCCACTTGATCTAGGTCGTTGGTTTTGATTTGAAAATTCAATTTGACAGCCCAGATTAAAATCAAACGGCTATTTTAATGAAAAATGGACATAAATGAAATATTTGCAAAAAAAAAACTCTAAAAAAGTACAAAAAAAATTATTAAAATTACAAATAACACCTTACCATTTTATTATACATAGTACATTCATTTTATTCACATCTCACACCAATTTGTGCACAATAAATTTATCATCTTCCTCCATCTCTTCTCTCAATCCTTTGAATTTTTGCAAAAAATGTCCATTTGGCTTCCTTCCGAAGATTTACAATTGTGCATTTATTTCAGTCACCATAGCGTTTGTCCTATCACCTGGCAACAAATATAAAGGTTGACAAATTTTGAGAAATAATTTATGCCGATTATAAAGAACATTGGGCGATGGCTCATGGTGAATCAAGGACAGAGCCTAGGATCCAAACTCCAATTTTATTTCATTTTACTAAGTTGAAGACGTATTTGAAAGCTTGGGGTGATGCTTTTAGCTTCGCATGAAGAAGTAATAAACCGGCACAGATTTTTAAAATGAGGTAAGTCCTTATAATTTTGTCATCTCCATTTTATTTAATTTTATGAAATAAATGTCGTCATTGATATTACTGTGACATAGCTATTCGTTATTTTTTTTAGTTAAAACAAACTCAATCATTTTTTGTGACAAAAAAGAAGAAAGAGTTCATGAAGTTTGAATGTTGGGAAGTGATCAAGAATCATCCTTATTTTATCTCCGTCGAAACTAGTACTCCGCCTCCTTACCATGGCAACTCTGAAGCTACTCCTCCCATTAGCGAAACGCATCCCACTATCGATTTGGGTGAGAATGAAGTGATTCCAATACCACAAAGCAACCTTCAAGGTCCCTCGAGTCTGGTTAGACCAATGAGAGTGAAGGTGGCAAAGAAAGCAAGAAGAAAGAAGAAAAGAGTCATGACTCCTACAAATGAGGTACGAGATGAGGCTTTGAAAGCATTGTGTTTAATAAAAAAAATTGGCAAGCTGGGAGTTAAGCAAGTGATGATAGCGAGCATACTTTATACAAAAAGTATCTCAACCTTCAACAGAAAGAGTACCAATTGAAGGCCCTAAAGGAAGAAATAAGGATCATTACAATGGATTTAGAGGTTATGACCCTAAACAAAAAGTGGTATTTCATGAAGAGTACAACGGAAATCCTTAAGCAAGGAGAAAATAATCAAGGAGAAACTAGCGAGGAAAAATTTTTCAAATTGTTATCGCCCACACCCACTTGAAGTTCTTTTCAAACAACTTATATGATAACTTCTAGGGATTGAAATTTTTTTTCACAAATGAGGAGTACCTCAGATATATTCCGTCAGCTAGATAATAAGTGTTGTGGTACGTTATACCGTTGACTTTATAACTCGCATATGAGCTTCTTCTTGCAAGGAGCTCATCAAAGACATCTGATTGGTAGAGCACGTTAATATCATTTAAAACTTCAGGCACCTCGAAGAAACTGTGTCATATCCATGTGTCATATGAGGCCACCGCCTCTAAAATAATAGTAGGATCACCCTTTCACCCTAAGTATGACCCTTGCCAAGCAGTTGTGTAGTTCTTCCATTCCTAGTGCATGCAGTCGATGCTTCCGATCATATTAGTAATTCCTCGATGTCTACCCCTTCTTAGAAGCCGAGTGATGTCTGTCCTATTTAGAGCGCGGAGGTAATGATGACCATAAAGCTCTTGCATCTGGGTGCACCACTTATTCATGCATTCTAGTGTTGTTGATTCTCTCATCCTTGTAATTTCAGCACACTAATCTACGACTGAGCAGTAAGCCAACATTCGTAGAGCACCGTTCATCTTTTGTTGGGGAAGAAATCCAAAATGACATTTGCTCTTGGATGCCAAAATTGATCGTGGTTGCAGAGTTTTGTCATGATACAGTTGAATAAGTGCATGCCCATTCGGTACCTCTGGCAAAAATCTTGCTCGTTGAAGATAGAGCATTCGAAAAAGTAATATTTCATCAAATTCTGTCATCTTGACTCCCTTTCTCTTGGTTGATATGGACGGCAACAACGTGAACCGTTACCTTGTGATTCATCATAATCATCAAACGTTGCAACCACCATGAACACGTCAATGACAAAGGCATTAACAATTTCGTCATCTTGCTGGTGTTGTTGTCGACTCCGCCTGAAATAATTGTGGAAATCGAAATGATTCATCTTACTGATTTGGGAATGTGAAGAAGTGTTTAAAGAAATGTGTTTCCGGGTAGAATTGCAAGTGACTTGTAGATGGTGCGTATACAATGAGTGATGGATGATATTTTTATAGCCAATTGCATATTATCTTATGTTTGAAGATGAATACATGTGTCACAACATCATTGGTTAAAAATCTTACCGAAATCTTCTTCAATAATTTAGACGATAATGACATGTGTCACATCGTGATTGGTTGGAAAACTTATCGAAAATCTGGTTCAATTATTGATATGATAACAACACGTGTCACTCGTGTCGTCTCTTCATTGGTCTAAAATTTTACTGAAAATTTGATCCAATTATTTAGATGATCGTCTAGTTATTACTCGAAAATGATACTAAGAAATAAAAAATCAAAATATATAAAATAAATAAATAATAATAAAAAGTGATATTTTTGTCTACTGTAAAAAAAACACATATTGTTCCTCTTATTCAATAAATAGCTCTTCTCAAAATAGAAGATGCAAAGCAAATAGGAGGAGCATATGGACGTGACATTTAGAGCAGCTGCACTGGGGGCGTTTTTCAGCACGAGCAGCCCCTCTGGTCCGCCAAAGTTGTCGGCGACCGCTCGGCACGAGCAAGAATTGCTCGAGCGAGAGCATGAGCAGACGGAGTGGATGAGAGGAGGGGAGGCGAGCCCGACCGACGAGCAGCACGAGCAAGGCGGCGGTACGTGCTGTCGTCGGCGACCGCTCGTTGACGAGCTCGGGAGCTGCTGCTCGTGCTGCAACCGGTACATATGCTCTTAACCAATTGGTCATTTCTGAAAGAAAAAAAACAGTCAGTCCCTCTTATTTTTTTTCATTATTTATTTATTTATTCTCTCGTCAATTTTCAAAATTCAAAACCAACCAAACACATCTCGCGAGCCCGACCGGCGAGCAGCACGAACAATACGTACAGCGGTACGTGCTGTCGTCGGCGACCGCTCATTGACGAACTCGAGAGTTGCTGCTCGTGCTGCAGCCAGTGCATATGCTCTTAACCAATTGATCATTTCTGAAAGAAAAAAAAACAGTCGGTCCCTCTTATTTTTTTTCAATATTTATTTATTTATTCTCTCGTCAATTTTCAAAATTCAAAACCAACCAAACATCTCGCTTCTCAAAATTCCCAAACTTAAAAACACAGAGCCCAACACACAGGTAGGACCGTAGGACCAAACAATAACAATGGAGAAAAGCACACCAGTGAGAAAGCCTCGTCGCGACACCGCTGATTTGCTGACGTGGCAAGAGGTACCCCACTCCAGCACTCCCGCCACCGCCACCTCCTCCGCTCACCGCTCCCATCAGGTCGGCAATTACCAACTTACCCCTCCTCTCACACCGACTCAAATCTCTCTCTCTTTGTCGATTACAGTGGCTAACTTGAGCTCAAAAATTTCGTTGCATTTTCAGCCGTCGGATGGAATTAGCAAGGTCCTCCACGGCGGTCAGATCAGCGAGGAAGAAGCTCAGAGCCTCAACAAGCAGTAAGATCCGTTACATCAGATCTAATCATTAATAGTGGGAATTTTGTTGTTCAAATTTCCGATCTTACCCTCTCAGATCCGTTCTTTATGCTCCGCAGGAAGCCCTGCTCCGGCTACAAACTGAAGGAGATTTCCGGAAGTGGAATATTCGCCGCCGGCGACTACAATGCCGAACCGGAGACCGGCCGGATTCACCAACAAGCGGTCAACGGAATAAGTCAAATCTCATTCAGCGTGGACGAGCACGTGACCCCGAAGAAGCCGACGAGCATCCCCGAGGTTGCGAAGCAGCGAGAGCTGTGTGGGACATTGCAGTCGGATATTGACCCCAAGACTCAGAAGGGCATTTCATGTGCCAAGTCCAAGGAGCTAACTGGAAATGACATATTTGGCCCTCCACCGGAGATTGTGCCGAGGTCGGTTAATGCTGTTGGTACTCATGAGTATAATCGACAGGGAAAAGACTCCCCTGAGCCTACGCCGAGAAATGTTCGCACATCTGTCAAGGTCTCCAATGTGAGTTGTGATCATGCTTTGGTTACATTTGGGAATATAACATTGTTAAGTGTGATTGTAGTGATGACTTGGGACAATTGCATTGTCATACTGATAGATTTTCAGGCTGTGTACTACTTGTTGGTACATCATTACTAGATTGGAAAGTACATAAATGAACATAGTGCTAATTAGAGGACCAAAACAGAAAATTTATGGTCTTGTTCTAGGATGGAAATCTAGTTAGATCATAACTCTTTTGTTGAAAAATCTTGCATGATAAATTGATAATGAATTTTACATCTATCAATGATGTCAATGAACTTAACAGTTTTAAGAAGAATTCTCGCATGTGGTGTATGTTGTGATACTGTGAGCTTGCAATGTGTGAGAATTTAATCATACAGATGAAATGAGAATCTACTGACTTCGATTTATGCCCAGTAGCATACAATATGTCGTACTAAAAAGGTTCTTGTAGATTGAGTGATATTAATGTCCCGGACAATAATAAATTATCTGGAAAGAGAACATGTTCTGTATGATCTAATACTGTATATCTCTTCTCATTGTCACAGCCTGCTGGAGGCCAGAGCATAATCATGTTTAACGAGGACCCTATTGTTAAGACTTCAAAGAAAATACATACCCAGAAGTTTGCCGAGCTGACAGGGAATGATATTTTCAAAGGAGATGTATCTCCTGGATCTGCTGAAAAGCCACTAAACACAGCTAAGCTGAGAGAAATGAGCGGCAGCAACATCTTTGCTGATGGAAAGGCAGCATCCAGAAACTTTCTAGGTGGTGCTCGCAAGCCTCCTGGCGGTGAAAGCAGCATTTCATTGGTTTAAGTCGTCATAGTTTCTAACTGGTCACTTTTCTTCATTTCAAATAAAGTGTCTCAGTGTGAACTCAGCGTTTTGACATGTAAAACCTTTGCATACCCCTGTGAAGATCAGCATCGTGAATTTTGATGCGGTAGTGGTGATATATCTATAGATTGGTAGTGCAAAACTTGTAATCAGAAAAACTTGAGGTTTGGCTAATCGGGTAATTACAAGTTTATTGCATCAATTTTCAAGTATGTGTTTACTTATTACTTGTTTCAGAACCAATTTTGTAGCTTAAATTTATGCTCACAATTTCTGGTTCAGATCTTAATTTATAGTCTGAAATGGTCAGCTGAATTAGGTTTTCCGTGATTAAATTTTGCATTTGGTGTACAATGAAAATGTGTCGAGCAGTAGCCGACAGAGTACATGCTGTAAAAGGAGTTCACCAGTTTGTAAGTGACTGAAAATAGAGGAATATGGTAACCAAATGGTTATAAAACTCAAAAGTATTCTGCTTGGATATAGAATTCGAAGGAACTCCATAGAGAACTAAGCCTCAGAAGGTTGCTAATGTTATCTGAAGCAAAAACAAGGGTAATGGGCATACAAAACTCGAAGTAACTTCATTGACAAAAGAACTCAATCCAGAAGCATGATAACTCGAGTCATAATCTTGCTGTTGCAAGACTAGCAAGATAAATAGAACAGAGTTCACAGTCTTCACACTTGAAGAAAACCATGAAAAGAAGTAACGAAGAAAGAAGAGCCATGGCATATGGCATAAACTGTCATCATAATTATTCTGGAATTAGGAGCAATGCTCAGCAATCTCCATGTCCGAGCAGAGCCACCAGAAACTTCTCATAGTCACCTCTGGTGTCTTTTTCAATTGCTTTTTCCAGAGGAACGCTGTTTCTGCGCTGGTATTCTTCCTTGATGCAATGCAGGTCAATCTCTGCCCTGGTGGTAACAACTCTAGTGAGTGCACCTTCATCTGTTCCAAGCTTGTTGATACACAGACGCAGACGCTTCTCAAAGTACTTCTCAGGGTAGGTCAAGACCTGGAACAAGCAATTTCCATAAGCACCCAATTGCTTGAAGTGAACCTCTTTGTAGCTTCATTAGCCAAAACTGCATCACGCTCGGAAGGACGCAGTGTCCATAGCAACAATGCACGCTGATATGCATCCAAATAAGAAGAATCAAGCATTATCCTTATTAAAATTATGACACGATTAACCCTTTCAGAGGTTCTCAATGCAAACTTGCAAAGAACATAATTCAGTATATTTGAAGTGCTCTGCCTTTTTGTACATAAAAATTTGTTCAAAATCTCACCTCAAAATCACTTGAAAGTTCTTTGTCTAGTGCCTTGAGAAGATCTTCTCCATAAGTCTCAGTATAGGTCTGCTGAATCAATTTTCTCTGATCAGCATTCCTGTGAGCCAAGATAGAAATGATCAATGCCTCATTTGTGCCCCATCCTGCAAACAAATTAACAAAGTAGCATAGTAATGGTCCATCCAAGGATTGGATACACAAACGTGCAAAGATGTATACAACAGTAGAAGCTTGAAGCACCATTTATAAATGATGCCCAGAATATTGTAAACAAACCCAGAATAGAACCCATAGACATGATCGACCATGATCATGCCATAGACATTTCAAAGATAGCACCTCACTTAGAATAGAACCCAGAAATGCCAGAATTCACATAAAGGTTAAAACAATATGGAAGCACGCAGATTTAGATGATCAAGCATATCAGATCAAAACAGAGACATGATCCCAATTGAATATAGTCGAAAAAGCAAAGAACAGGATCAGAGCGGGTAATATGATTGTGCTGTTAGTATGAAGAGTATGTATATTAGAAAAGGGTTTGGAGGTAAAGACCGTCAAAAGCCTTCTTGAGCTGCTCGGCGTCTTCTGCCGGTGAAGGAACGCAGGCTGGTACTTGAAGAGTCGCCATTTTTACTATATCTGAGTGAGAGAGCGTCTTTTGTGGTGTTTGTAATGACTGATGACGACTGTGGGAAAGGTTTGGTTTATATAGGAAATGAATGAGGTAAATTAACTCATCACCGGGAGTAAAAGAATGCGGGATAATTTAAGGTAGTTTTTTTGCCTTTTTGACAAGGACAGTGATACGAGGGAGGTCTGGACAGGGGATCGGAGGTGGATAATATACAGCAGATAGGTAATGAATTGGGGAGACACGTGGAACAGAAGCTTGGACGCGGCATCTACACATTGAGGGGGTATTATCAAAGGAACGTAAAACCAATATTTTGTTTTTTTTTTTGGGGAAATGAAAGAAATGTTCATTTTAAATACTATTTTTCTAAAAAACTCAACATATGTTTTTGATCCCAAAAGATCCATTCTGTTTTTAAATATGTAACAGACCTTTATTTTCGTCATTTTTATATAATTTGCCACTATCTATCTCCCGCCTAATACATAATTCACTTCAGTTTTCATTTCACATATCTTTCTCTCTTCGTTTTGTCTCTTCGTTTGAAAAATGCTTCCGTCGTGTTTGCTGTCGTGTTACTTCTCGCCGCCATTATTTTTGCGTCTTGTCGTTCTGTTCGTTCTCTCAGTATTCGTCAGAGTTCATATTGTTTTCTGTAAGTAGTGAAATCTCCGTTCGGAAACCCTAGGTTTTTTTTCTCTGTTCTAAGCAGTTTTCATGGTCCTTTTCTTGTTTCTTTCTGTATTTTTGGTTGTTGTTGTTGATTTTCGGTGATTTTTCATGATTTTTTTGTTGAATGTATGTGATGTAATGTGTTGTGAATGCTTTTTGTTTGTTGCAATAGTTGCTGTTTGTTGTTGTGTTTGTGTTTGAAGGCTTTTGTCTGGATATATCTAAGTATCTGTATGTATGTGTATGTGTAGATGTCTGGGTATCTGTCTAGGTATCTGTCTGGGTATTCGTCTGTGTTTCAATTTCACGTTTTTGAAATGTTGTTGTTGTTGTTGACATTTTTCTAAGGTTTTCATTTTCATTTTTTTTGTTGTACTAGTTTCCTGCGATTGAGTTTGTTGTAGATGGTCTGGGTATCTATTTGGGTATTTTTGTCTTGGGTATGTATTTAGGTGTCTGTAAGTATCTGTCTTGGTATATGTCTGGGTATCTGTTTATCTTACTATTTTTGGATATCTGTTTTTGATTTTTGTCTAACTACATGTGTGTTGATCATTTGCAGTTATTCTATAATCAATGGCGAAACGCAATAGAGCAGTTCAAGATTCAGATGACGAAGAAGAAAGAAGTCCTAGAATTCCTAGACCATCTAGGAAGAGAATAAAACAATACACCAGGTGCTTGCTGAACAGGACCAAATGCTTGATTTTCTTATTTGCATTGCATCGATCTCGTCTTCCACCAGGTTTTGCAAGGAGAAGTAGGAAGAAGGCCAAGATGTGAAACATAAGATTTTGTCCCCATTTTGTGATTAGTTGTTGTGTGTTTTGATGTTTGCAATTGAATCAATATCCTATATAATTAATGAAGTTTATGTTTCTTTATCTTCTATTCTTCATTTTATGTTTTTCTTTGCAATGATCTTGGATGAATGAATGTGTGTATAAAATAATTGAATCTTAATCAAACAGATTCTCAAACAACTAGGGAGACAGATACTCAGCAGCTATCCTTGAATTTTATTGAATCATTGCAGTAACTTATGCAATAAAATCTTAAAATATTTTTCCCCTTCTTTTACCATGCAGTATGAAACAAAACAACAACAAAAAATCAAGAGACCCAAAAATAATTACAATTTTGTGTTTGTATTTTGCAAGTAACAAGTTGCAGATCTGAAATTCTTATACAGATATCACTACCAGCATTTTCACTATAGCCGACGACATTAAAAAAAACAGGCCGACGACATTTTAAATCGTCGGCTATAGTACTATAGCCGACGATTTTTTTGTAAAAAAAAACATCAGCTATACTTTTGTCGACGCTTTTTAGCGTACAGGACTATAGCCGACGATTTTTGCTGTTGTCGGAAAAAAAAACGTCGGCAAAAGTATAGCCGATGATTTTTTTTGCAAAAATCGTCGGCTATAGTACTATAGCTGATGATTTTTGGTGTTGTCGTCGGCTATAGTCTACTATAGCCGACGATTTAAAATGTCGTTGGCCTATTTTTTTTTAATGTCGTCGGCTATAATAAAAATGCTGGTAGTATATCCAGATAGATACTTATGTAGATACTTTGACAGATATCCAGACAAATATTCAAACTTTTAAAAAATTATTCGGATAACATCTTTAATAATCCACAGACATTTATGTTTTCAATCGATAGGGTTGCTGCATGTTCTGCTGTTGTGACCAGTGTGGTGACATTTTGAACATTTTGTCAGCATTATTTCTTTTTCGCCATTCTTCTTCATTCTCTTCTTTTTTGGTCTTCCCGGTTATTTCTTTGTTAGTGGAGGCCTGACGTCCGGTCCGTTTTGTGACATGTCTTGAATAGATTTCTCAATGTTTGGCACTGGATTGAGTGTGAATGAGTAGGCTTACTTGTAATACTAAACTTTGTACAATTTGTCCACGTAATCATAAATATTCAGTCATTTCTCTTGAATGACAACAAGGGCATGGGCACAGGGAAACCTCAGCAACTGTCACTGTCCACATGAGCAGGTCCATGTCTCTATGTTGACTGCACTGCTGTATTTGTCAGCTTGAACTCCGTAGACAAAACCACTAGAGTGCATCACTCTCCAATGCCTGCCCTTTTTAAGTGTTTCATTGAGCTTTCCTTCCATTCTGGGTCCCATTACAGTGTACCATTGTTCCGATTCTTGTCTTTTGCTTGCGATCTTTTCCATCACCTTTGCTCCTGTGACAGTAGTAACATAAAATAAAAGAAAAAAGAAGGAATTAAACAGTGCATTATCCTAGAAATAACATAATGAATCATGTTTTTGTAAATGGTTGTAATGTAACAAAAAAACAAATACCCAGACAGATACTCAGTCAGCTACTCAGGCAGATACCCATGATATTTTTTTTTTTCAGAAATAGTGCATATTTTTACAGATATCCTGGAAATTGTAATGGATGACCTGATTTCGTCTGCAAGGTAGAAGATAGGCAGTGCACGGAGATGTATTATCCAGCTGTTGAAGCACTCTGAGATGTTGTTTGTCATTTTGCCACACCTATCTCTTCTTCAGAATGCAGCACACCATTTTTCTTTTGGGAAATCCTTGAAGAATTCCGTTATCTTTGCATATCCTCCTTCTAGCTTAAGCTAGTTAAAAAGGAACTGATATTGCCTCTCACTTCTGGCATATGCACATTTCATGAAGAGTTCAGAAATTCTATCTTTGGCGTGTTCTTTGTAGTTGTCTTTGAGGTTAGAAACCAAGTGCCGAAAATAGTAGCTGTGTTCATCATTGGGGAACACCTCTGGAAGAGAACTCATAATTCCATTACGACGATCAAAGATGAATGTTATTTTCCTCCAAGTATTAGTCTCCTGATTTATGCAGTGTGTGTCTATCTCATCTCTTAGGTTCATCAAGAACCACCTCCGGTTGCTGTCATTTTCGGCATCGACTATCGTAAATACAATTGGATAGAGTCCTGAAATTAATCGAAAAGAAACAAAAAGCTAAGGTTCCTATCTAGTTGAACATAAAGTACTTAAATGTAGTTTATAAAAGGAAAAACAGACAGATACCCAGGCAGATACACATATACAGACAAATACCCAGACAGTTATTCAGACAGATACTCATATAGTCTTATCATTTCATTTGTCTACATTACCTCGATCTGCATGTTTTGCAGAGACCCCATGATCTATCATTTGTATTTGTTCTTGAGGAAACTTGCATCAACAAAAATCATGGGTCTGCAGTATTGGAATCCCTGCATGCAGGCACCAAATGACACAAAAAGGCAGTGAAACCTTTGTGTTTCTGGATCAATATCTACAACAACTCTGGAGCCAGGATTTGTCTTCATAAATTCGTCTCAGAACTAGAGAAGGTTTGCATATGATTCTTCTTCGTTTCCATGCAGGGAGTTCATTTCCAATTCCTTCCCATACCACACCATATTGTAAGAGACTTTCAGGCTAAAACTCTCTCTGATTTCTGTCTGTAAGGCCTTACCTCCCTTGTTCGGGTCAGCGTGCAGTTTGTCCTTAACGATTGAGCTGAGTATTGAATAAATGATAAGTTTCAAGTATAGAAAACAATATCTCTAGACACTAGATTTTTTTCTTTTGGAGAAGTAGCTAGCCAGTGATGTCAGAAAAACGTATCATACCTGACAATAGAAGATCTCATCATCTCACTGGTCTGTTTTTGGACTTTTTCTTTGCATGTATGATTATTGTTTATTTCAACGATGTAAAATGATCCATTCATATGGAATAGTCTTGTATTCACAAACTAGTTACACTTATCGCCCCTTTATATCTATAATGTACACTAACACTTATGGGCTCATTCTTCTCATATGTAAACTTGAATCCACATTCGATTGAGTACTTTCTGAGTTTCAGCCCGAACTCAGTCACCCCGCCTAAGAATTTCTGCCATTTTTCTTGTATAAGTTTAGCCCATAGTTTTGTCAAGTAATCCTTTGTCTCCTCTTCTCAAAAGCATCCAAAATCGATGTCGGCAACATTACATATTTGCAAGCAACCATCCATCTGCATATCCTGGCTTGAGTTTTCATTATGATTGCTACAGACCGCCGATTACTTGGAACTGATGTTTGTTGTTTGCTGGGAAAAGAAATGTATACATGTTTTAGCTTGACATAATATTGCAGCAGATATTCAAATGAGTTTTTGGATGTTCTACCTTATTCAGGTCAGTGATTCTGATCTCAATATATTTTGAATTGAGTCTTTGGATAGAAAGCATCATCAAAAACGCGTCACAGTCAGTTTTGAGAAAAATGTGTTCATCCTCTGGTGGGGTACAGTATTTGTACGTCAAGACTGAGTTGTTGAGTGTTTTGAATCGTTGACGGACAATATCCACAATGTCAGCAAATGTGATATCATCACTCAAAATATCCATCACACCTTCTCAACGATGAATATATTTCACAATGATTGGAGAAGGTGTTATTTCCATTGAACATACCTACAAAAGAGTTGCAGAAACGCATGTAAAATTTGACAGTAAGGTCTAATATTTTTAACTGAATAAATAAAGTTACAGATACATAGACAGATACGTTGACATATACTCAGACAAATAAGTTGACAGATACTCAAACAAATAGGTTGACAGATACATTGACAGATACCCAGACAGATACTCTAACATATACTAAAACGTATTTTTTAAAACCAAAATCAGATCCAAACATAATTAAGTAGATTTCTATATCACAATGCATATAGTTTGAGTATCAAAGTAATAAATACTATCATGAAATCGATTAATACATCTACGAACGGAAACAAATTCGTGCAACAAAAATTGAAATCATCTATCATATAGGAAAACAGAGTGAAAATTGGATGTACAGCATAATTGAACATATGAATTTCATCAATTTCTGTATAGCGATGACGAGAGATAGCGAATCAGTGAGATAGATAGACAGAGATTTGAAAATTACAACGCTAGAAATTTCGTACGACATCGAGATCGGACAGAGTTTTTGTTGCGACGATGTCTGGAAGAGAGAGAGGGGGAGAGAGAGAGAGATATATATATATATATATACATATATATATATATAGATAGAGAGAGAGAGATTTACTTTCTCGGCAAAAAAGGAGGAGGGAAGCGAGAGTCGTAGCTCTCTCTTATAGACAGAATTCAAATTAGGAAAAAAGGGAGAAATCATCAAAAAAAATAGGTTTTATAACTTTTTGGGAGAAAATGATGTGAGTTGGATTTTTTTGAAAAAAAATGTGTCATAAGTTGGGCATTTTTTACCTTTGTGTCATAAGTTTATTTTTTTTGGAAAACTTATCTCTTTTTGGGTTTTTAAATAATTTTTCCTTTTTTTAATCACCTCAAAAATCCTCCAGTACATCCCTAAATCCCCGAAATTTTTCAATTTTATCTATATTTTTGATATATCGGCGATATTTTCGATATTTCCCGAAATATCCCGATATTTCCGAAATTTTCAAAAACTTTTCAAAAACTTTCAAAAAAAATTCAAACCTCATAGGTCCTCTATGTGGTTTCGAAGTATTTATATATTTGATTTTTTAATGTGTGATGTGTAATATATTATACAAAAAACGTGATGACTTACCCGTTTTAACCATCACAAAATAAAAATAGAAGTATTAAATTATATTTTAATAATTATTAGCACTTAACACGTACTAATTCATATAGTAATATAGCACATCCATATGTCTTGATGTTTGATTAATATTTTCTTTTCACATAAGATAGATAATTGATCATATAACAACCTTCAAAAGTTTCATTATAAATTTTCATGTATTTTTATTAGTTTCCGTCTTTTCCATCAAAATTTTCACTGGATCGATATTTCATCGATATTTCCGTCGATATATCCAAACTTTGGACCGTCGATATATTCTCGATATCCGATATTTTACTCCTTGGGTATTATAGTTGGTGGGGGAGCATGTTGGAAATCTTGGACGTGCTTGTGTGGATTGGAGTAGATCGATATGCTCGCCAAGTGACTCAAGTCAATGGCAACCTTCTCGAATATATGAGAGTAAGACCGTGGTAAATTTTGAGGGGCTTTCTTCAAGATGGCCACAAATCTTGTAAATTCTGAATTTGAATCGATCTGTTCCAATCTCAGGATGGAACAAAAAATAAAATTTTTACGTGTCATTCCCATCCCGATCCGTTTCATATTTTAAGGACGGGATCAAGTCTTAATTTTGAAATCTCGATAGACTCGCTCCATTCCGCATAATATATTTTGTCTATTTTATCATCATTTTACTAGAAAAGAAATATGCAAGGACAAGGAGCATTCAAATAATACTAATACAAATCAACCACTGTAATATTTAGATTAGACCAAGTGCTATCTTGGTTTGCTAGTCTAATTTTTGTGCTAGAACCTATTATCTAGTATAATAGTATATGCATAGGGGTTCACTTTATTAGGTTAGGTAATCCGGTGGAGTCTTTGTACTGCTATCAAATTTTATTGGAATATTATCAACATTTAAAAATAATAATAAAGCAACCACTATAATATTTAGACATCAAAGAATTGGGTTCAAAACCCAAAACGTAATAGCATTGAACTCAGCTCATTAAATCAATCTAAATATCGTTTATACCCATTCTATATATTTATGAAACCTAACTGAAACTCTCTCTCTCTCTCTCTCTCTCTCTCTCTCTCTCTCTCTCTCTCTCTCTCTCTCTCTCTCTCTCTCTCTCTCTCTCTCTCTCTCTCTCTCTCTCCAAACAGAAACAAGAAAATATAATAGCAGTGTATAGCAGATCACCGGCCCTCCGCATATCGCCGCGGCTGTTTCAACCGAATTTCGCTAAGGTCTTGGATAGAGACATATGTACCTGTTACAACATGCAAACAACGTTAGAGGTTGTGACAAGACCAGCCCTAGATTACCCCAGTAATTCAGAGATAAGTCTTGCGGGACCAGTATTAAGGTCTCTAGCACCGACTAGTCCGTATCAACTACCAAAAAAGTATCGATTGACGTTCTGCTAGGCTAGCAACACGCTTTTTTTTTCTGAGTCTGGGTCACTTAGAGTTTTGTCATTTTGTGGCGTGCGCATAGGGAACTCGTCGAAGCGTAGCACTGCCCATTGTAGGCAGACACGTAGGTAAATTTGCCGAACCGTAGCGTTGCCCATTGTAGGTGGATGCGTAGGTGAAATTGCTGAACCGTAGCGCTGCCCATTGTAGGCGGACGTGTAGGTGAAGTGATACCATTGCGTCCCTTATCACATTAGTGAAGCATATAACTTTAATTTTATTTGATTTCAGAGCATGACATGACATATTTAGAACATGCATGTAGCACATATATATGAGGCACCAGGCATGTAGCCTGTAAGTAATCATTGTAGTGAGTTTAATTTAATCGCATTAGCACATGCTTAAATAGAGGTGTACGTGAAGAACTTAGAACATATAGATTGTAGCGTATAGGAAAAAAATTGTTGCTTGGCGTATCAATCTAAACTGGGTCATACTGATTGAGTCGAGTATATTAGTTGGTGGATAAGTATCCATAGGTGGTTGGAGACGGCGTGACCTTAGACATAAGGTATATCCCAAAGGATGTAACGTAACTTCGTACCAACTCAATATGATCCAATTAGCTATGAACCAATTGATCGAGTAAGATAGAAATGACTTCCAAATAGCACACATGCATAGTTTAGGTGATCAATTATTTTGTACGAAGGTAGAGTAGTCATGCTTGATGATTAAGAGTTTGGTCATGTAAACTATATAGACTCGTTTGAGAAGTTTAGACATGTACGTTTAGATTCTATCATAGTGATAGTAGCGAAAGGAAAAGTATAGAAGATTTATCTTGCTTGCGGACTCCTTCAGAATACAATCATGAGTCGTATGAGGTTGAGGCTTAAAAAGATGAAGTGCCTAAGTTAGGAGCAAATGTTAAGCCCAATTGTGATTTGAAGCCCAATTGTGGCGGGAGGGGCCTTTGGGAGCGCGTAGCGGGATCAGATGAGCAGGGGCCTCTGGGCGAGGGCCTTATGGCGAGGGTTTTTGGTCCTAGGCATGAGCGGGGGCCTCTGGGCAAGGGTGCTTGGACGTGGACGGAGGCCTCCAGGAGAGGGGGGCGCTTGGGCGCCAGCGGGGGCCTCTGGTAGGGGCGCCCAGGGATGGCACCTGGCAGACAAAATTTTAACTTAGTAGAGCAATGTGTTTTTATTTTATGTGGTATTTGTACATGGTTTGGAATGTACAATTCTCATAGATGGTGCCAAATGTCTCTACCAAATTCTGTTAGGGTCTTCGATAGAGACATGGGTACCTGTTACAACATGCAAACAACCTTAGAGGTTGAGACGAGGTTGTCTCGCCTTCAACACTCTGATGGCTAAATTGGTAAGCATGTAGAGTAACACATAAAAAAATTTAGACTAGGAAAGGTTGGAATAGTTGTCCCCTGCTTTGTCATAATACCTTCCTTGTAGGGGTAGTTGAGAGTGACAATTCAATGTTATCCTTGATGTGGGATTGATGTAGGCATTCCAATTTGGGTGTAAAAGAGGGTAGCTTGGATCTTTGGCGGGTCGTACCCCACCTCGGTTGGTAAACGTGCGCAGTGCGGTGTGATGCCGAGTGCGTGTGGTGCACCCCCAGATTGCAATTTCCTCTTTATACCCTTTTTGCTTGCTTTTGTAATTGATTTTGGGTGCCAAGTATGACATGTTTTATGAGTTAGCGCATGGCGTACCAATGTTTTAAATAACGGATAGCGTAATGCACGCGTTTTTTATCTGCCTGTCCTCCTTAGTGTTATACGCATTAGATATAATATATACAAGAAAAATACAATCCTCCATTTATAAAATAAAAATAGACATAGATTAACATCCAAACTTCATAAAATTATGATATATTGGCACACAAACATTGTCAAATTAAGTTTAAACTCGAAATTACATAACAAACAAGTGAAACAACAAAAGAAAGATCTAATTCATCTCTTCTACTCTTGCCAATATCTACCTTCCTTTTCACTAAGATCACTCACATCAATATCACTATGAATTTCATCCCAAGTATCAAAATGAGTAGGGTAATTTGCTCTATCATATTGCATAGGTTGATCTATGTCATCAAGTTTGAACCTCATCATCATCATCCTTTGTTCTAGCCTTGATATTTTGCCTCTATTGAACCTCGTAAAAGAAGAGTACCAACCTTGATGAGCAATTTCATGATTACAACACCTGGTCTTAATTGATTTGAGCAATTGTTAGGTTTTTGAGCTTAGGTTAGGAAGTGAGACAGAGATGAAGGCGAGAAAGAGAAAAGGGTCTGAGCTTAGGTCACGAATGAAGAGAAAGATGGTGAGTTTTGAGTTTTTTTTTCTTCTATAAACTTAAAAAAAACACACAAAAAAAGGAAATAGCAAAATGCTGTGACACGTTATGGTACGCCTAAAGGCCATAACATATGCTATATCAAAAATAGCGTACGCTATTCAAACATTTCGCTAAATTGAGTATGCCTTGAAGATATTTTGCAATGCTCTCTATGCTTTACACTACCAGAAAAGTCTACTTATGCGACAAACATTCACTTGGTCGCCTAAGTTATACCTTAGACGATGAACCACATATTTCGTCTCCTAAGTGACCTTTTAGACGACAAAACCATCATTTTGTCCCCTAAGAAGAAACCTAAAATGAAGTAATGTCAGTGACTTAGATGACGACAGTGTAGCTGTCGCCTAGGTCGTCACTTAGGCGACATACTCTTTTCGTTGCCTAAGTGTCCACATAGGCGACGACCACACTGTCGTCGCCTATGTCGCCACTTAGGCGACGAAACTTATGATTTAGGCGATGAAACTGATCAATCATTAGCTTAATCAGTTTCTTTTCCCCTCGAGCAATCTCACCCTCTCCTCTCAACTTCTTCTCTCTCTCTCTCTCCTCACTCTACCCAGCAGACCGATCCTGGCTGGAAAAAAATCATCATGAAATATCGAATGCGATTTTTCATCAACCCCTGCTCTCCTTTTAGGTGAAGGTACGTATTAACTTGTTTCCCACGAATCATTTATTTAAATTTAGTACCGTACGTACGTAAATCTGGTGAAATATTCCGACGAATACATAGTTTTCAGCGATCTTAGGTAGCTTAATTACTAGTTTGTTATACGTATTGTATTGTATTGTATTGTATTGTATTGTATTGTTAATATACGTAATTGTAAGGTAATTGGTTAATTAGTTAATAATTAATGATATATATTATATAATTAGTTAAAACATGTTAGCTAGCTAGATTAAGCTAATTGGTAATCTATAAGCGCGCTAATTAATGGTTTAATTAAGCTAGGTAGTACGTTAAGGTTAATTAATTAATAGTATATATATAGTGTATATATAGATTAATACAAGCTAGGTCTGTAGTACGTATGCTAGCTAGATTATAGAGCACATATATATATAGCTGTATGTATATTAGATTGATTAGTTATTGGTTGAAAAAATATAATTAATATGATAAATAATTGTTATATGGATAAGAGTTGGATACAGTTGGCAAATAGAAGTGATGTACGATATATGGACGAAATCAGAGAGTTTGTGATTTTTGCGATGGAACATGGTCAGGGAAAGAAGCGTTTCAGGTGTCCTTACAGAAAATGTCTTAACCATCAGTTTGTGATGGCTAATGTTATGTCGCAACACCTGTACGAGAACGGTATGATGTGGAGTTATACTATGTGAAGGGAGCATAATGAAGTAGTAGACTTAAGCTCAGGAACAGACTTCAGTTACCATGGTGCCTCATCAAATGGTAGTGGCGCCCCTTCGTGGAACCCAACTGTGGATTTGGTCCATGATGCCTTTCCGGGATTTAGTTACGGTGGACACCAACACCAAGAGGGAGGTTACGATACCACTCATGGGCATGATGACACATTCCCCACTGCTAGCTTGGCCACTAACACTAATGAGATCAATAAGTACAATAAGATGCTACTTGAAGCCCAGACCCCAGTGTACCCTGGATGTTGAGAGAATGTGTTGCAATATGTGAAGCACAAAATGTCACACAGTGCTTTTGACGAAATACAAGAGCAAATATGTAAGTTGCTTCCCGATAATCACAACCTTCCAAAATTGCATTATAAGGTTAGAAAGATCTTGAGCAGCCTCAGCCTAAAGTACAAGATAATTCACACCTGCCCAAATGATTGTGTGTTATTTTACAAAAAGTATACACATTTGGACTATTGTCCTGTATGTGGCCAGTGCAGATATGAGAACTGAGGGAATGGGAGGAGTTTGAAAAACCAAATTCCTTTGAAGGTTCTTCGATATTTTCCATTGATTCCCAGACTGCAGCGTCTGTACATGTCTCTATACGCAGTAGAGGCGATGTGATGGTACGCAGAAAAGAAAATAGATGACGATGTGTTGAGACACGCTGTGGATTGGAAGGCGTTCAAACATTTCGACATGGAATTTGGAGACTTTGCAACAGAGGTTCAAAATGTTAGACTCGGACTTTCTACAGACGGATTCAATCCTTAGGGTAGTAATAGCTATGCCGTCAGCACTTGGTCGGTTATTCTAATGTCGTACCACCTGCCTCCGTAGATGCGCATGAACAAGGAATTTAATTTTCTTACTCTGCTAATTCTAGGTCCTAAATCTCCGGGGAAGTGCTTAGATGTCTACCTCAGACATTTGATCGACGAGCTAAAACTGTTGTGAGAAAATGAAAGCCCAACTTATGACAAATTCACTGAGACGATGTTCATGATGAGGGCAGCCGTAATGTGGACGATCATTAATTTTCCAGCGTATGGGATGTTGGCAGCTTGCAGGATGAAGGGATACAATGCATGTCCTATATGTTTGAATGACGTGAACTCTAGTTGGCACGCGGTGGTGTTACCTGGGTCACCGTAGATAGCTTCCTCACGATCACCCGTGGCGACAGGATGAAGCTCATTTCGACGGGACGGTAGAGAATAATCCTAAACCCCGTATGGCGAAGAGATTTTAGAGAGGTTGAGCTATTTCGACTTTGGTGTGTTGACCAATGACAAGGATGTATAGAAACGAAATCTAATACCTTCACAGGATCTCAAATATTGGCATCACAAGAGTATATTCTTTGAACTCCCTCACTGGTCGAAGTTGAAGCTGAGGAACAACTTGGATGTAATGCACATAGAATAAAATGTGTGCGACAATGTGGTGGGAAAAATTCTTGGTATTAAGTTCAAGACTAAAGATACTCCCAAAGCACGCAAAGATCTGGAATCTATGAATCTACGTCGTCCCTTGTGGTTGAGGAGGAATAGAAGAGGAGTGTACAACAAGATGCCAGATGCACCTTACACGGTGAAGCTGACACTTAGAGATTATGTATTCCACTGGTTTAAGAATGTTTTTTATCCGGCTACGTATGCAGGTGCAACACAATTTTGTTGGTCTAAAGACACATGACTATCACGTTATATTGCAACATCTGATTCCAGTAGTAATTCGGCCATATTTTCCTCGTGACGTGGTAGAACCAATAATGGCATTGTGTAGATGGTGGCAGAGGTTATGCGCCAGAGAGTTGAAGAAGTCAGATGTGGTGGAACTCCAACAACAAATTATGCACATCATCTACAAACTAGAGAGGATTTTCTCTCTAATTTCTTTGACATCATGATTCACCTAATGATCCACCTACCCGAACAGGTGCTCATTTCTAGTCTGGTCCAGTACACTGGGATGTATCCTTAAGAAAGGTACGTACAACTAATTAATTATACAAGTTTTTTGATCAATTATTTGTTCCACTCGAGATTACTATATGTACCTATTCTATAATTAATTAATTGAACGTTGAATTTTGTAGACAGCTTGGACAATATAAAGGATTCGTCAAAAATAGGTCGGCCCCGGATGGCTCAATAGTAGAGACATACCTAATGCTTGAGTGTGTTACTTACTGCAACAGGTACCTCAAGGATCCACCACCTCCCACCGCTTTCGATCCCAGTGGCAGCATCAATCTTTCTATCGTCACAAATGTTGTACGACTCTTTAGAGGAGTATTAAAGGAATCGTTAACAATAGAAGAACTTATTGAGGTGCATTGTGTAGTATTGCGAGACTGTGTTGAAGTCAAGCTTTACATGAAGGCGTACAGGGAGAACCTTCAAGCGTTACATCCAAACAAGAGTTCAGCCTGGTTTGAAAAAGTGGTTAAAAAGAAGTTCCCTGATTATTTTCTTCAATGGGTATTTATGTTTACTTATTTAATTATATACATGTTTGTAGAAATTAAACACTTTAATTAATTATATTTTAATACGAATTGTTACAGATGATTGATCTACAAAAATCCAATAACCACGGGGGGTGGTGGTCCTGGCCAAAGCACTTGCTAGTGGGGAAACTGGTTAGACACTATATTTACCACGAATATTTTGTGAACGGTGTAAAATTTTATTCATTGGCCCGAGATGAAGGAAGAAGAACACAAAACAGTGGGGTCGCGGTTGGGGATGACGATGATATATATGCCGGGGCTCTTGTATATGTCATTCAGCTATGTTACATGAATGATGTCAATGTTTTCCTATTCAAGTGCAAATGGTTCAAGCGTACAAAGGAAGTCCTAGGCCTTTTATCAGTCGATACAAACTCAAGCTGGTATGAGGATGAGCCTTTCGCTCTTGCCACCTTAATTAGGCAGGTATTCTATCTTAATGATCCAAAAGCTAGTGAATGGTGAAAAATAGTGAACAATATCTCTCATTGAGGAATATGGAATACCACGACTACTGAAGAGACGCCGACGACTGAAGATGCTGAAACGTAAAGAGACATTCCTGCATATCAAGAGCCTAATATTTCTATCATCCGCTCCGATATAATGAAAATGGATCAAGCTGGTGAACGCTTACCTATGCATGATGGCTCTACGGATCTAACTTAATATAAGATTATAAATCTAGAGAATGATGGCAGTGAAGATGAGGTGCAGGATGACGACGAGAACTAAGGATATTCGTCGGATGACGTTGAGTATGATGAGGAGGAGGAGCAATTGGATAATAGTGTTGAAGAGGCTGATGATGATTATGACGAGGAGTACATTATAACGACGAGGAATATTAATTAGTAATTAATTATTGTAATCTCACTTTTTTGAGGTAATGATGATTAATTATAGTAATTATGATCGACGAGGAGTACAATATATATAATTAATTAATATTCTGAATTCGAATTTTTTTTGAACAAGGATTGGAGTACTAGTACAATTATTCTGTCATTCCCGACATAACTAATGGATCTGGAATTGAACTGGTTAATTTGGATCGATCGGCCTCACGAATTTGAATTAATATATTAATTAATTAACGGTTAGGCGATGAAAAGAGTTGATTTCGTCGCCTAAGCAGGTACTTAGACTACGAACCCAACTCTTTTCGTCACTTAAGTCATACCCTAAACCTAAACCCTACATACCCTAAACACTTAAACCCTTTCCCCTAACCGGGAATTACTTAGGCGATGAAACCAGCTGTGTTCATCGCCTAAGAAGGATCTTAGGCGACAAAATGTAGCTATGTTCGTCGCCTAAGTCATAGTTTCACAATGTGACCTCTAAGAGCACGACCATGCATACCATCTTCAAATATAATTTTTTCTTTCTTTCAAGGCGTAAAGTAACCAATTCTTGGACTGTGAGTGTTGATGGTTCGAAAATCGAAGTTACAAAGATTCGCATATCAACGTTTTCGTTCGTTGAAATTTTGGTTTTTTGTTTGACTACTCCGATCAAACCCTTAACTTACTTCGTTTTGAATGAAAATCCATCCACTTACATATTACGCGATGATGAATATATCCAACGATTGTTTTTTCCAAATTTAATTTCGTTAATGTTGACATGAAGTGAATATAGACATACGAACACTTAAGTTATACAACATTAGTAAATATATAACAAGTTTTTAGTCTTAAGTATTTGTTTTCAATTTTCAATTAATTTATAATTAGTTGATAAATTAGGTTTTTACGACACGACGTACAAACATCCATAACTTCGGAAACGGGTGTACGAATTATTTTTCACGATAGTTTTCGTCATTTAACTATTTCTCGATAATCACTACAAGAATATATATATTGATTCAATCGATTTCTAAATTTATCCGAATTAGGTTTAATTTTTTTCTATAATATTTTATAAATGTAATTATTACATCTGATGATTGATTTTTTTTAATTCTTAATTAAGCAAATACCAAACATTAATTTTCATATCTTTTTAAAAAGAAGAAGTACTTAGGCGATGCACTCATGCTATTTGTCTTCTAAGTGATGCCTTAGGCAACGAAAAAACACGATATCGTCGCCTAAGTCCAAATATTGTGGCAGTTCAATAAACGTGTGCCAAATTTTTTCATGGCAGTTTAAATATCACTTAAGCGACGCACGTGACAGTTTTGTGTTGTAAGTTATCACTTACAAGATGAACACATGCGTTGTCATCGCCTAAGTCCAAATTTTTAGGCGGTTCAGTTTTTGCACCATTTTTGGGGGCCTATTTAAATACCACTTAGGCGACGAAATACAACACATTTATGACAGTTACAAGGTACGTCCGTTATTCAACCAATACTATTGTTACGCTTCATACACTAACTTGAGTGTCGGAGAGTCGAAGGCAGAAACAACATGTCAAGGCTCCTAACAAGCGTTTGGTGTATTATTCTTAACAGCAGGTAAATGACGATATACGCGCAATAGCTCAGATCATCTGAATTGACCCCATCCGCACTTCTACTGGAATTCCTACGAAATTTGGTAGAAACACACAGCGCGTAGGATGATCAATCGTTAGGGGTTCTGCTTGGGTAAGACGGTGCATTAATAGCGCCCCACACATGAGGGCTACCCATTTATGGTGCACGCTATGCAGAGGTATAACATGGACGCTTGCCTATTTGTGACGCACACCTAATTAAGTGTGAGGCCTAACCTAGCTAGGCATTGCCCTTTTGTTGTGCAGACTTATGTATTTGAGGGCAAAACCTAGGTATTGCCCATTTGTGGTGTATACCTAGGCGATGAAAGCAAAAAGCGGACGCATAGCATGTCGAAGGCGCTCACTCTAGCTTCTCTCCATTTACCCTTGTTGGCTGTTATGCTCTTCGCTTAAAAACAAGCGCCCTTATTTGTTGTAGTGCCTACTTGCTTGCAGTTTGCTGGTCTAATTTTTTTTTTTTGGCTCATCGTTGCAAACACATGAGTTTCTTGTGCACTTGCACACCCCGTTTAGATCATGGCACACCTCGTTTAGCGCCTGGTAGCGTAACGGACCCGTTCGGCCTAGTTTCATTTTTGTACCACCGCAAGGCTGAGTCATCGTGGCGATGGGTCCGCTCAGAAGAGATTTAGTGGTTTCGTAATTCAGGCGGTGCTTGAAATTTTGTCGGCAGGCCTTGAGTTAGCTTGGCTAAGCTTGTTTTCTGGAGTTGACGCCCCGATTTGTATGTGGATGATGGACAGAATAAGCGATGTTTTTCCGTCAGTTCCCCAGTCCTTTGCTCAACTTGGGCGATGGACATAGCTATGGCCAACAAACGACAAGCTCGCTAGGGATATATGAAGACCGTGACACGCCCGTTCGTGAGCGTTGGCAGCAGACGAGTGACTTCGTGGCATTGCAACAAGCGTGCCTAGAGTTGAGAGCAAGGCCGACGGCTATCGTTGTATGGGCACTATTGGCGCTAGTGTGAAGTTGTCGTCCGTTTTGAGCATTTGCGCTAGTGATGCTGGTTCCATTAGAAGGCCTAGCGGTAAGCCGATTTGTTTCAGCAAACGTTGTGCTATTCCCACTACATATCACATTATCATAATATATATTAGAAAAGCTTCGGTAAGGAATACGTAGCCTTTGTTCCAGATTGATATAAAACTACGCAAGTTAATTATAATGGATATATAGGCTATAGACGGATTAGACGCAACGTGCATGCAAAGCATATCACTACTGGAGGAGGGCATCGAGGCGACGTAGTTATATTTCTACGTCGCTCCGATTTTAGATGAGGCGACGTACTTTGGCTTTGATAAAAAGTACGTCGCTTCAAAGAATTCAGGCGACGTAGATTGAAGTACGTGACTTCAAAAAACTGAGGCGACTAGTTTTTCATTCGAAGCGACCAAACTAATATACGTCGCTTCGAATAAAAACGAGGCGACGTAGATTGAGCAATCTACGTCGCCTCGTTTTTATTCGAAGCGACGTATATTAGTTTGGTCGCTTCGAATGAAATCTAGGCGACGTAGATTGATCAATCTACGTCGCCTAGTTTTTTTTTAAATCTGGATCTACTCTTCTTCTTAAAGTCAACCCGTTCATAAAGTGAGAAGTTTACAAAAACAGTTTCCCCGAGCTCTGCAACTGTTTTGGGCGATTTTGGGGAGAAATTAGAGGAAATTGAGAAAGAAGGTTGTTCTTGCCATTGATTTGATTCTTGAGTAATGTTAGTTTGATTTGTATCTCTTTAACCCTCTTTATGACCATAATATGTTAAATTAGAAGTGAAATTGAAGTTTTGGTGAAATGTTTGAAGTTGAATTAAATTTGGTGTTATGTTGTAGTTTTAGTGTTTGAATCATTGAATTGTGTTAAATCATGTTATGGGTTCATGAATAATGTTTGAAATTTGGTTAAGTTTAGTGAAATTTATTGATGATTAGAAGTGAAATTGAAGTTTTGGTGAAATGTTTGAAGTTGAATTGAATTAGGTGTTATGTTGTAGTTTTAGTGTGTTAAGCATTGAATTGTGATAAATCATGTTATGGGTTCATGATTAATGTTTGAAATTTGGTTAAATTTAATGAAATTAATTGATGATTAGTGTAGATTATGTGTATTCGAGCCTTAATTAGTAGTGTTATTAGTGTTAATCATGATTTAGAGCGTATGACTATATATAATTGTGGTGTTTATCAACTTAGAACTCCCGTTTGAGAATCAACAACTCATCTAGTTGATCGAGTTGAGTTGTTGATTCTCGAATTGTCCCATTTTTGGACACTTTAGGTGAACATGACTTTGTTGATCCTTTTGCTATTCGTGTGATTTCAGTTTCAGTTTTGGGATATGGTTTCGACAGTGTCTCCTTTAAATGTTCCCCGAGTGCAAATTAGGTTGTTTAGATATGTGTGCACTCGGGGAACTGTAGGGAGATGCTGCCGAAATTTCCCTAAACTGGAGCTGAAACGCATGGGTGCAAAAGCGTTGACAAATGTCGTGTTCCCCTGAAGGGGATATGACCCAACCCGGAGGCATAAGGCGAAGAAGTGTGGGGTTTTGGTTGAATCGCAACTGTGGCGTGGTAACTTTGTTCATATTGATTGTTTATGTTGACAGGAAACATGGACGGACTCCCAGACAAAACTTGGATGACATATCATCGTGCTGATCCAAGGTACATCAACGGCATATTCGAGTTCATGAATTTTGCCCTGCTACATAGTAACGGAGCCGATTATCACTACTGCCCGTGCAAACGTTGTAAGAACGGTCCGTTCAAGGTTACTATGGATCAGATGTATCATCACTTATCACACAGTGGTATGAGTCCTACTTATACAGTCTGGCACCTTCACGGGGAAGTTTCTGGTGAACCGGCAATGCTCAGTCAACGAAGACAGTGGCTTCAAGACAGAGTCGGTCCTTCTAGTGGTGCCGATCCTTCAGTGAACCCGCAGTTGGAGATTCTACATGATGCATATCCCTATTATCCTGGATACCATGCAGATGCACCCCAACAATTTGTGGAAGATAATTCGGGCATGAACTTCAATGACATGGTAGACGATGATTATGAAAAGTACGATAGATTATTGAAGGAGTCACAGACCCTATTATATGAAGGCAGTGAGGAAACTGTTTTGAGTGCCATATTAGATGCAATGGAAATGAAAAATGAAAATGGATGGTCGGACACAAGTGTTGACTCTTTATGTATTTACATTAATAAACTTCTTCCTAAATGGCACACATTCCCCTGTTCATACTCGAGAATAAAAAAAATCTTGAGTGATCTTTCACTGGGTTACGAAAGAATTCATGCGTGTGAGTTTAACTGTGTGTTGTTCAGGGGGGCGCTCGTAAACGAGAGGATTTGTCCAGTGTGTTATTCTGAAAGATATAAGCCAAATACGAATGATATTCCCAAAAAAATAATTCGTAACTTCCCTCTAACACCAAGGTTGAAGCGCTTGTTTATGTCCCCACACACTGCCAAGCATATGCGATGGCTGGGGGAGCGGATATGCGTGGCTGGTAGCCTCAGCCACCCAGCTGACGGAGAAGCGTTTCAACATTTTGACAGAACTTTTCCAGGTTTTGCACGGGACTGCAGGAATGTGCGCCTTGGAGTAGCAACAGACGGTTTCAATCCATTCGGAACAATGGGAACTTTGCATAGTACATGGCCCATTGTTGTGATGCCGTACAATCTACCACCATCAATGTGCATGAAGAAGGAATATAACATGTTATCAGTGTTGATTCCAGGCCCTAAATCTCCCGGAAAGTGCCTTAGTGTACTCATTGAGCCGATGATCGAGGAGCTAATACATTTATGGGTCGTTGGAGTCCATACTTTTGATCGAGTAGACAATGAGGTATTCTTGATGAAGGCAGCGGTAATGTGGACTATTAGCGACTTTCTAGGTTTATGGATGCTTGCGGGGTCAACTGTGAAAGGGTACAAGGCATGTCCAATCTGTCTAGATGAGCTAACTTCAGAGCATATATGTAGGAGGATAGTTTATGAAGGTCATCGAAAATGGCTCCACCAGGATCACCCTTGGAGATTGAGCAAGGCATTTAATGGGAAGGAGGAGTTTGGCGGAAGACCCTATCGTAAGAGTGGAGATGAAATTTTGGAGGACGTTAGGTCAAATGTTTACCCTATTCTTAGCCAACATGAAGACTTGAAGGTGCCGTACAATCCGAATAACAGACAGTGTTGGACTCACGAAAGCATATTTTGGAAGCTGCCGTATTGGTCATCATTGAAGATCAGACATTGCCTAGATGTCATGCACATTGAAAAAAATGTGTGTGACAACATCCTTGGAACCATTTTTTCGATTGAATCGAAGTCTAAGGATGGTCCAAAAACTCGCGCTGCTTTGAAGAAGAGGAATGTGCGAAAAAACCAGTGGCAAAGAGCGGGTGACTTGGCTACGGGGAAAGTTCCTCATGCACCTTTTTTAGTTAAAAAGGATGATCTAGAAGATGTGTTCCAGTGGTTCAGGGATGTTAAGTATCCTCTTGGTTATGCAGGTAGTTTGAGAAGTAAGGTGAAAATAAGTTCCCAGTCACAGTTTTATGGATTGAAGACGCATGATTGCCATGTCTTGCTTCAACGTCTTCTGCCTGTGGTTATAAGAGGGTTCCTGCCAGAAAACGTTGTCAAGCCATTGATAGCACTGTCAAATTGGTTTCGTCAACTATGCAGTAGGGAGCTTAAGAAGGAGGTTGTGCGTGACATGGAAACTGAGATAGTGATGATTCTCTGCAATTTGGAGCTCATATTTCCTCCACATTTTTTTACATCTATGGTTCATCTCATGGTTCATCTGCCCGAACAAGTATTCCTTACAGGTCCAGTACACTATACATGGATGTATCCAATTGAAAGGTAAAATTTTTTGTTATTGCTAATATTAGGAAAATATGTTTGTACTAATATTGATTCCTACTAATCTTGTGTAATATGTGGGCAATTAGGAAAATATTGTACTAATCTTGAGTGGTGTTTTTGCAGGCAATTAGGAAAATATAAAAAGTCAATGAGGAATACACGTTACCCGGAAGGTAGTATTGCTGAACAGTACCTCGTACATGAGTCAGTGACGTATTGTAAGGCTTATCTCAGACGGATGGACAACGAAGATATCGACACTTCCATATCTGGGTGGAATGTCAGCTGTGTTTCACTCTTAGTAAGACCAGATATTATCGAGACTCGTCGCCAGTTCAGGTTGACTGAGTCAGAGACTGCTGAGGCTCACTGGCAAGTCTTGGTGGAAACAGACGAAGTCAAACCTTACCTAGAAGAACATCTCAGAAGGTTCGAGGCTAAAAATGGTGAAGATTTCGACGAGCGGCAGCGGAGGAGGAGTTTTCTTCGATGGTTCTTAACATGGGTACATATGCCTATTAATTCTTGTAAGGTTCTTTGAGGGTTTATAACACTTATCTTTAACTCCTCTTAACACTTATCTCTCAGGTGTCCCTTAAAGAAAAAAACTCGGACCCGAGCTTGGTTGCAGGAATAAAGTCATTAGCTCAAGGACCTCAGCAATGTCGGGTTTATAAGTCGTGTTATGTGAACGGTGTCAAGTTCACATCGTTTGATAGAGATCAAAGAACCGTGACTCAAAACAGCGGTGTCATGATAGACATGGGTTCATCCATGTTCTACGGCCATGTTAACTACGTGGTCGAAGTATTATATGCAGGCCGTATGCCAGTGGTGTTGTTTAAGTGCACATGGCACAACTCCGAGGACCCTGAAGATCTTGACACCCTTATAAAAGATCATGGACTGATATCAGTGAATACAAACAACAGTTACTATGAGGATTCACCCTTCATAATTGCAACCAAAGCAAAACAGGTATTCTACATAGACGATCCAAAGGCTGGTGGTACTTGGAAGGTAGTACAAGAAATGTCGCACCGCAATGTCTACAGCGCCGAAGTTCTGGCCATAGATGAAAACATATCGCGTACAGGAGATCATATATTCGAGCCTTACCAAGAGGACACTCCCACGGTGATACAATTTTACCCATATTTTCAACTACTTTTGGACGAAGAAGGAGACGAGGACGAGGACGAGGACGAGAACGAAGACGAGGAGGACGAGGACGAAGACGAGGAGGAGGAGGAGGAGGAGGAGGAGGACGAAGACGAGGACTAAACTAATATTATTATCTATTTGAAACCTAAATTCGTATTTTCTTTAAAGCATAATTTATTCATACGAGAAAATATTACTAACTTTATAATTCTAAACTTCATTTATTAAAAAAAAAACCAAAATCGAAAATTAAATAGAAGGAAGCGACGTAGATTATTCAATCTACGTCGCCTCATTTATTAAAAAAAACAAAATCAAAAATTAAATAGAAGGAAGCGACGTAGATTGATCAATCTACGTCGCCTCATTTATTCATAAAAACAACAAAATAAAAAATTAAATACAAGGAAGCGACGTAGATCGATCAATCTACGTCGCCTCATTTATTAAAAAAAACAAAATTAAAAATTAAATCCAAGCGACGTAGATTTATCAATCTACGTCGCCTCATTTATTCCAAAAAAAAAACAAAATAAACAATTAAATAGAAGGAAGCGACGTAGATTGATAAATCTACGTCGCCTTAACATATTTATTTTTTATGTTATTTTAAGTATAAATTAAATAGTGAAGCGACGTAGATTGATCAATCTACGTCGCTTCAGTTATTCAAACATATTGAAGCGACGTAGAAAGCAATCTACGTCACCTCGTTGCGTTTATAATTCCAGGAACACAGTGGCTTTCTTCTTCTTCTCATTTCACTTCTCTCTCACTAACGCAGCCTCTGTTCGACCTCGCCCCAAACCCTAAAGTGAAATCGATTGAGACCAAATCGTCCTCCCGAAACCCAAAACCCACCGTCGTCTTCCTCCACCAAACCCGAAACCAACCTCTTCCTCCACCAAACCCGAAACCAACCTCTTCCTCCACCAAACCCGAAACCAACCTCTTCCTCCCCCTCCCTCACCGTCGATTCCAGAAACCCTAATCCCAAATTCGAGGGTATCCAATCCATCACAAATTCACAAGTCAATTCTTTACTGGGTAAGCACCTCAAAGTTTAATTCTTTACTGTCAATTTCATGTATTATCAAGTCAAATCAGTTAAAAGTCCTTACTTTGTATTCATGACTATCTGTGGGGAAAAAAAAAATCCTTACTTTGTATATTGCTTATTGAATTGATCATCTGGATTTGAATTGTTGGCTTTTTTTCCGTTGACCCAATATGAGTGCTGCTGAGATGCGGAGATTGTGTATGTTGCTTATTGAATTGATCATCCTTACTTTGTATATTGCTTAGTCAGTGTGTTTAGTACTTACAGTGCCATGAGGCAGTTTAGTAGCACTAATACTATAATGGTGGAGTTATGAGGCAGTTTATGTGTTGTGTTGCAGTTTATGTGTTGTGTTGCATATTGGATTTATAGATTGTTGGTTGCATGTTGGTTGCATGTTGGATTTATAGATTGTTCATGTTGGATTTATAGATTGTTGGTTGCATGTTGTTCATGTTGGATTACACTGTTGGATTTGAATTGTTGGATTTATAGATTGTTGCATGTTGGATTTATAGATTGTTGGTTGCATGTTGTTCATGTTGGATTACACTGTTGGTTGCATGTTGGATTTATAGATTGTTCATGTGTTGGTCAAATTTGGTAAAAGAGACTCGGGGCTTTTGTTCTTGAAGTTTAATGAATATGTGACATTAAGCTAGCATGTGTTATTTGAAGTAGCTAATATGTTGTAAATCTGTTTTCCTCCTCCAGTAGCTAAAGCAACCGAATCCGAGCCAACTCCGTGTAGCTAAAGCAAACGATTTGAGGCAACTCGAGAAGGTACGGAGCTTTGTGTTTTATACTGTGCCGAATGTGTATTGTGATAATGATTCCGAATGTGTTTTCAATATGTTTTCATGTAAGTATTGTGTTTTGTGATGATGATGAAGTCTAATGTGTTTTGTGATAATGATTAAACGCCAGTTTGGTTATATGAAAACATATGCATAATGATTAAGGGTTTGTGTTTTATACTGATTCTTACTTTTGTTTGTTAGTAGTTATTTCTGGGATATTAGGATTGATGAAAGAGCATGTGTTACTAGTACTTGACAGTTCAATATTGCCTGCATGTATAAAAGAATGTTAGTTAAATAAATAGTCATTTGTAGATTTTAGTTTCACATGTGTAATGTATATTGATGTACATTTGTGTGTTCTCACTCTAAGGCTTGTGAAAACAACAGAGCCGATGTTTGAAGGTGTTTAGTATGTTTCTTATCGAACCATTAAACGTATGTAGCTAATCTGTTTTATATATGAAGATCATCTTCTGGTTTACCTGTGAAATTAGTTCTATATATGAAGATCATCTTCTGGTTTACTCTATTGAATTCCAAACAGAATAGTTTAGTTTTAACATCTAATTAAAAATAACAGTTTAGTAATAAAAGAATGGCTCCCGGAGATACTGCATACAAGAGGAGGAAAGCGTTGATGCAGCGTCGTGAAGCGGAAGCGGCGGCAGCTGCGGAGGCGGCGGAGGCGGGGTGGCGAGCATTCAGCCGAGATGGGGCTTCCGGGTCTGGTTGCCCCACGGGACAATCGGCGACCCCGTCGATTGCAGAAGCTCCGCAGTTAACGCTCGCCCCTCCACTTGAGGATGCGATTCCGCAAGGACCGGATGACAGCAGCGACGCCACTACGGCGTCACAGCACCCTCCCGCCCTCAGCATCCGGTGCAAGAAGACCAAACTCCCCGACATGGTCGACATGGCAACCGGAGACCCGATGACGGAACAGCGCGGAGTCGTTGTCGGGACGAAGACGGAGTACCTCGTCCGGATGAACAACAATAGGCGACTACAAGTCGCTTACTCTACGAGGCATGCGGGGCCGGCGACGAGGGAAATGCGGAGTCTGATGTGCCGAGACATCGGTAGCATCATCCGCGGAAAAGTTCCAATACTTGCATCTAGCTTCTTGGGACTTAGCGATTTGCATCGCGATATCGTCGGCCGGAGTCTTGAGGTATACTTGCTGGACTCCGAGCTTACTTACATACTTGTAGTAAATGTAAATATAACTTTTACATAACGGAATTTAAATGTGTTGTGCTAGACGAACTACGACATCCCGGCGACTGATGTGGAGATGTGGAACTTCATTGATAGGACGGCGCAAACAATTTATAAGGATTGGAAGTACGATTGCCATCAACATTATCTCCACGTCAGCCAGGAGACTCCGGCCGAGTTTCTCGGGAGGGCAGACCAATGGGCGTGGTTAAAAGCCCACTTCGAAGACCCTGCTTACTTGGTGAGTTTCATAAACGAACCTACAGTTTTGGTAGCCAACATTCGAACAATATGCATGTTTATCTGTTCTTATTTTAAAATGATTTTTGTGTGTGTGTGACAGCGATTGTGCGAACGGAACCGAGGGAACCGAAACAAGAACAAGGAGCAGCAGCTCAACCACCATTCGGGATCCCTCGCCCTCTCGTACCGAAGCGAGGTGTTGGAGAAGGAGGGTCATAGAGCGCCTGCCGTCCAGACGTGGATTAACGTATACCAGCCGGAGAGGAATGCGGCTGAGAAAGTGGTAAGCTCAAATAGGTTCACGTTACGTTATTTCAATTATTTTTGTCTACTAAATTGTAATATTATTTATTTTTTCTATTTTAATTGAGCAGGCGGCAGTGAAGCGTCGACTCGATGAAGTCTTGTCGCAACAAGATAGTGCTGCGGGCCCAGTTGACGGCGAAGAGGTTTCCCAACCCCAGCCTCTTCCTCTTGATACACAAATAAATATCATAGAGGAAGAGGTGGGTTCAAGGCACGGGACCTCTATAAGAGGTAATAAATCTCCAAAACGATTCCGTCGATGCATATCTCGATTTACGTTTTGCTTTATTTTGGTTTACGATATAGTTTACTAATATTTGTTCTTGTTCGACGTTACAGGGGTGGGGCGCGCTCTCACACGCGACCCCAAACCGAGAGGAGGGGCCCGGGTAAACCAGGAACGCCAAATTCAAATGCAAAAGGAGATCGATGAAGCCAAAGAGGCAGCGCGCAGATCGAGCGAGGTGGCGCAGAAGGCCATAGCGGAAGCGAGTGCGCTCGCCCAAAGGATGCAAGAAATGGAGGCCATGATGCGATCATTCCAGGCTGCGAGTCAACAACCGCAAGCTCCTCCACCACCTCCCGGCTCGTAAACTGTATATAGGATTTGTATAAACTTGATTTGTGTAAACTTGATTTGTATAAACTTTTAACGTTTTGATTTGTGATTGAATGCGTTTTTTTGGTTGAATGCGTATCTGCAATTTGAATGCGTTTTTGTGTTTGTAAATTGCGATAGGTCGTGACTTGGTACAATAATATTTAATTTTTTTTTTTTTTTAATAAATGAGGCGACGTAGATAGAACAATCTACGTCGCCTCATTTATTTCTAAATAAAAATAAAAAAAATATTAAATACGTTGAGGCGACGTACATTAAAATTTTTAATAAATGAGGCGACGTACATTTATCAATATACGTCGCCTCAATGTATTTAATATTTATTTATTTTTTCTTTAGAAATAAATGAGGCGACGTAGATTGTTCTATCTACGTCGCCTCATTTATTAAAAAATAAAAAAAAATAAAAATATTAAATCAATTTAGGCGACGTATATTGATCAATGTACGTCGCCTCATTTATTAAAAAATAAAATAAAATAAATATTAAATAAATTGAGGCGACGTATATTGATCAATGTACGTCGCCTTAATGGATTAAAAAAAGAAAAATAAATTAAAAATAAATAAAATGAAGCGACGTAGATTGATCAATCTACGTCGCGTCAGTTCAAGCGACGTGATCAATCTACGTTGCTTCAATTGAAGCGACGTAACATCATTTACGTCACGTGAAATGAAACGAAGCGACGTAGATTGTATCTACATCACCCCAATGGTGGCGTGATGAATCTGAAGCGACAAGACGAGGCGACGTCGTTTTGGTCACAAGAAATCGAGGCGACGTAAAATTCATACGAGGCGACCACCTTTCTACGTCGCCCCGATTTCCTCCTCCAGTAGTGTATGGACATTTCAACGTGCATGCATGGCGCACATACTCTCTTAGACTAAAGCATGAACACAATTTATAATTTGCTTTTAGTTTACTTATCTTTTGGAGGGAGGATTTTTTTTTTGAGCTGTTTTGAAGACGCTAGCTTTGGCTTGGTTTTAAGTAGGCTGGCGGTATGTGGATCTGTGAGAGCAAGCGGCCAGTTCTCCCGTCTCGACGGGTGTTCGAGCCTCGATGGTGCTCGGAGTGGAGAACTTGGTGGTTTGAGTCGGTTAGTCCCCAGGTTTCTACTCGCAATGCTAATGAGTGTTTGAGTCGAGCTAGTGTCGACGCTGTAACTGTGTTCGGGGGAAGTACTCTTGCTTTGATCAATATGAGCCTTTTCTTTGATCGAGCGGATCCTAGCGGGGCGGGTTGTGCTACTAACGATGTGGCGTTGAGGCCTTGTATGTCCCATAAAGTGACCTGGAGGTTGGAGTTACTAAGCTAACGGCCTAGCTTCAGAATGTTGAAGCGTTTGTACTGGTCAGGCAGGCGTTGGCGACACGGGATCAGCGAAGTGTTTGCTTTGATCGAGCAGACCTTAGGCTATCTCCAACAATAGAGGTGCTATACCTCATAATAGAAGCCTCATGAAAAATCTCATCTCTAATCTATCAAAATCTTAGTCTCATACCCTAAAACTTAATCTCATACCCTATTTTAGATTCTAAAATAGAACATGATATAAGGTATAGGATCGGACCTTGGTTTGATCAATGAGCCTAGGAGAAAGAGGAACAACCAACGAGAGAGAAGGAGAAGAAATTCACACGCGAGTGGGAGTGAGGGGGAAAGAGACGCGCGGAGAGAGAGAGAATTGGAGCGGCTCGCGCGCGAGTGAAAGGCGTGTCTTGAGAGAGCGACTGTCACCTCATGTTGAGGCGGGGCCCAGGCTCTGCTGCTACTGTTGTGCTGTTTTGGCCATTGAGCCCAACGGAAAATTTCGACTCCAACAACCTTATTTTTAATACATGCATATATTTAATGTTCTTTCCTACTTAAATTAAAAGAAAAAAACTGAAAAAAAATTATAAAAAAAAAATGTCCGTTGCAACAGTATATTTTTGCATCTCTATAAATACCAACACCAAAACTGTTTCTACACCAAAATTTGCTACTTCTTCTTAAGAGCAAATTTTCTAAACTCATTATGTTGTTGCTTATTTTAAATAATGTGTTGTGTTGCTTAATTAATGTGATATTGTAACTTGTTCTAAATTTTAATAAAGAGTATTTGTTGTTTTCTTATAATAGATTAAACTTTTATTTAGTATACACTCACTTAAATGCATAATTGATACAACTTTTATTAATAGCACACAAAATTAAAACTCACAACAACATACCAAATTAAAAACACACAACAACACACCAAATTAAAGGCTTACAACAACACACCAAAGTTAAAGCATAATGGTAAAAAAGCCAATTATTGAATTAAAAAGGGGCACGCCCTTCATCTATTGTTACATCGACTTTCCAAGTGTTTGTTCCAACCATAGCGCACTAGATTGTCTCTTAGTAAATCATGGATCACTGAACATCGAGTGTCGTCGTAACGTTACATATATTCTCACACTCCTCGAGGATTGCGTGCACTTCCTGATCATTATTTGTCTTATCATATACCTTTGTGCGCCTCGGACGAGTTGGGATATCATTAATGTCAAAAGGCTCATCATCCTCGTACTCATCCTCTACAATCATGTTGTGCAATATTATGCACGTCATCATGATGTACTGGAGACTCTCTCTACTCCAAAGACAAGTTGGCCCCCTCACGATTGTAAAACGTGCTTTCAAAATACCAAATTCTCTCTCCACGTCTTTTCTATAAGTCTCTTGTATCTTCGTAAAATGTTTTGTCTCTAGCGTGGTAAGATTTGGAATTGCTTTGATTAAAGTCCCCCAGTTATGGTAGATGCCATCCACCAGGTAATAGGCTCGATGGTACGTGTTTTCACCCACTTTGTATTTCACTTGAGGGCTTTACCTTGGCACACCTCGTCGAATAAGAGTGACATCCCTAGTGACATCCTCTAGAAGTCCAAAATATGCATGTCATATCCATATATCATATGAAGTCACCGCCTCTAAGATAATAGTAGGTTTACCTTTGTAGCCTTGATATTGCCCGTGCCAAGCAATATGACAGTTTTTTCATTGTCAGTGCATATAATCAAGGCTCTCTACCATACCCGAAAATCCACGATCGTCAGCTTTTTTTAGCAACCTTATGAGATCTGCTTTCGATAATGAACGAAGGTACTTCATGTGATAAACATTCCAGATATCTTTTGTAAAGTGATCCAAAGTCTCAAGAGTAGTGGATTCGGCGACATCAAGGAATTCACCACACAAGTCGGCTTGCAAACCGTAAGCGAGCATCCTCATAGCACATATTAGCTTTTGTTTAATTGAGAAGCTGACTCTACCGGAAGCATCCAATGTCTGAAGAAAAAAAATATGGATTGTAGTTGACCACATCACGCATCATTCCCTCGAACAGCTTAGGTTGCATTCAGTACCGCCTACGGAAATGGTTTGCATCAAACCTACACACAGGATTGAAGTATTGGTCCTTCAATCACCGATCCGTAGCTTCCCGATCTCTTTCAATGTACGCACGACCTTCAAAAGAACCACTCCACTGTGAATTTTTGTCATCCATCCTCTGTAAGTGTGAGGCAGATGAAGTCATCATGAGATCATCCTCATGATTTCTCGAGTAGTTTCCTGAACCTATTGAGCATAGCTAAAATAAACTCAAAGTATGAGCAGAAAACTTAGAAACCACAATTTTGATTTTAGAGGAGAAGTGTTTGTGAATTGGTGAGGATGAAGGAAGGAGAGCTCTGTTTTTCAAGAAAATGGAGATGATTCAGGAATCGACATGTAGCACATAAGGTAAACGGTACAATCCCGACAACTAATCATAGAATGACACGTAACACCAAAACTCACATCCGAATTATCAGTTAGGTATCATATATATGGCAATCTAATTATGCTCATATGAATCAACATGTGGCCAATAAAATCACATCCGAAATATGTATAAAGTCACATGACATTAATTGATAATTTTTTATTGAAAAATTCAATAATATAGATTATTTTAAATTAAAATAATTTATAAATTATTATAGAATACAATATGTAAACTTTAATATTAAAATAAATATATAATAAAGATTATGAGTTTTAAGGTATATGGTATAGCACCCTATGGTTGAAGATGAGAAGATGAGTCTTAAAATGAGGCATGAGACCTTGATAGTTAGAGATGTGAAGGTCTTATATTGAATAGTGATTTTATAAGGTCTCATAATAGGATATGAGACTTTGATGGTTGACGAGGATTAGGGGTTACGCTTGGAGGCTAGAGGCTGATGGCTGACAAGGTTATGAAAGTTCAGTAAGGGTATATACGTACATTCAGCAGAAATGAATCAAATAATATGTAAGTCTGACAAGATATACATGAGTGAGGTTATGGATATGCATAGGGTGAAGTCGGACACAAGAAGGCGTTTACACAAGAAATCATAAAAAGAAACGCGTTTAGATGTATGTTAACGGGACGTACATGTACATGGTTATATATATACATATCTTATCAAGTACGAAACTTCATACTGAAACTTCGGTATGAAGTTCATTTTTACATAAAATTGACCAAATAATTTGATCATTGGAATCAATCACCGTTTATATACATATGGAATTATCGCATCTGCAAAATTTCAACTAAATCGGAAATGTTTTGATCATTTGATCACACATTCAAAATTTGAGCTATATCAAACAACTTTTGTGTATTGTTAAATAATGCGACAATTAAATGGTTAAAACATCTCTGATTAAGTTGAAATTCCGCAGGCACGATCTTTGCATATCTATCTAAAAGAGAATTGACTTCAATTATCGAATCACATTGTCAATTTTGTATAAAATGTAACTTCACACAAAAATTTCAGTGTGAAACTTCACACTGAATAGACTATGTATATGAATGCGTTCATAATGGCTAGACGCTAGAAGCATGTAAACATATAGAGGAGAGTTTTAAAATGTTGGCATGTTCACGCCCCTGTACAGATAGCAAAAAGTGTGTGTACGTATTAATGTGCATGCACAAAACTTTGGTTGACCGATGCGAATCATATTAGCATGCATGCATGACGTATTTGTTCTATTAGAACAGTGTGAATAAATTATGCATATCTTGTTTTGAATATGAGTAAGCGGGTTGCCCCAAATTTATGGATGGCCCCTTTAAACGTTGTATATAAACGCCCAATCCCAGGCTCCTTTGTGACTCCCCACCTGGGTGGGTTTTGAAGGCCGCACTTGAATTAGTTAGCCTGGTGAGCGAAGCTAGCAGACCTTGGCTCTTTTCAGGCAGAGGGATGCGAGATACTCTAAAACGGGGTATACCAAACGAACAATTTAAAGTTGGTGCGGGGGACCTATCGTACAATACAGACGGGCTTATGTCTAATCTAAACGGGTTGTCGAAATGAGCGGCTCAAACGAGCGTGAGAGACCAAACCGATAATCCAAATGGGACCAAGTTTGCAATCCAAACAGGGTGGAGGTCTAGTTAGGAAAAGCGACGTGCTTCACTTTTTGTAACGAATTGAACAGACGACGTCAAATATTTCTGTTAAACTTCGAGCAGGAATTCAACGAAACAGAGGATATTGTCAGGATTACTCCTCAAGCTCGGATGGGGTCATTTGCTTGCTTCCAACTAGTTGCGTTAAGGGATGAAAAGTGAATGTAGTAGACTATGGAATCGAATGTCCTCTTAAGCTCAATAATAGTTATTTGTTTTATACTTGATGGTGCATGTTTCCTTTTACTTATCTTCGATGTGAGACTTTGTACCCTTATATTCTGAATATCCCGACGTGCTAATTTCTTGGTGTTAAGTATGTATGAAGCACTGGTTCACAGTGTTATACTAACAGTACATAATTAGATAAATATTGTGAGAACGATAATTTTTTGCTAACTTATAGCTTATTCGATAAATTTTTGTTCCGCTCATGATAATTAAATTACATAGAAATATGGACAAGAGTTGGATATAATTGGTGAATAGAAGTGATGAGAGAGATATGGATGAAATCAGAGTGTTTATTGTTTGTGATGCAACATGGTCAAGGAAAGAAGCGTTACAGGTGTCAGTGCAAAAAATAACTTAACCATCAGTTTGTGAAGGTTAATGTTATGTCTCAACATTTATATGACCACAGTATGATATGGAGTTACACTATATGGAGTGAGTATGGTGAAGTAGTAGACTTCAGCTAAGGGTACAGTTAGCAGGGTGCCTCATCTAGTGGTAATGACTCCCTTTCTTGGAACCCCACTGTGGATTTGGTCAATCATATTTTTTTAGAATTTAGTTATGTTAGACACCAACATGAAGACGGAGGTTCTAATATTCTTCACTATGATATAGTCCCTGTAGCCTTAGCCACTGACACTACTGGGATGAATAAGTACAATATGATGCTACTTGAAGCCCAGACCCCGGTGTACCCCGAATATCTTGCAATATGTAATAGAGGAAATTCAGATAAAAGCGAAGAACAAAATTTCAGATCGTGCTTTTGACGAAATGCAGGAGCTTAAATATAAGTTGCTTCCTGATCATCACAAACTTCCCAAACCCATTATAGGGTAAGAAAGATCTTGAGCAGCATCGGCCTAAAGTACAAGAAAATTCACGCGTGTAGAAACGATTGTATGTTGATTTACAAAGAGTATGCACATTTGGACAATTGTCCTATATGCAACCAGTCTAGATATTTGCACCCTAATAGGAGGAGTTCGAAGAAACAAATTCATGTGAAGGTGCTTCGCTATTTTTCGTTGATTCGTAAACTGCATCGGTTGTACATGTCTCTATACGCAATAGGGGTGAAGTGATGGTACGTGAAACAGAGAATAGATGACGATGTGCTCAGACACATGGATGCTTTTAAATATTTTAACAGGGAATTTCTAAACCTTGCAGCAGAAGGTTTAAAATGTTAGACTCAGACTTTCTACAGATGGATTCAACCCTTAGGGTAATAATAACGCTTCTGTCAGCACTTGGTCAGTTATTATCATGTCGTACAACCTGTCTCCATGAATGTATATGAACAAGAAATTTAATTTCTTTACTCGACTAATTCCAAGTCTTAAATTTCCTGGAAAGTGTTTAGATGTGTACCTTATACCATTGATTGATGAGCTGAAACACTTGTGAAAAATAGAGTCCCAACTTATGATAAATTCACTGAAACAATTTTCATGATGAGAGCAGTCGTAATGTGGACCTTCAACGATTTTTCTGCATATGTGATGTTGGCATCTTGCACAACCAAAGGGTATAATGCTTCTCTTGTCTACTTGGACGATGTCAACTCTAGTAGGCACGCAGAGAAGGTGTGTTACACGAGTCACCATAGATGGCTTCCTCATGATAATCAATGGAGAAAGGGTAAGTAGAATTTCAACTAGATAATAGAGAATAATCCTAAACCTCGACAGTGGTCTGGTGAAAAGATTTTTGAAAGGATAAACAGCTTCTATTTTGGTGTATTGAGCAATGATGGTCATGTAAAAAAGCTGATTACACACCCTCCCCATCATCTTAGATATTAGAATCACATGAGTATTTTCTTTGAACTGCCTTACTGGTCGAAGTTGAAACTCAAGAACAACGTAGATGTCATACACATAGAAAATAATGTGTGCAACAGCATGGTGGGAACACTTCTCAGTATTAAGTTTAAGATTAAGGATACTCCCAAAGAGCGAAAAGATCTAAAATCTATGAATTTACATCGTCCCTTGTGGTTAAACATGGATAGAAGAGGAGTGTACATCAAGATTCCATATTCACTTTACACAGTGAAGCCGACACGGAGGGATATTATATTCAATTAGTTTAAAAGTATTCGTTATCCGTCTAATTATGCAATGAATATATTTGGATGTGTCAACGTTGGGGAACACAAGTTCATTGGTCTAAAGACTCATGACTGTTACGTTATGCTACAACGTCTGATTTTAGTGGTAATTCGACCATATTTGCCTTGTGACATTGTCAAACCAATAGTAGCATTGTGTAGATGGTGGCAGAAGTTATACGTTAGAGAGTTGAAGAAGTCAAATGTGGTCAAATTACAATACGAAATTATCCACATCCTTTACAAATTAGAGATGATTTTTCCCCCGTTTTCTTTGACATCATGATTCACCTCATGATCCACCTTCCCGAATAAGTGTTGGTCTTTAATCCGATCCACTACACTTGGATGTATCCTCAGGAAAGGTGCAATTAATATTTCATGTAACTTAAATTGATTTATAACACGGTTTTCATCATTTATATATATTTTTGTCTTTCTACAATTTGTCAAATAATTAATTTTATCATTTTGCAAACAACTCAGAAAATATAAAGGATTCGTCAAAAATAAATCTTCCCCAGATGGCTTTACTGCAGAAACAGACCTAATGCATGAGTGTGTAACCTAGTGCAACATGTACCTCAAAGATCCAGTCCAGACCACCGCCTTCAATCCACATGCCCGCAACAATCTTTCAGTCATCATAGATATTGTACGACCATTTAAAGGAATATTAAATGAAAGATTAACTCAAGAAGAATTTATTGAAGCACATTGGGTAGCGTTGTGATAATGTGACGAGGTCGAGGAATTCATGAAAGCTTACATGTTGAAAATTTAGACAGCCAAACCAGATAAGAGTCATAACTGGGTTAAAAATGTGCTTAAGAAGAAGTTTCCTGATTATTTCTTTCAATGGGTATATTTAAATCATATAGGTTTGTGATTTCTTTATTTTTAAATTGAGAAATTTGGATGGGAACAGGTGCCCACTGTAAATTAAATCATTATTTTAGTGTTTTCTTATTCGAAGTGTTTTTCCTTAATTTGTGCACGCAAGTTTTTGGTTTCTTTTTGTTTTAGGGGAAACTATGTCAAATTTTCGGTAGAAATTAAATAGCCATTCATATATCTTCTTCACAATTTTTTAGATGATGATCGATCTAGAAAATTCGGTAACTACTAGGGGTGGTGGTCATGGGAAAAGCACTCATTGGCCCATAAGCCGGTCCAACACTATATTTACCCTAGATATTTTTTCAACCGTGTAAAGTTTTGTTCATTGGACCGAGATGAAGGAAGAAGAACACAAAATAATGGGATCGCTGTTGGGGAGGCGTTGATGTCCTTGTTAATGTCATTTAGCTACTTTATAGGAATGATATCAACATTTTTCTATTCAAGTGTAAATGGTTCAAGCGTATGAAGGAAGATATGGGTCTTTTATTAGTCCATACAAACCCAAGCTAGTATGAGGATGAGCCATTCGATCTTGCCACCTTAGTTAGGCATGTGTTCTATCTGAATGATTTGAAAGCAGGTGAAGGTTGGAAAATAGCTAACCATATGTCTCATCGAGGAATATGAAGTGCCACAACACTTGAAGGGATGTTGGTGACTGACACTGTAGCGAATAATGACAATGCATATCAAGAGCCTAATACTTCTATCATCCCCGACATAAAGCAACTAATTCGCTATAACGAGTACTTACCCATACCTGATCATGCCATGGATCTTACTCAAAAGGAGATCGACCACCTAGACAATAATGCCTCTAAAGAGGAGCTGGAGAATGATGGCGACAACATCATATACGACTCAGACGATCAAGATTATGTTGATCAAGAAGTTCGTCGTCTAAGTGCACCTTAGACGACAAACAATATTTCGTCGTCTAAGAACTACTTAGATGATGAACATATATTCATTTTTTCGTCTAAGATCATTTATAAACCATATACACTAAGCCCTAAACCTTTTACCCTAAACCTTGAAAGTGTTAGACGACGAAAACCCTAAGTTTCATCATCTAAGTGCTACTTAGATGACGCAATTAAACAAACTTTAGTCGTCTAAGTAGAGTTTCACAATCTGGCCTCTGAGAGCACGATCATGTGTACTATATTAGATTGTAGATTATATTCATCGAAGGCATAGAGTAAACATTTTTTAGACTGTGAGTATCGACGGTCCAAAAATCGGAGTTACGAAGAATCGTATGTCATCGTTTCCGTTTTGTTGAAATTTAGGTTTTATGTTTGACTACGCTGATCAAACCCTTAACGAACTTTGTATTGGTCAAAATTTCGTCTACTTACAAATTATGTTGTGATGAATATATCTCTCTATATATATCAAACGGTTATTTTGTCCAAATTTAATTTCGTAATATTGATGTGGAGTGAATATAGACATGCGAACACTTAAGTTATACACCATTAGTAGGCGTAAAACAAATCTTTACTCTCCCATCCAATATTTATCTCAAATTTTAATTAATTTCTATCCAGTTGGTAAATATAATTTCTACATCAGTAGAAACACTCAAAACTTCAAAAGTGGTTTACGAATTATATTTTACGATCATTTCCATCTTTTAACTATTTGTCAATAATCACAAATTAAATCGATCGAATCCTAAACAAATCCAAATTGGGTGAAATTTTTTTCTACAACATTATATGAATGTAATGGTTACATCTGACTGTTGATTTATGAAGATTCTTAAGTAGGTATAAAAAATAAATTTTTCAGATATAATCTGAAAAATCAAATAAATTCATTTTTAGGAGAAGAAATCCTTTTCTTTTCTTCGCCTAAGACCAAAAACTTAACAGTTAGACTACATATTAATTTGTTTTCATGGTCTAAATTTTTTGGCAGATATTTTTTGCGCCAAATTTTTAGGGGTATTTTAAAACCACTTAGACAACGAAATATGCTCTCTTAGATGACAAATTCATTTCGTCGGCTAAGTGGTTTTATTAAAATTGATCAAATCAATCTTCTTCCTCAAATCCATTAGCAATCCCTAAATTCGCCACTCTCTCTCTCTCTCTCTCTTAATACTCCCCGATGTCGACGCCATCACCGTCACAACCCCACCCTCGTCGCCCATCACCCCACTGGATGCCACCACTTTGTCTCCATGACGCTGACACCACCGTAGTCACCTCTCTCTCTCTCTCTCTCTCAAGGATTGCATGTGTTAATTTAATGATTGTGATATGTGCTAAATGTGTTGATTGTGATGAATGTTTTGAATTAAGAATCGTTCAAATTTGTATGTGTACAATTTTTGGTATGAATTTGATGTTCGGTATGTGTGATTGCTAATATGTGTTGATGTTCAGGATTGTGAAATTGCTAGTATGTTCGGGATTGTAGGATTGCATATGTGGTATGTTTGATTGCTAATATGTGTTGATGTTCAGGATTGTGGGATTGCTAGGGTCGGTATGTTTGTTCATGTTAATATTGGTTGATATTGTTGAACATATGTGTATGTTAGATAGGTATTGGATTGGATAGCTAGGTTCGATATGTGTTAATGTTGGTTGATGTTAGTTGATTTTGATTGAATATATGTTTGTTGAATATATGTGGTTTCAGTTATATAGCTTAAGATGTCTAGCGGGAGGAAGAAGCGCATTATACAAGAGAAGAATGCCGAATTTAAATCCATAGGACGACAATCGGGTTGGGGTCAAAGGTCAGAGGAGACCGTTACGGCTCCTATATCTCCTGCGGTCCCTGATAGGTCATAGACAATTCCTAATGCTCCTAATGAAGCTTCAACAACCTATACAGTCGAGCCAGAGATTTCTGCTTCGATCTCCACTTCGTCACAAGCTCCCCAATCACCCATCGACAGTTTTGTTTGCTTTAGCGCCGGATGCAAAGTGAACAGGAAGGACCCCTCAGCCCCTACCCCCAAACGCACTTGGGAACTTATGAAGGGAGTTAAAGTCGAGAAGATACACAAGTGAATGGGGAAGAAGATCAAGGTGCCATACGATAATTTCACCAGAGGCTCTCTGACGCCAGAGCTGAGCAGTTTGTACTCACACAACATCAGATCTATTATACAGAATAATATACACATGAAGGCCCCTTATTGGGACGAGCTACCCGAAGCTGACAAGTTCAAGGTGTAGCGCGAACTCTTGGTAATATGGTCTTTATAATTTTATTTTATTTCATAATTAATTATAAATTATAGGGTCTAGGAATTTAACTTTTTCTATTTTTCCTAGGTACATTATAACTATGATCAAAGACCAGAGATGTGGAAATCCATAGAGAAGACGACTACGGATATTTACAAGGATTGGAAGCACGACTTGCACAAGCACTATAAGTAACACGATGTCTCGAGTGTCCCAAGGGAGTTGTTGACGGAAAGGGAAGACAAATGGGAATTGTTGGTCGGACACTTTGAGTCCGATAAGTTTAAGGTTCGTTTTACTTTTCTTTAATGTAATGAAAATGAATCATTTCTTAGTTTTAAACATTTATTTACTATTTAATTTCATTTGTTGTGAAATAGAGAAGGTCGGCGGCCAACACTGCTAATCGTGAGAAGAAGACGATGCACCATAAGTCGGGGTCCAAAAGGAAAAACAACATCGCAAATGCTTACAGAGATGCGGGTTTGAAGCACTGCTTTTTTTTTATGCCAGCATGTCTTCTTACGTCAGGCCCGGGCAAGAAGATATCGCAATTCTACGTGGCGTAAGAAACCCTTTTTCTAAAATTGATGGAGTTTAATCTTACGGTTGGTTTGAAGAAATTGAATCATGATTAGAACATTTATTAGGTTGTGCTCTTGGAATTTGGTTTAGTTTGCTAAATTAAACATGATTCTGAACTTGAGAAATCCGGATGGGAATCGATGCCCACAGTTTGTTATTTTGGAATTGGTTATTCGAAGTGTTTTCTTTCAAGCAGGTTTTTAGTTTCCTCCATTTTGTCTTTCTGTCAAATTTTCTTTAGAAATCGACATTCATATATATTGTTCACAATATTAATTTCAGGAGAGGTTGATATAATTGGCTGAAGAGGAATTAATGCGCGCACATTAGCAGAACCTGGAGATGACACATGAAGAGTGGTCTCCTCTATCAAAGGAGGCTCAAATTAATATTGTAGATACAGTTTTCAGTCGTCAATCTGGGAAGGAGGTTTGTTGTCTTGGATGGACGGTCAAGTGAGATTTAACCCAGCCATCCGCATTGGTGAGTAGGCGTTCGAGTGTGGCGGCTGCCGAGGAGGGGGTCCGAGTGACCGAAAAGGAGGCTTGAGCGACTCGGGAGGAGGCTCAATCAGCCCATGAGCATATTAAATTGGCCCAGACTTAGACTTGTACGTTATAGGCGCAGATGAGCTTCATGATCGAGTTATTCAGGTCAATGGGCATGAACCCTCCTCTCATGTGTCAGCCGAATGTCACGCCTCGGGGCCCTAGACACGATGACAACGATCCAACTTGGGGGGGGGGGGAACCGGCGAGATCCTTACTCCCTATTTAGTTTCATAGTTTATAGGGTTTAATTTCGATCGACACACATTTTATGTACACATTTTGTATTTAATATATTCAATAAAGATTTTATTAATTTAAATATTTAATTTTTAATTCAATTTCTAATTCTGAAACAAATATTAAAAAGATTAAAAAAAATTGAACTTAGACGACAAAACTATTAGACTTTGTCGTCTTGTAGAAAACTTTTAGACGTTAATGGTTACCATAACCATTTCGCCATCTAAGAAGAACACTCAGACGACGGAAAAAAATTTGTCGTCTCAATTTAAACTGTTAGAGGAAAGTGCGATATTCGTCGTCTAGGATCGGTCACTAAGACGACGAATCTGTTTCGTCATTCATCGTTTAGGTGTTATAACTTAGATGACGAATATTTCTCTTCGTCGTCTAAGTGGTATCACTTAAATGACAAAGGATTTTTTTGTCGTCTAAATCATAACACTTAGACGACGAAAGTCCTTCATCGTCTAAGCAATTTTACAAAACGGAATATTTCATCTTTTGCAGCAAACTTTCGTCATTTTTGTACTTAGACGACGAAATATGTTTTGTTGTCTTAAATTTTACTAAGACGATGAAAAAAAATATATTTCGTCGTATAAGTACTTCAACGACAACATTTAGACAACGAAACTTTCGTCATCTAAGTACTTAGACGACAAAAAAAGTCTTTTAGACGACGAAAGTATTTTTTTTTTTTGGTAGTGATTGATGATAATTTCTCTAAATATTAATATTTTCACGCCAAGTATGTTTTTTGTTTTCACATTAATCACTCCGCTAAAGATGCATAAAGCACTAATTGGACATTGATAATTAGATATCTAAATACATAAATAAACGCTGGTTGCATCATCAACGTTTGTTACATTTATTTGGAGTGTACTTAGAGTAAGTTCATCCGGGTTGTTCTGACTTGTTGCCATGTAGATATTGCCCAAAAAAGGAGAAAATTGAAAAACTCACTCTCTACCGGTGATTTCTTAATTACCTGATCAGGAACTCCCTTGGATCAATCGCTGGGGCAATTCTATCCTCCTAACCTGACCAAATCGCCATGGTGGCACTCTAAAACTTGACCGTACATACCTCCACGTTCTCAATCTGCTTCACAAATAGTCTCGCCGCAGCTGGATTTTTGCCTCTAGTTGATTCCATACTTTCTGGCTTCGGCTTCTCCTAGAGACTCGATTACAACATCGTCGTCGACCCCGCCTCGATGCCGAGAGGACCACATCGTGCTCTAGCCTCGCCCGAAATCCAGCTCGATTCCGCTTGTCGTGGATACTCTGCCGTCCTCATCAAATGCTACTTGGCGATTCTGAAGTATCCAGTTCTCAATCTTTTGTGTGATTTGTATGAACTGATTATAGTTGAGGCACTAGAATGAACTACAATTGTTCATATTGGCTTCAGAGGAATTGAATCTTTAATATAATTAGAGATGCTTACACTCGATGGTGCCTGTAATGTATATGACTTGGGCTTACACTCAAATTGCAGCCTATGAGAGTGAATGAAGTTGTAAGGTGCTACACCTATGAGACTGCTCCAATGGTGATGCAATTGGTACCTCGAGGCACAGAGGCTTTCATCTTATGAAAGAGATAGGCAGAATGTTCTACAAGCAGGTTTATGCTATAACAGTTGGTGTCACGGGGGATATATCTAGGGATTTGGAAGATAAAGTATTGCCTTAATGTGATAGGATAATGACCCAACTCCTCAAAGATTTATCAAGCAATCAGTTGCACCGATCCGTGAAGCCGCCAATATTTTCAAACTTTTGTGACATAGCTTTGGCAAATGGTGAGAATTTTGACAAGTATTTGATATATGCTGTTTCATTCGTAAGAAGTTGATGCTGATGTTGATGCCGATGGTAAAGTGGTAAAGGTTTGGTTCAGGAATCGGAGCCCTTCAACAGCAGCTGTAAAGTCTGCATTTTTCTCCCCAAATCTTTTGCCTTATTTTTCCTTGCACCAGAATTTGGGTCTGAAAGTATTGCATCGTTACATTTCAACCTGTCATTGTCTTCTTTTGTCTTTTGTAGCTATTTTAATTTCTCTATACTCGCTCGTAGTTATGTTGGAATTTGGTGAAATCCTCATAATATATAGGCACTCATGCATTTCTCATATTTTGTCAGTGTTGTACTCACAAGAATTCTCTTTTCTCTCGGTCAAAAAAACTTTTGATTTTACTTTTGTTCAATCAAAGTAGTAATGGAGAGGATTTTCTCATCGCTCACCACTATTGCCAAATCAGCTAGAACTTCTTAGTTTTGGTACTTTGATGCTATAATATAAATGCATCGAGTTGAATTCATGAGGTCATGGTTTGGTGGTATGTGTGTGCATTTATCTCATATGGTCATAGTCTTAGCCATGTCTTAGCTTTGATCGACTATGTTATATTGTCTATATATGTGCAAAGTATGGAAAAGTCAAAACAAGTTTACAGGGTTATTAATTTGAGTATGTGCATGTAAATATGTAGCAAGCATTGAGCTGGTGTGAAGCATAGTTCAGTAGCAAGTAATATTAATAAACGATTTTTATATTTCCTTGAGCTTGCAGATAATATGTCATATTCAGAATTTAAAAAAATAATAATTGCATGTACTGATACTGTGAATTGTAATGTACTAGTGTGTGTGAGTGTGATGGAAGAGGTGGAGAATCAATTGGAGAGAAGTTTGCTGATAAGAACTTCAAGCTGAAGATACTAGTCCAGAAATTTTGTTTATGGCAAATGCTGGCCCCGACACCAACGGTTCACAATTATTCATCACAACTGTGACAACTAGCTGGTTGGATGGCATACATGTTGTCTTCAGGAAGGTGTTGTCTGCCATGAATATGGTTTACAAGGTTGAAGCTGAAGGAACTCAGAGTGGAACACCCAAGAGTAAAGTTGTGATTGTTGACAGTGGCGAGCAATGTGCTTCCTTCTTAGAGTGATAATAAATGTAGTTAGTTCTGTTTCCTCTTTGTTCTCCATGTGTGAGAAAGAATTTGTTATAAGTGTACCGATAGATTTCTCAACTTAAAATGGTTGTTTTAAGCCCTCCTTTGTTGTGGCATTCAAAAAGAAAAATGGTAATGTGCTAGTTTGATCATTTGTTTTTGGCTTGAATACTAATTTTGCTATTGCTTAGTTTTGAGAATATTGGAATGAAAGTTTGTTGAAAATATGGTGGGAGAATCTGTCCAAAAAAATTGAGGAAAGGGGTTTTTTTGACATGCAAGTACGACAGGAAATGGCAACGACTCCTTTGTAAAGTTGCAAGTATAATGCAACAGTTTCCTCGTAAAGTTGCAAGTATAATTCACCAGCACGTGGTGAAGTTCTGATCATAAGAGTGGGGTAATGTTTCCGACCACTATGTTCTCCAACCCAACTAAATGAACAGTTATTCCACTGCAGTGCATACAATCAATACTTCTAATAATACCTGGAAAACCTCTTCTGTTAGCTTTTTTACAAGCCTTGTGAGATCATCTACATTGGAAGCGTGGAGGTATTCACGCGAGTAAAGACTGAAAAATTTCTATCTAATTCTAAATACCAAGACAACTTAATATCAATTTCATTTTTTTCGTAACTTCAATCCGTTTTTTTCATTAATTATTTTTTTCAATAGAAACGACTATTTTTTGAATATTTTAGATTAGCATAAAAATAAAAGTGTCATGTGCATAGAAAAAAAAACTGATAAAAACGTTTGTCAAAACTAACTTACTTAATCTTATCAAATGTTAAGATGTGACTGAATTCATTGAATTTGATTTAATAGTGTTTTTAATTAAAAAATATTATATATATTATTTAAATTTATTATAAATAATTAATGATTAATAAATATTAAATAAAAAAATAAGTTTTTTCTCTGATCTTAACCCAGTGGGTGGAAGCAATTATTAAGAAATGAATGACACGTCACTGACTTATTAGCCCTATTATCCCAATAACCATGATCCCGTGACCCAACGGATGAACTTGTTCTTATAGTGTGCGGGATACTTGTCAGTTGTCACAATATCAATTGTACTGGACTTAAATAAATAATGCATAAAAAATAGACCATAAATTATAATTTTATTCTGCACATTGTAAAATTACAATCTGTTGTAGGAGAAAATATTAAACAGGAAAAAATGTAGCTCTTTCATTGATAGAATGCCTTAAATACAGGCTGATACAATCTGTTACCATAAGTGTTCCGATATGACAGGGATTTCATGTATCTATCTAATTAATATCCGTATATAACTAGGACAAGACACATTGAGAATTATGGAGAATTAATCTCCTTAAACACTCCCCCTTGTGTCGATGGCCATAAGAATGATGCATGACTTGTTGTCTCATTAAAAACTTCGCCAAGCAAACAAAAACCTCATGGGTAAAACAAAAGCTTGGTCAAAGGGAAAAAGAGTACAACGCACCAACGACTAAAGCTACTACATGTGGTGTAGACTCCCCCTGATGTCTACATAAATGTAACTCCCCCTGACTGTAAACTCAGTCTAGAAGTTCTAATAACCTGCGCATACCAATGTTTCTCACATGTTTCACAAAAGTAGATTTAGGAAGTGACTTGGTAAACAAGTCCGCATCATTATCAACGGAACCAATCTAGTTCACTTAGATATTCAATAGCTGCTATTGTTGCTGATTAAAGAAAAACTTCGGTGATATATGCTTTCTATTGTCACCCTTAATGAAACCTAACTTTATCTGTTCAATGCATGCAGCATTATCCTCAAAGATGCAAGTGGAATCAGTAACAATAGATTTCAATCCATTAGAGCCTCGAATATGACCTATGATTGACCTGAGCCAAACACATTCTCTAATTGCTTCATGCAAAGCAATTATCTAAGAATGATTCGAGGAAGTAGCAACAAGGGTTTGATTTGTTGATCTCCAAGATATCGCTGTGTTTCTCATAGTGAAAACATAACCGGTCTGTGAACGACCTTTGTGTGGGTCAGAGAGGTACCCAGCATCAGCAAATCCAACCAACACATCAATTGGTGTTTTGGAATAGAGGACAACATGAAAATCACTTATATCAGCTCCATCTTTCGATGGGTCGAACAACTCCTTCGATGGATCGAAGGGGTTACTCTGATCCATCCAGGGAGCATCATTTGATGCATCGAGGAAATCCTTCGATAGATCGAAGGGCTTGCTTGGGTCAGCACAGTTTAAGGCATCAAGATGACTAGAACTCAAATGTTGTGATTCAACATTCCATTCACCAGGAATTGCATGCTCTCTCTATATTCTTTATAAAGGAAAAATAAACCCATGCCAATGGAACATTTCAAGTATCTGAAGATTTGTTTTACTCTATTCCAATGACGTTGCGTAGATATAGAATTTCAGCTCCCAAGATCTCCTCATCGTCATCTAGCAAATGAAACAGATCTTTCTTAGGGTCCAGACTGTGAACAACCATTGGTGTGCTAACAGGGTGTGCTTTGTCCATATTGAATCGCTTGAGCATCTTTTGGACATAAGCAGACTGGTGAATAAGAATTCCACCAACTCGATGTTCCAGCTCTAATCCGAGACAAAATCGAGTCCTACCAAGGTCTTTCATCTCAAATTCAGATTTCAAGTAGCAAACAGTCTCATTGATCTCTTCAAGAGTTCCGATGATATTCATATCATCAACATAGACAACTACTATAGCAAATCCTGAACTTGTTCTTTTAATGAATACGCAAGGGCATAAATCATCATTCTTATATCCCTTCCCAATCAGGTAGTCACTGAGGCGTGTATATCACATCCGACCGGATTGCTTCAATCCGCACAGTGAACGTCTCAACTTTATAACATGAGCACTTCGTGGTCTAGAGTTACTTGATTTGGGTAGAGCGATGTCGTCTGGCACTCTCATGTATATCTCTAAAACAAGATCACCATAGAGATATACAGTAACCACATCCAGAAGCTGCATGTTAAGATTTTCAGACACTACCAAGCTTATCAGGTAGCGGAAGCTGATGATGTCCATAATAGGAGAATACGTCTCCTCATAATCAATTCTAAGGTGCTGAGAGAAACCCTGCGCTACAAGCCTAGCTTTATAACGCAAAACCTCATTTTCTCATTACACTTCCGAACAAAGACCCATTTATGTCCAACTGGCTTTACATTCGGTGGGCATAGCACAAGCGGACCGAAAACTTGCCTTTTATTCAGAGAGTCTAGTTCAGCATGGATTTTTACCTTCTATTTCGGCCAATATGCTCTATGTTGACATTCAACAACAGAGCGGGGTTCCACTTCATCGTTGTCAATAATTTCCTGAGCGACAGAATAAGCAAACATATCATCAATTAACATGGAAGATCTATCCATAAGAACGCGCACATCATTTGTTCTTAGCGAGATTTCTTTGTTCTCTGACATCACAAAAGGTTTTGAAGCGTCCCCCAAACTTGCCAATTGTGATTCAAGGGCATAACTGTAGTCAAAGACAATCTCATGTGAAGGATTCACAATGTTGATGATTAATAGATCTTTTTGTGCCTTGATGACCTGCCTTTTAACCGGCGGCTCATCAGTGGATTTTCTTGGTCTCCCCCTTTTCCTGGTGAGAGCTGAGGCCGATGTAACACCTTCCACATAAGCAAGAGGAACGTCTCCTTGCCCAGTGTTGCTACTAACAAATCCTTTTTTTTAGGATTTCTAACCTTGCAGGAACATTTGCAGTAGGTATATCTAATCTCGTCACTTTAGCGATATCAGCAAATGAGTCAGGCATATAATCTGCTACTTGCCGAAGATCAAGTATTCTTTGCACTTCCATCTCACTCTAAGACGTGCGAGGATTAGGAAGAGACACAGTGGGATTAAACCACGTCAATTCCTGACATTCCACTAGAATGGAAACATTCCTATCTCCCCCTAACGGTGGGAAATATGTCTCTTCAAAGTGACAATCTGCAAATCTAGCAGTAAAAAGATCTCCTGTCAAAGGTTCAAGATAGCGGACTATTGTTTGAGATTCATAACCAACATAAATGAATAATCTTCTTTGAGGACCCATTTTAGTGCGCTGTGGAGGCGCAACTGACACATAAATTGTGCAACCAAAAATACGCATATGTGAAACATCAGGCTCATATCCAATTACCAACTAGGACGCACTGAATAGTTGGCGGGCTACGGGTCTAAAATGAAGAAGCATTGCTACGTGTAATACTGCATATCCCCATGCAGAGATTGGTAAATTTGTATGCATTACCAAAGCTCTAGACACAAGCTATATTCCCTTGATATGAGCCTCTGTTAAACTGTTCTGAGAATGAACATGAAGAACGGGATGTTCAACTTCAATCCCAAAAGACATGCAATAATCATCAAAATATTTTGATGTAAACTCTTCTGCATTATCCAATCAAAAAGACTTGATTGGATGATCCGGTGGTGAGTTCGGAGCTTAATGATTTGGGCTAGGAGTTTTGCAAACGCAGCATTCATTGTGGATAACAAAGCAACGTGTGACCATCGCATTGATGCATCTATCAAAACCATGAAATATTTAAATGGTCCGTATTTGGGTTTGATAGGTCCACAAATATCACCTTGGATCCTTTATAAGAATGGAATATTGTCATTATTATCAACGACAAAAGAAGGATGAGCCGTCAATTTTGCTAAAGAACAAGTTTTGCAGAACGAGCGATGTGCATCAGAGATTGCAACATAAGAATCTGGTGGGATAACGCACAATGCCTCAGTGGTACTTTTCCGGGATTGTGCTGCACTCGTCTCGGAGACCGAGCTAGGAATGAGAGGAGTAGTCTCATCCTCACCATTTAAACCGATGGAAATATGTAATCCCACATGTTTTTCCGCTCATTAGAAAAATGACCATGAGTATTTTTTAAGATTTTGATCATCATGTCACGACCTGGGTGTCCCAGTCGAAAGTGCCAAAACTTGTATGACACAAAATCACACATAGTAGTGTGAGTCATGGCATTGGATTCAATGATCCGAACTGTAGTTAGATATAAACCACTACGAATAGACGGAAACTTCTCTAGAATGCGCTTGCGGCCACATTCAACAGAGGTTATACACAATAGTTCTTTGCCATTCTCACAATAGGTTTCCAAGTGAAAATCGTTGGCACGAATATCCTTAAAACTTAGCAAGGTTCAATTGGCTTTTGGCGCGTATAAGGCATCAATGATATATAATTTTGTACCGTGGGGCAGTAGAAACTCTGTAGAACCACGTTCTTATATAACGGGCGCTGCACCAATCATGGTTGTCACTGAGGATTTGTATGGAAAAAGATCCACAAATAGTTGCATATTCCACAGAATGATATGGGTAGTACCACTATCTGCTAGACACTTAATTTTGCCTCGAGACATCTACATAATCAATGTAAATAAGTAAGTCTTTGGAACAAAGATCATGCGTACACTTTAAGTTTTTACTTAAAGATTTGGATAAGGGTATGACCCTTGTTGAGTGTTGATATCGCATGACACAAACTGATGTATAACCATATCTGGTGTTGAAATCCAAGTTGGTCGATTTAGACAACTGATGTATAAACAACATCATGAGCCAATGATACATATGAAAAATTCACCTAAGTACATCACTCCCGGGTAACATCTTCGATGGGTCGCAGGAAAACTTTCGATGCATCGAAGAACCCAAAATAAAATGTGATTTTTTGATACCATTTTCGATGGGTCGAAGCAAGGCTTCAATGGGTAGAAAAATGAACCTGAGACAGTTCTTCAATGGGTCGAAAAAAATGACCAGAACGATGTCTTCGATGGGTCGAGAAGGTTTTCGATGGATCGAAGGAACCCAAAAACGAGATCGAAATTCCAACATCAGTATTCAATGGTTCGAAGGGATTTTCGATGGGTCGAAAAATTAACTTGAGACATCCCTTTGATGGGTCAAAGAAGTGCTCGATGGATCGAAATGTGCAACCAAAGGACCTGAGGATAAGCTTCGATGGATTGAAGTATTTTTCGATGGATCAAAAAAATGCCAGAAAACAACCCGAGAGATACTTTCGATGGGTCGAAGTGCAATACTTCGATGGATCAAAAATGTCACCGAGTTCAAAATAACATCCTCTCATTTGTGTCATGTTTAGATCGTATCATTGCCTCATATTTCCATATACTTATAAACATCGAACCATACATAAGAATTGCATGGAATAGAACATTCTCAAAACACTATCATATACCGAAAATAGAGAAATATTTATTGCTTGCCAATAAAAATTACATCATAGGTGTGTTCTTATTCATAAAACAAAGACAAGTGTCTTTAAAATTCTTGATCAAAAAGTAAGCCACAAACAAAACTAAAAACTTGAAAGATTACAGAGACAATGCCTTTTACATAGGCTTAATCAAAATCCGGGGTAGCAAGATCTTTCCCCTTGTCATCTGCAAGAACGAGATTGGTGTCAACCTCCATCTCTAAATCTCCAACATAATTCGACTCTTGAGCCAAATACTGCTTGTGCTTTTTATAGATGTTCTGGATTTCTCTACTGACACGACACTGTTTGTGCATATTCTTAGTAAAACCACATTTGAAGAAAATGTATCTTCCAGAATGTTGGGACTGTTGACCATCAAAAACTAAACCAGACTGGTCCTTATTGAAGTTGGCATTCTGATCTCTATGCCAAGTCAGATTTCGGCTATGGCCTTGGCCACGTCCATGCCCTCCTCTACCCCCACGTGGAACATGTCCTCCACGAACATAAGGTTCTGAACGAGCAACTTTCTTATTTTTGCGGGCCTTTCCTCCAGTATGATAACTCTCAGGCTTCTTAGTACCAGCCGGTCTTGAGTTATTATTGAGGATGATCTCATGATGCTGTTCTTTTTTTGCAAGGCTATTGATGAGATCACTGAAGGTGGTAATTCTCCCCTGTTTGTACTCAATCTGGTATTGATGTGCGAGAATGCTCAGGAAAGTTGGGAAGGTTTGTAACGCCCTCTCAATCATGTCATTCTCAGACTTTTCCACCCCACAAAAACTCAACTCTGACTGCAGATCTAGCATGGCTTGATTAAACTCTTGGATTTTGGGAAAATCGACAAGTCTAGTGTGCTTCCATCTAGCAGTCAACTCAGGAAGCTATGCATTATGCACATTGCTGAAGCGCTGCTTCAGAACGTCCCACAATACCATGAGATCTGTTTTGTTTAGATAATGCTTCTTGAGAGTTGGATGAATATGACGCCTCAAAAACATGAGGGCTTGAGCTTTTGATTCATCAGTGGGGGGCAGGAGATTCGTTCTAGGCCCAGAGGGTTTGATAGTGTTGGTCAATCTCTTTCCGATGAATGTAATTTCCACATCAGAGACCCAACGGTGATATTCCTTGCCTTGGAGATCAAGGATGTCGAATTCCGGCCTAGCTAGCTCATTCGAACTCATCTACAAAAACACACAGAGATGTTTTGTCAATAAATATCGAAAACTACGATCACAAAAACTTTTAAGTTTTATTGAATAAGAACGTGATCCATGATATATGGTCACAAAATCGATCATAAACGATGGCAAAAACCACACCCAGCTACTGTGACTAACTGTCACATGGGATCGATTTCCCTTTTCTTTTCTTTTCTTTTCTTTTCTAAACCGTGACTTCCCCAGGACCGACCTTATACTCTATGGATATAGGTCCATAGAAACTAGGGTAAAAACATGTAATAGAAAGCAACTCATATTACAATTATCATCAACTTAGATCTAGGGTGTTGCGGTAAGTAAGTTTGCTAGATCTAGAGATTGATGGTTTAGAAAAGTTTACCTCGATGGGTGTTATACTCGGTATGACCGCTACTTTTGATGAAGGAAAAGAAGTTCTTCTAAAATGATTTCTTGGAAGTCGTGCAATCTTGTCAACTTCTTGGAAATTTCGTGGGATTTGTTGAAAACGAAAGAGAGGAGGCCGACGGTGGTCTTTGGCTGCCGGCGGTGATCGGCGGCGGCGGCGGCGGTAGTGGTCGGCGGTGATCAGTGATTTTCTCCTTGTTTTAGGTTTTTCTATTAACTCTAAGATTGGTGCAGATAACGTGTTGTAGGAGAAAATATGTAAACTGGAAAAACTATAGCTCTTTCATTGATAGAATACGTTAAATACAAGGTGATACAATCTGTTACAATAAGTGTTCCGATATGACAAAGATTTCATGTATCTATCTAATTAATATCCGTATCTAATTAAGACAAGACACACACTGAAAATTATGGAGAATTAATCTCCTTAAACATTATCTTATTTATTTGTGTGTAACTGATATAATGGCTGAAATACAATTCACTAGCTTACAGAATTTACAATTTTCAAAAGAAATTTGCCTGCAAACAAAATAAACAGAAACGACTTCACTGGGATAGACTTCATTGGGTCATTGCCCGGTCATGTAGTCCTTCTCAAATTTTAGATTAATGCCTACAGTATTGACCAAGGAATGCAAAATCGATATTATCGGCGATATTTCGCCGATATTTCGATTTTTGAACTTACCTGAAAAATCCGTGAATATATCTCCAAATTTTCCGAAATTTTCCGAAACTTTCCGATATATCCCCGATATTTCCGATATTTTCCGATATTTTCCGATATTTACCGAAATTTTTAAAATTTTCAGTAACTTTTTTAATTTAACAAAATTAAAAGCTTGTCAAAATTTTGTAATGTCTTATCCTTCATATATCATGCCTTATGGTCTTCCAACAAGTGATAACTCATCGTTAAAATCACAAACAAATGCCTCAAATGATGATAGCAATGAAGAAAGTCGAGCAATGCCTGGTTCATACTACGAGCTCCAAAATCTTCAAACACCGCCCCCTGACCCATATGGTTGGCATGTAAGTCAATACGTGCAGAATTGCATGGGAGAGCAATCATTTAATGAGTACTCTTCACAATACACACATGATTCTGCACAGAGAGATGAGGAAAATAGTGTGAATTTCGAACCTCATAGGTCCTCTATGTGGTTTTGAAGTATTTATATATTTGATTTTATAATGTGTGATGTGTAACATATTGTACAAATAAGTGATGGTCTAGCCTCCCATTAAAGTTTAGCCATCAAAAAAATAAAAATAGAACTATTAAATTATTAAATTATATTTTAATAGTTATCAGCACTTAACACATACTAATTCATATAGTAATATAGCAAATTCATATGTTTTGATGTTTGATCAATATTTTCTTTTTACATAAGGTAGGTAATTGATCATATAACAACCTCCAAAAGTTTCATTACAAATTTCTATATATTTTTATTAGTTTCCGTAATTTCCGTCAGAATTTTCAATAGATCGATATTTCGTCGATATTTCCGTCGATATATCCAAATTTTGGACTGTCGATATATCCTCGATACCCGATATTTTACTCTTTGATATTGACTGTATTATTTCTGTATTATTTCTGTAACCAAATTTGGTGCGAAATTAGTTGGATGACCCCTGCCCCAACAAAGCTAGAAAAGACAGTAGTTTTGACCTCACTCTTTCCCATTCTCTTCCAAACAAAGCTTCCTTCCTGCTTTGGACCTAACTCCAAATCAAAAAATTCAAAATTCAAAAAAAATTCAGAAACAGACGGACAATCTTAACTAGCAGATTCCCAAATATTTCTCCCCAATAGTTCTTAGGATATGAGTAACCATTTGTGGGCATTGAATTCGATCGTTCCTATATAACAACAAGAGCAGAATCAGAAGCAGAATCAAAAGCAGATTATAGAGAAGAATGGGTAGGCCACGGAGTCTTCGGAGCAAAGCTGCACACTTTGTGACTGATATCACTACTGGCTTGCTCAACCCTATTTCTGATAAACCCTCCAAACCCTCTCCTTCTCCTCCCAACCCTTCTGTAAGTCCTTTATCTCTCTGTTTTAGTTCTAATGCTTTCTGGGTTATGATGATACTTTTGATTTCTGTTTTGGGTTTTTCTAATTAGGGATTTTTGGTCTTTGGGTACAAAACCCAATTCTTTGTTGTGCAAAAAGATTAGGGCTTTTATTTGGTTTTCTATGTTGTGTAGCTCCATTTCATTGGTTTTGGAGCTGAATTTTCCAGGGTTTTTGTTCAATTTGTGCTGTTAGTTCTTAGGAATATTTTTGGGGAATATAAGTCCATGAATTGGTGAGTGTAGTTTATATTTAGGACACAGTTAATGCTTGTTCTGCATTCAGTTTAGAAAAAATGGGGCATCATATTTCTTACTGGAAAAAACATTACCCTGAAACCTAGATTTTGTTTTGGGACATTTGTGTAACTCAATCAGAATTGGGTTTTAGACTGTACTTAATACTGTGTTTTGGCTATGGGAATCTTGTTTCTGCAGGAAGATGAGGATGGGCCGAAAGGAAGTCAAAATGGATCAATGAGTGAAGAGCGTCCGGCTGATCAAGTTGATGGGCCTGACACTTCTTCCTTTACTGCATTTATGTACTCGTTATTGTCGTCATCGGAATCTGGAGATAAGAGTAAGAATTCGGAGGATGAAGAAATTGATGAGCAAATGGATAAGTGCAACCAATCATCTGATTCTGGAGTGAAAGGAAACAGTGCAAAGAGAGGATTGTTCTCTAAGGGGAAACAGACGCTTGGTAGAGCTATCTATCAGGCTGCTAGATTTGGTGGGTATCGGGGTCAAGAGAGAAAAGGTAACCCTGAAGGAATAGCTGACGATGGGGGTGATTCTGGCTTTGCTGGAGTTGAGATGAGGCATATACAGAAATCTCAAAAGCCATTGGCTTTGGTTCATATGCCAGACATCTCAGAACCTTCTTTACTTCTTACTGAGACCACTAGAAGGGCACTTTACAGTTCACTCCCTGTACTGGTTCAGGGAAGACAATGGTTGCTACTATATAGGTGAGAAACATAGATTTTAACTTTTGAACAACAGTTTCAGTTCTTGAAAGCTTTGGACTATGGCACCAATATATTTCTGTGTTCTGCAGTACATGGAGGCATGGGATATCACTTTCAACCCTATACAGAAGAAGTATGCTTTGGCCTGGTCTCAGTTTGCTGGTAATTATTCTGAAACTGCCAGCCTCTCTGGTTTCCACTGGTTCAGTCAACTTTTCTAACTAATTTATTACCGTATAGTGCTGTGTATAAATCTACATGTACTAAATGAAATTTGTTTGGTGGTATATAATGATATTTGTCTGGACTATATGCTTGCCAGTTATGATCAAGTCTAATCAATATTCTTTTAGACTTTTGATTTACAAATGCATACATCTTACTAATATTATATATTCTTTCAGGTTGTTGGAGACCGTAAAGGTGCAGTTTTTGGTGGCATGCTGGAGGCACCTCTAAGAGCAACCAACAAGAAGTATCAGGTCCTGTTGAAGCGAATATTTTCTCATGAATCCATCTAGCACTTAGTTTTAATAATCAATGTACTCACACCGACATTTTTAACAGGGAACAAATGAATCATTTGTCTTCACAAATACACATGGGCATCCTGTCATATATCGCCCTACAGGTACTTATTTTTCGCTTAACTCAGTTTCTGATTTATCAACTTATGTAGGTAGATTTTTTTTTTTTTTTTGGGGAGGGGTTCATGCTTTGGAATATCTTTCATACTTAGAACAGGGCCATTTCTGTAGCTTACTTAGAGCAACACCCACAACATTACCCAAAAAAAATTCTTAGTCTGCAAAAGTATACCTAAAGGTGTTAGCTATTCTCATTACCTGTAATAGATATAGAGGATGAAATTTAGGGATTTCTTGTAGTAGATAATGCTATAGGGGATTTGCTGGAGTAGAAATATAGGAAAAGCTCCTCACATTAGGGGCTCCGCTGGAGTTGCTTTTAAGCTTGCAATACGTAAAAAAATTGTGAGAAAATTTATGAATCCTGCATGTATTCAAGGTTATGGTGAGATGTGAAGTGTGTTCCTTCAAACTTGTTAGAAGGAAATTTGATACAAACATCTATTAGATACATTGTGTTTCGCCATAAATACATTTTTAACATTTTTGTTTCACCATCTCATTCTTCTGATAGTGGTTGTATTATGTGCTTGCTTTCTGTACTGTATCTGGTTTAACCTTCTGACCAATTAGGAACTGAGACTTTGAATCATAAATTCGTTGTCTTTATACAAAACATCGTAAGTAGTAGCTGCTATGTTTCCAACTGATAAAAGCTGCTTCCTTCTCAAATTAATTTATGATGCTAGGGAATGTAAACTGATAAATGTTACTTGTCAAGCAATTCTATGTGTATATCTCTCTTTTTTCCTTGTTTTTTTAGCTGTTGTAGGATTTATATATATTACTATTAGACGTTTATGTTTACAAAAATTTAGTCAAATTGGAGATGATTTGACCATTTAATTATTATATTAAAATTTTAAGCTATATCAGATGAACGGTATTTATCAAAAATTAAATGCGATGATCAAATGATCAAATCATTTCTGATTGGGATAATTTTTTGCAAGCGTGATATTCCTTTGATAATCTAAAGAATGATTGGTTTCAATCGTCAAGCAACTTTATTAATTTTTTGAAAATCAAAACTTTGCTCCGTTTTTTCAAAGCGGAACTCTGCTCTGGATAAGATATATCTATATATATATATATAAATGAAGAACAAATTGAAATCCAGTCAAACGATAATATAGATAAAAATGATTGGAATATTCCAAGAGTTCTCGGTAATGAAATTTATAGGAAAAAATGGTCTATTACTTCTTTTAGAAGTGAACACCATATTAAAACAGTCGAGCAAATTTATGCTGTCAGTAAACAACATGAAACTTGTCAACTTTTTAGTCTCGAGTCAATCCAAAAACATAAAAAAGATGGTCACAACTTCCTTCACATAGGATTAGTCCAAATAGGCGTCAAACTCCTAACCCGCAAAGCCCTCAATGCCTCAGTCCTTTTGTATCTTTGTGATGCTTGGTTTACCGACTTCAACGATAGCACCCTTGGCATAATTGAGTCAAGTCTTTTTAACGGTCTAATCCATTTCGATTGTTATTCAGATTTCACTGTAAGTCTGAGGACTATAAAGTAACTCAACCTTAGCCTTAATTTATAGAGTCCATGATAAAGTAACAGGTAAAAATATAAATTTCCAAGCCATAAGTAAAAGTCCAAAAGATCAAATCCTATTAATTCAAAGCAGTTAAGAAAATGCCAATATTAGAGTCCCTCATACAATTAAATGATCAGATGTCCATCTCTTTTCTGAATGGTCTCTCACTAACAAAAATCAACCAATTAATATACAACATAATCAAGCTGATTTGAACTACATCGATTCAATGATGGTACGGTAAGAATCAACTTTCACAGTAGTTCCAAAATACATGAATTAGGCTAATCTTGCAGATATTCCTTTGCTGGTTCCACTTCTACTGAAACTATGTCAAGGAGAGATTGCGACATAAATAAAGAAATAAAGAACATCCAATAAAAGAATTAGAGGAAGAATTACAAAAATTAAAAATTAAAAATATTAAAACCACTTCTCAAGTTAGCTACCCTACTTATGTAGAAATTAATTTTCATCAGAAAATTGATGAAGAACTAACATCTCCAACAACCACCAATTTTGAAGTGGTTCCCCTCTAAATCCCCAATTAAGCACATTCAATAAACAATTCACAAATGATTTATCACAAATAGATCAAAACCTTTAAGCTGAAAAATATACTGAGAAGAAATGCACAGGAATCAATACCCTTTAATTGAGCAAAGAAAAAAAATTATTTCATGATTGGAAAGTCTTTATGCTTGAATCCTAATCTGAAATATTCTTTCTCGATTTCATTGATCAATTTAATAAAAAAAATGTCCAAATATTAACAAAAGTAAAATGGAAAACATCCATTAACACTCATTTCTTCAAGTAATCCCCCAGTTGAAACAATAGTCATTGATCACCTTCAAACATCCGTAACAGCGTCACCATTTAAATTACTTGGAGACACCCAGAAGTTAAGAAAACTATTCAACAAAATAATTATACAAACCAAAGTTTAATAGTTATAGGTAACCAATTAAACAAAATAGAAACAATAGTAGATAACATTTTTAAAAAAAATTCACCTCATCAAAAGACAGAATCACCATTAATTCATTTAGTGATTTGAGTAAACCTATTCCCAAACCTATATCAATTACCCAAAAAATAAAACAAATGCTAGAACTAAAAATCGAAACATAGCAAAATTACAGTTATTCATACCCATGAATTATCTTTGGATTCTTCTGACGATAATTTTAGCACAATATCCAAAATAAATCAGAAATTCTAAGAGCTACAATTAAATAGAATAGGTCATATAAACAAAGGATCCTCCAAGATTTGCAAGGAACGTCCCTTACCTGTAGACATTCAGCCAATAATTCCACTAATCAATTTTTGGTCTCCGCCGATAAGACATGAATGGAATATTGATAATTTTTATGAGAACAAGAAATACTAAATAAATTACACGTCTATGGCTGCTAATAGTTATGTTACTATCCATAATTTCTCGTAGCTAGAAATTGTTGATATTCTTTCTTCAGGATTCATAGTAATGTTTCATTCTTGGTGGGAAAAACATCTCACCTCCAAAATTAGATAATTAATCAAATATGCAGTCAAACATGATTAAGAAGGTCTTCCAATTTTTGATAATAACATAGGAATGAGTATTCCTGATGCAGTCAACATTTTGTTTTATACTATCATTCAACATTTTATAGGTACACCCAGCCACATTACATACAAAATTCATGATCAACTTAGCATTTAGCAACCTTAGATGTCCAACACGGTGATTTTAAATGGTATAAAAATATTTTCATCTCTAAAGTCATGCTTAGAGATGATAGTAATTAACCATTCTAGAAAGAAAAATTTATAAATGGTCTCCCTATCTTTTTACCCATAAAATTAGTTAAATCATAAGTAATGAATCAGGTCAAATCGATTTATGCCTTTATTTATAGAAACATTATTACAATTATCCAAAAAGAAGGTCTAAAAATGTGTAGATTCAAAGATAAATTCACAAATAAAATCAAATAAGAAAACAACTAAATAATTACGAAATTTTTGTGAGCAGTATGGTCTTCCATCATTACCTTATTCCAGAAGGAAATTCAAAAATATTGAGCAACTCTCACCATAAAAGAAATTTTAACCAAAACAAATTTTATTCAAAAAACAAATTTGAACCAAACAAATTTTACTCTAAAAACAAATTTCAAAAATTTCCGATCCAAAAAATTAAATTATCCTCAAAAATTATTTGTTAACAATAAAAGTAAATGTTTTAAATGTAATAAGCCTAGTCATTTTGCAATCAAATGTCCTGTTAAAAATACAATCAATCAATTAAAAATTAGTCAAGAGTAACGAGAAAACTTAATCAATCTTTTGAAATTAAGAAACACCCACTGATAACAATACAATTGAAATTTCATCAGATGGTTCTTATGACAATTCCTCACCAGATGTAACTTTTGGTTGCAAGGATATTCGTTGCAAAACAATAAATGTTCTTTCTAAACAGGAAGAATTAAAATAATTATTAATTAATTTAATTGACAAAATTGATAACTTAGAATTAAAGGCAGAATATCTCAAAAAATTAAACTTATTACACAAGATAATGTGGTAAACATACCACAACCATAAATTTGTCTTACTTCAACATTCCTAAAATTTCATAGTAAAAAAGAAATCATCATCCAAGACTTACAACAAGAGATAAAATTTATCAAAACAAAGATTCAATCATTACAAAAAACTCATCAGATACTGATTCAGGAAAATGAAGAAATCAAACAAGATTTAAATGTTATAAAATTAGACAATCAATTCTTAAAATTCCAACACCTAGACAAAGATATTATTCCAAATAATCATGAAGAATCATCTCAACAAGCTACAGTCAGCACTATCAAACAAATCCAATTAAAGAAATGGTATCTTCGGTGCAAATCAAAATAAAAGATTTTCAATTAACTACAATTGCTTTCATCAATTCAGACGCAGATTTAAATTGTATTCAAGAAGGTTTAATACTCTCTAAATATTTTGAAAAAACAAAAAAGTCATTAAGATCAGCCAATGGTTCCAAAATGGATATAAAATATGAAATCTCTAAAGCACACATTTGTCAAAACAAAGTATGTTACAAAACTCTATTGATCTTGATCGAAGATTTAACAAATAAGGTACTTTTAGGACTCCTTTTTCTTACCTTAATTTATCCATTTACAACAAAGTACGACACAATTACAACTTACCCATTTGATGAACCAGTTAAATTATCTTTTCTAGACAATCCAGAAATTTATACTCAAAGTTTTTAAAAAAATTCAATTTCAAAATCACTCAATTCTATCCAAACAAAATCTAAACAAATAACTTTCCTCAAAGAAGAAATTAATTTCAAAAGAATAGACATTCAATTACAAGATACATCAGTACAACAGAAAATAAAAAACTTTCGAAAATAAGATTTTCACAGAATTATGTTCTGATATATTGAACTTGATAAGTTGTAAACAAGAAAAACCACAATCACTTTTCCTTGCATTAAAGATTTCAATAAAAAACATCTCTACCAAAGTCTGTCCAATTCAAATGAGTCATGAAGTCATGGAATTCTGTAAACAAGAAATAGAAGATCTTCTCAATAAAAAGATCTTCCAACCTAGTAAATCTCCATTGTCTTACCCAACTTTCTATGTTAAAAAAAATACTGAACTTGAAAGAGGAACACCATGATTAATCATTAATTACAAATTCCTTAACACAGTAATGGATGAGATATCCAATCCCTAATAAAAGAGATATCGTCAACAGATTACAAACCTATGTTATCTTTTCCAAATTTGATATGAAGTCAGGTTTTTGGCAGATTCAAATTCATGAATCTGACAAATATAAAACTGCATTTGTCACTCTATTCGGTCATTATGAATGAAATGTTATGCTATTTGGTCTTTAAAATGCCCCCAGTGAATTCTAAAATATCATGAACGATATCTTCAATCTCTATAGACACTTCTGTATCGTCTATATCGTCGATATTTTTATATTCTCCCAATCAATATATCAACATGGGAAATGTTTATACCAATTCTTCACTATTGTCAAAAATAATGGTTTATTAGTTTCTGCTTCAAAAATCAAATTATTCCAAACTAATATAAGATTTTTAGAATTTAATATCCATCACCTTCAAATTAGTCCATCCGATAATGATTAATTTTGCAATTAAATTTTCAGATGTAATCTTAGATAAAAATCAATTACAAAGATTTTTAGGATCTTTAAATTATACTGCAGAATTTTACCAAAATCTCAGGAAAAAATGTAAACATTTATTTGATAGATTACAAAAGAAATCTCCACTCTGGATTTCTGTCCATACATCTTTAGTCAAAGAAGTCAAATGCTACGTCAAAACATTACCATGTCTAGGCATTCGTATTACAGATTCTTTCAAAATTATTGAAACTGATACCTCCGAAGTAGGTTATGGAGAAGTTCTAAAGCAACAATTTTTCCTAATCACCCTGAACAGATAGTCAGATTCCATTCAAGAACTTGGTCTCAATCATAGAAAAACTATAGTACTATCAAAAAAGAAATTTTATCTATTGTTTTATGTATTAGCAAATTTCAAGGTAATTTATTAAATCAAAAATTATTGATCAGTCGATTGTAAAAGTGCAAAAGATGTTTTAGAAAAAGATGTTCAAAACATTGTCAGTAAACAAATTTTTCCTAGATAAGCCATTTTAAACATTTTTGATTTTGAAATTGCATTAATTAAAGATTAACCACATTCCGGATTTCCTGATCAGAGAATTTTTACAGGATGCCAAAAAACGAAGCCTAGATCAACCAGATCCAATCCCTCCGATCTCTCCGGAGCAGCTAGATTAAATCCTCCCGGTACTCCACCCTGGGATCTTTGCCCAAGGGCTCCCAAAGATCCTGAAATTACTCAAGAAAGAGTAGTCTTCTCCAATTTTTTTACACATTAAAATTGAGTCATCTCCATTAAAGATAGTCATCCCCAGTAAAATAAGATTCATCGTCCACTATAATTCCTTTCCCAGGACAATCTCTAATTTCAATCAGACAAAAATTCAATTACCTTGCAGTACCATTGGTTTAAGTCATCCTAATTATCAGACAGCCTTAGTCATCCAATATGATTCTTTCAAAACTGAGTCATCATCTCATATTAACTACCAAAAGACCTCCCCCTATGTCCTTCAAGGAAGTTACACCTTCTTCTATGTAGAATCTTGCATGAGTCACTTAAAAAGTCAAATGTAATTAGTCAAATTTTACTTCCCTCCTAATTTTCATTTTCTCTCCAGTCATCCCTCACACATTACAGTTTTACAGAGACATCTTTTGTAAAACCCAGTTAGTCACCATTCTACCTTTCCGTATACATAGTTAGAATTATCTCTTTGTCTCAATGAAGTAATCCTCCTTATGTCTATCATAGTATAGACAATTTGTCATTTAATTACTTTGATTGTATGGAGGCTTGGGCCAAAATATTCCTCCATCAGACATAAGACTTTAGTCACTTCTGGTTCCTTAACTTCGATAAAAATTTTAAAAAACAGTTCCTCATGTGGTTTCTCCGATGGTGGAATTCTCATGATTGTCTGCTTACTATCCTTCCACATCCATTAAAAGATGCAATCATCCGATTCTTTTCAGTCATGGAATTCTCCAATTATAATAAGAATTTCCCAATTATCTTACACTTCATGGCCTAATACAAATTACCATGAATTTTTAAGTGGTATTATAATCTTGAAAATCAAATTGTCACAAGGCAGCTTTTAGTTAAATGGTGGGATAAATTTAAAGTTGAAAGAGTATTATCCCAATTTGTAGAAGAATTCTCAGTCACACCTTCTCTCCCTCTACCAACGAGATCGTCAGTCATTACGACACCACTTCTACAAGTCATCTTCACAAGTCACCAAGCCACAATCACAATTGATGCCTTCCTCTTCCAAATTCAAAGAGGAAGCCAAATCAGAGTCATCATCTTCCTCCAAATCGAAAGAAAGATTATCCATGTCATCCAAATTAGCGGAGTTAAAAGAGTTGGCCAAAAAACTCCTACAATAAGCAACTTCTATAAATGAAGCAGAAACAAAATCAGATGATGAATCAGATGAAGAAGATAGAGATACCTCCTCTAGATCGTCCTCATCACCCCACAGTCAGCCCAATACCTTATTAACTCAGAAAAATGGGCCGATTACTAAGATAGTCAAGATCCATATGCATGAATGGACAACGTCATCAGTCACCAAACCGGAGTCAACAAAATGCACCAGAAGCACAAAAAGTCACTATTTATAAAAGCAACTTTTTACTGTTCATTCACGAAGAAAAAGGGCAAAAACAAAACTAATTTGTGCTGCTTCCTGTTTTTGTCTCCCACCAAGTAAAGAAGATTCCCTACCCGTGATTTGCTGTTTGTGATTATCGGTCATCAAAGTCTTATATTAGGAGCTCCTCTCCTTCAATCACTGTCAAGTGTTGAAGTTTGGATTTTCCATTCTCTCTAGTCTTAAAAAAGGGCTTCTCATGTGTTGAGCCTAGAGTTCTTAGTATAGTCACCTTCATGTGTTAAGCCTAGAGCTCTTATTTTTAATTAAGTTTAGTCACTAATCACATTTCAATTTCATGTATTTTACGTTTCACTACCAAAATGATGGTTTGCTTCTGCGGTCCTCTTGTGTGTGTGTGTGTGTGTACACAGACACACATAGAGTTCCTATCAAGTGTGAAGTTTTGTACTGAAACTTCGGTGTGAAATATCATTTTATGCAAAATCGATGAAACAATTCGAAAATTCAAACTACTCATCTTTTAGATTGCCATGTAAGGATTGTGTTTGCGAAATTTCAGCTCAATCGGAGATGTTTTGACCATTTGATCGTCGCATTATTTAACAATGCGACGGACCAATTTAGCTCAAAACTTGAATATGGTGATCAAATGGTCAAAACAACTCCGATCGAGCTGAAATTTTGCAAGCACGATCGTTGCATGAGTATTTATCTAAAGGATGAGTGATTTCAATCTTCAAATTATTTTGTCGATTTGACGTAAAATGGAACTTCACATCAAAATTTTTGTGCGAAGCTTCGCACTTGATAGAAATAGTGTGTGGATATATATATATATATATATATATCTTAGAAATTATTACATTGGAAGTTTTGTTATAATGCACCTGTTAGCCCCTTGCTTCTTCTAAGTATAGTTGCAAGGAAATGCGGGCAAAGGGTAGGTGCAACATTGAAATTTTGGCATGAGTTGTGCAGTGATTGAGTAATTTCTTTTGCATAGCTAGTACTTATCCAAAGATATTACTACTTGATGTCTTGACTCAGAATGTTGCATTTGAAATGGCATGATTTTGTCACTTGCGTTGTTTTCTCAAGGAAAACAAATCACAGAGTTTAAGCTCTGCTTTCTTCTCTTTACTTTGATCCTGGACTGGAAGATCTTTGACTACATATTTTGGAATTGGAATTGGAATTGACCATAAAATGTTCAAGCAGGTGCCAATCGCTATTTCACTTTGTGCGCCACTGACTATTTAGCTGTTGGTGGGGGTGGACATTTTGCACTATATTTAAACAGTGATCTGTGAGTACTTTGCTTCCTCATGTCCTCTACTATTTTCATTTATGGATTCCTTATTTTCAGCAAACCTTCTGTTATTTGAAATCTCAAATTCAGTGCATGCTCAAATTGTTGTGTGCTTGTGTTATGCAAGGTTGAGTGGATCAAGTTCTGTTTCTGAAACCTATGATAATCCTTGTCTTGCACACTCGGAAGAGTTTGATGTAAAAGAAGTAGAGGTGAGCCAGCTGCCTTTCTCTGTAACACATTTATCTAAATAATGACGTATGTTACCATAACCAATACTCGTTGGTTCAAAAAGAAAAGAGAATGTCACAGATTTCATATGCTTGTTTGTTTGTTTATGTCATGCAGTTATGGGGGTTTGTGTATGCTACCAAGTATGAAGAAGTACTTGCTCAAAGTCGTATGGAGGCACATGGGATTTGCCGGTGGTGAATGCTTACTTTTTGTGGGTAGTCTCATGCTTTTTCTCTGGAGCCTGAGTCTGTAAATACTAAATACAAGTCTTCAATGTACATAAAAGAACACGTGTGCAAGCAATTTTGATTAGATAGCGATTGTACATGCTAATACTTCTGCTAAGGTTGTTCGTAAGTCGTAACCGAGGAAAGACACTGTAAGCCGTTGATGATTACAAGCCATACAACTATTATAACAGAACGTTAATATTTTTAAGGATCAGGCTGCTGTGCACTCAGGATCAAAACATCTCATTAGACCTGTTTTTAAATTTAACACATGGCATTATCTCAAGCTTCTGATCTTTTAACTTTACTAAAATTGACGGAATTTATAATAAGTTCAGACTGGAAAAATTTCATTCCCCAGAAATTCATTGTCGTGGAAATCAACTCTATGCCTATAAAATGGGCCGGTCTGGTCTGGCCTGAGCCATAAGACATGTAGCCCTTGTATTGTCCGGCCTTGGGCTTTTAAAGCCTCAGTATAAAATGGGTAGGGCAGGGTTCACCATATAACTAATTTATGAAGCTCAAGTCTTGCTCACGGGTCAATAAAGTATGGGCATATAAAACTCGTATGTGGCCCGTCCTAATATTAAACTTATATTTTTTTAGGAAATTAGGTGCATTATTGTTTGAAAAAGGGAATTAACTTTACATTTATAAGTTTAAATTTTATAGTAAATGTGATTTTTTTTAGATGAATTGATAGAATTTACTAGAGCTGATAAGTTACAAGGAGAACAGTAATTGTTGGCTCGTTAGAAAGAACTCTCTATAGTAACCTATTACTATTACATGCTCTTAGTTGGCTAGTCATTTTCAAGCTAATTATCCACTAGACCACTATGGTTACATTTCAAAGTAAACCAATCAAGTGTTAATTATTTTACCTAATATATGTGATCAATTACCTAAATATGTGATCAATTAAATATGAATCACATATAAATTATGTAATCATGCATATAGCCGTTGAAGATTGAGGGAGTTCCATTGTTTTAGAATCCAAAATTTACTAAAAATTTGATTCTTAAATTGTAATCTATTGTTACCTTTTGTATTTTAATCAAATTTTATTTCTTCATTAATCCTCATTTACTATATATATATATTTCATTTATAAAATTATGTATTTATTTAATTTTGTATTATTTGTATGGGCATGCCCAGGGCATCAAAAGCATCACACATACCCTGCCTTCTCCAAAGTCTGCCCGTTAGGTTAGGTAGGGTCAGCCCAAAGCCCAAAAAATAGGGTTGGGCATGGGCGGGTCGATAGGTTTTGGGTCGAATTTACAGGACTAATCAACTTGATTGGCAAGATACTGTCGCTGCCATTCTCTCTCTCTCTCTCTCTCTCGATCTCTCTCTCTCTCTCTCTCAACGAGACGAGACGAGACGAGATGAACTCTCTGAGCCAATGCTTCACTCGCCACACCTTTCTTCTTGCCCATTCTATATAGACCAAGGCCCCCGCTTTCGAGCTTCGAGGCAGCGTCGGTGAAGTCATGATGTGGGAAGTGGGCGACAATAAATGGGTTAGGGTGTCGTAGTCACGAGGATGACGAGGTGCTACTTGACATGGCGATTTTAGGACTAGAGGCAGAGAGTGGCACACGCGAGAGGTTGGAATCCAAATCGGTTCTCCAGTGTTGTCGTGACAAAGTGGAGGATATGTGAGGTCGATGCCGAGCAGTGACAGTGCGAAGAGTGAAGTCGAGATGTGCAGCGCCGCAACCCTAGTGCGAGACTTGGAAGGCCGTCGTGGGGCGGCGACGAGATGGAGGGGGCGGCGTTCAAATTTTAAATCATGACAACTTTTTCTCGTCCCATCAAAGCAACACGTAGAGAGAGAGAGAGAGAGAGAGAGAGAGAGAGAGAGAGAGAGAGAGAGAGAGAGAGAGAGAGAGAGAGAGAGAGAGAGAGAGAGAGAGAGAGAGAGAGTTCTGGTGGGCTAAGCTCATAATAAGTTCAATCAACGTTAAAAAATTTGACAATATGAACCACTAATAGTACTACACGTGTTCCTAGTCCTAACTGGTGTTTAGCCTTGAGGTGCAAAGCATAATTTTTCTATTTTTAAACATGTCTCTGCTCCTTGCAATGTTATAAATCTTAGGTAAGGCTAGGCGCTTCTTGTAAGTTGTTAGTGTCATCCGTTATAATTCATGTTCGAAGTTTGCTTTTGAACTTCGTCTATGCGGTTAAACACTAGGCAGTAATTCAACCGCGTAATTCTGCCTATCACCTTTTTGAACATTGACCGAATTATATATTGTTTTGGACCTATATAAGAGGGGTGTAGTTCAGTCACTTCAGTATATGTAACTTCACAAGCCCTCAAGTTCGCCTAAATCAGCTTTATATTCTTAAGATTCAGTAACTTAGTGACAATGACATCAAGAAAGATTTACCCAAGTCGGCTAGGATTGGGAAGACTCGGAATGCAGCAAAAGAAGGCAGAGTGTCAATGAGGTAAAAACTGTAAAAAAATTTATTGTTTTATATTTATACTTTTATGGAAGGCATAATTGTTCATTTACCACCGAGCATAATTATTCATTTACCACAGAGAAAGTACCTTAGTGTCAAACTGTCAATTTTCTACTGCACGAGTATTACCTTAGAATTGAGTTGTGCTGCTTTGAGTTTTCAAAACAAGCCAATTTGTTACTCATACATCAAAATATTGATGAAATTTAATCGATTGGATGACAAGTAGCGAGCAGCATTACAAATCATAGAGTAAAATTGGCAACAAAAATTCTTAAAAGTTGTAAATTCACACTTGCAGCTCTTAGGATATTGACAATTTTTATGGAAAAGTTTCACCAAATTCAAAGTACTTATACAGTAATGTATACGGGTATGTCAACAAGGTTCTATGGTCTAGCGGTTAGGACATTGGACTCTGAATCCAGTAACCCGAGTTCAAATCTCGGTAGAACCTTCTTTTTATTATTTTTTTTCCTTCCTTTTTCCGCTATCAATTTTTTTTGGTTAACAATTCATTGAAGTTTTTTTGTGGGGGTACGGTCAATATTCACCAGTACATTGTAATGAGTTCTTGGTTCAAATCTTATGAAAGCAGTCAAAATTTGATATCCAACTTCAATCTGTTTGATGACCTGTGTTCGTATTCATCTAACTAGTATACATGTTTTTGAGGAAATCAGCAGGGAGCAGAAAACTAGCATGGGATTTGCATCTATGGCTCGTATAGTCCTGTATAATAAAATCTATGAAATTACAATCCCAGTAGCTTTCCACCCACCCTATTCTTATCTAGAGACCTGACAATGCAGCCAAACAGTATATGTTTTACACTGCGATATATTTACGAGTGAGATGGAGAAGGTACTGAATGCAGAGTGCTACTAAGAATCCAGATCAATTGGGCAGGATCCATCGTCGACATTGGCATTTGGGTTATACTCAGGTGAGCTTGGATCTGTGCATCCTAGTACGAGGTCAAGGTTGCAACGATCACCCTGCAATGGTATTCAAACGATTAAGTTTACATTACAAGAGGAGTTTAGTAAATAAATAGCAAATATGATGAATAAGCTTACTCCTTCGACTGTTAAGTTTCCCTGGATTGTACATCTATTCACAACAACATTTGAATCAGGAAAGATTGCTCTTTCGCAAGCACCATCTTGTCTCAGCTCTTCGGCTAGTCCCTGCAATAAGATGCATCATCCAAGTACTTTAGGAGGCCTTCCAACTATGGCATGTTGTCAAATACAGATCCCGTTGAGAATTTCGTTATAGATATTGGACGTATATATGTCAGTCTAATCTTTGCACACGGTAAAAATAAAATGATTCACACATCCCTCTATATAGAATTCTAAAGATATGTATCTATCATTTGATCATATCATAATCAGATACTATGTTCAACCTTTCCAAGTTTACAATATTTTTTTTCTGAAGATGAGTAAATTGTAATTCAGAAACGTACTGTTTAAAGATTAGAAAACTAATACGTGAGCAATTTGAAGCTAAAGATGATCAGAATATATTCGAAAGTTCCACAGAATGTTGATTTACCTCATTGAAGAATTCAATTGGTTTGTTTTTGAAACCTTTGGGAACTTGAAATTGTAGTCTATAAGGACCATCCCATTCATCTCCGTTTGTAAATGAAAAGATTAAGTTCAGAGCTGGAAGATGATGAATTGTGTCGGGAAATAAAAATGCATGGCCGAGAAATGAAAGCTGAAATTAACTAAACGCTACTAACCATGCATCGGAATGCATATTTGGATGGAATATATTGGGGAATCAGCTTTGCCTCGACTTTTTCTAAGCATTGCCCTTGGCTCACCACCGCACATTGTAGGCTGATTAAAACCTCCTGTGGATAATACATAGTAGTCAACAAATTGAACTGTGACTTAATACTTGCATAAGCATGAGCTAATCTAAATGAAGTGAATAGAAAAATAGCATAACCAATCAGAATGTTACAATCCTAAATGGTATGCTGATCTATGATTTACAAGTATTGGGTTTAGAATTGTTTCTCAAAGCTCCAGATCCCAAATAGCAGGAACAAGGAGCCATGACAGACTCCAAATCATATATTTGAGCATTATTTAAATACTCATCACGACTCACAAGTCAAAATCAAAGGTGAAATCAAGAGGAAAAAACGATTCTGTCCAAAAAGGAAAACTAAAACTGAAATGTAGGAGAACTTTCGAAGCTCCACAGGCAAGAGTAGAACAAAGAGCCAAGACAGACTCCAACTAATCTATATGAGCATAGTTACAAATCCCTTTTGCTCATGATCACGAGTGAGATTGAGTGAATGCAACTATGCTGTTGAAAACTTAAAAAAAATAGCTGAAATGTGGGAGAACTTTCGAAGCTCCAAAGCTGAAATAGTCGCACAAGGAGCCAAGACAGACTTCACATTCATTTTAGCATTGTTGCAAATCCCTCATACCTCATTATCACAATTGAGATAAAGAGGAAGCAACTATGCTGTTGAATATATATATATATATATATATATATACACGGAGCTTTTCCGTTGCGGACGTCCGCACGGACTGTTCACCGTGCGGATGTGGCTTTTCCGGCCACTTCCCGGCCGAATTTGGGTAAACTTCCTTCTAGACATATGTACATACACCTGTGTAGATCATTTGTCTAGAAGAAACTTTTGGCTAATTCGATCTCTAAGGCCCTCAAAATCGCGTTTCAAAAAAACTGGACATAAATCGGACCGGTTTATGTCCAGTTTTTTTGAAACGCGATTTTGAGGGCCTTAGAGATCGAATTAGCCAAAAGTTTCTTCTAGACAAATGATCTACACAGGTGTATGTACATACGTCTAGAAGAAAGTTTACCCAAATTCGGCCGGGAAGTGGCCGGAAAAGCCACATCCGTACGGACTGTTCACCGTACGGACGTCCGTATTCGAAAAGGACCGTATATATATATATATATATAAGAACTGAAATGTAGGAGAACTCTTAGAGCTCCAAAACGCAAAATGCAGCACAAGGAGCCAAGAGACATAGTAGTAGTAATCCCTAATGGCTCATAATCTTCTGTGAGGTGCAAAGAAAACAGCAATGCCGTTAAAAGTTTTGGAAACTTGTGAGGTAATTATTGCCTATTAGTGTAAGACTCTTGAGCTTCAATGTAATGTGAGGAAGAACATAGTAATATTTCAAGAGGAAACACATGTAGGAGAATCTCGAAGCTCCAAAGTCAAAGATACAGCACAAGGACATGGTGTTTCGAAAAATACCATTGAAGGCAACCCCATATTCTTCATTTGGAACAAGATTCTTTGCAGCTGGATTATAGAAAATCCTTAGCTTTTCCCCCTGTCAAGAATTTATGAAACTAATGTTACAAAATGGTTTCTAAGAAAATACATTCAGTTCTATGCCAATTTCATTACTTACAGCCGTTGGAGGAAGACCGTTCATGGTTTTCCAATAAACAGGGGCCCTCCCAAGTTCGAACATAGCCCATGAGGGAAGTGTGAACCTAACAAAAAGAAGTTGAATTTTCAATAGCTTCATCACGACTCAATTTTTCAAGCAGGAGATAAAATTTATATTTTTAAACAGAATCAGTAGATGATAGGCTGTTGTCAATAAAATGTTGTTCACTTCACTCTCAGACGATGTTTCATTGCATTGATTTCAATTCACAAAAACAAATAAAATAGCAGCAACAAAGATAGAATAGCTCACTCTTTGGCTTCCTCTACGGGAGATGTTGCAATAGCCGTTGCAGCAGCACAAATTTTGCCATTGCCCTTGACAATGTTTTTCCATTTCAGAGGACTCTTTGGCAGCGAAGAACCCTTAAAGCTGCGACCTGCATAAGATTGTATCAATATTATCTAATTTGAGGTATGCCATTTGGTTAGTCTGTTTCAAAATCTGAACAGAAGAGATTGCATGCAAAGCAAATGAAAGCATGGATTTGAATTGAAACTCGAAATTCAATGAAATCTAAGTGTGGAATGTGGTTAAGAATCTCAGAACTGAAATATACAGAAACGATGAAATCCCAAATAAAATCAACTCTGCAATGAATACGGATGATTGGAAAGCCTAGTAGTAGCAACACAGACCCGAAGCATACAAGAGGAAGATAAAATTGGTAACTGATCATGCACTACAAGTGAATAACACAGTACAATGACCTTAGACAGATTTATAGTGACATCCAAACGACCAAACCTAAGAAAATGAGATGATAAGGTTAATAACAAAATCCTTATCTCATTAACAAATTCAAAATTGACTCGAAGAAATAAGATAAACAATATTCAATTACGAGAATAATTCTAACTGACAAGTAAGCAACTGAATCGTGTACACAATCTCAATCATGGATTTGGTTCTAAAATCTCCAATAGATCGCATATGACAACCTTTTGACACGCATCTATAAAACAAGTACATGCAAAGAAAGAACTACTTAATTAATAAGATGCACCAGTAGCAGAGATCCACAAGGAAAACCCACCAAGTGCGTTGGAAGCTAGACTTGCTTTGCTGCTGAAACTGGACGGTGTTGTCTGAAATGGTTTTGTTGAAGATGCAAAGATTGACCCATTTGCGGCTGCCATGAGGTACACGTTAGTACTCAGCTGCTTGCCAAGAACAACCGAGTCAGAGAGATTCAGAGAGACTGGAACTTAATTCCTTTGCTTGAGCAGAAGTGTACAGTAAAGCAAAAGATAGAGATTTTTAATTGCATGTAAAGACAAAGCAATCACAGACAAAATCTACCCACAAAAACCAGAGAATCCAAGAAACCAAAAGATCTATTGTAAAGGATAAAAGATATCTGGATCATATGCATCCTCACAATCTCGAACCCAAAACCAAAGCCCAAATCCAATCCCAATCCCAATTCCCTCGTCTCTTTCTCTTATTTTCAGATCTTAAAAAATTGAAGAAGAAATCTAAGCCATTCGACACCGCCACGAAATATCAAACTCTGTCCCCACCAAAACCCGCCAACTAAACTCGGCAAAGCATTAACTTGAGCCTCCTTGTGTATAAAAACTCATACTCTGTGTCAACTAATCAAACAACCACAAAACTTTTGTCTGACTGTCTCCATGGATTTGATCACCGCATCCAATCCCAAAACTCCTCGCCGTTCCAATCTCCACCGTTCATTTCACCGGCCGGGGAGCCAAGTTTTTGGTCTCCGACCACTTCCTCAACGCTCCAAGGTTTTGAATTTTGCTCATTACAATTCAAAACAATCAGAACCCAACAAGTCTCTTTTGACAAGCACAAAGCTTTTCACCCATTTCCTCACCAATTCCAACAGAACATTACCAACATTAGCTACCAATGCAGCTCTGGCAGAGTCCACAGAACCCGAGCCAGAAACAGAGCAAGAAAGTTTCAATAGAATTCTGTTATCAGATGTGATTGTGAAGAAGCCTAGGCATGTGTTTAAGGGCAGAAAATGGAGCACAATGGATATGGCTACAGCTGGGGTCGTTTTTGGAATGCATCTTCTGAGTCTTTTTGCACCGTTTCATTTCAATTGGGGAGCTTTTAGGGTGGCAATGTCACTTTATTTTGTGACTGGTTTATTTGGCATCACTCTTTCTTTCCATAGGAATCTTTCACATAGGAGTTTCAAGCTCCCCAAATGGCTTGAGTACCTGTTTGCTTATTGTGGTGCTCAAGCACTCCAGGTGAGTGCTTTCAAATTCATTATGAAAATGAAATTAGCCACCATTTTAGATGAAGTCTTTAATGTATGAATATGTGGATCTGTAGGGGAGCCCAATTGACTGGGTGAATGTTCATAGGTACCATCACCAGTTTTGTGATTCTGAAAAAGACCCACATAGCCCACTTGAAGGATTTTGGTATAGTCACATGAGTTGGCTCTTTGATACTAATTCTGTGACCGAAAGGGTATGAAATTCTGTTTCTTTTCTTATTTATTTAGGGTTTAGGGAATACATAATGTTTTTCTAATGAATATATTTTTTTTTTGATGTGAAATTTACAGTGTGGAGGATTAGACAATGTTAGGGACTTAGAGAAACAACCCTTCTATCAGTTCCTAAAGGAAACTTACATTCTTCACCCAATTGCTCTTGGTGTCCTGCTATACGCAATCGGAGGGTTCCCTTTCATTGTTTGGGGAATGGTAAGGACTGAAAATATGGTCTTTCTGTTTTTTAATCTCCTTGGTGTTTTTTACACCAATGTGTTGCAAATTACTATGCAGGGTGTGAGAATCGTTTGGGTGTACCACATTACTTGGCTGGTGAACTCGGCTTGCCATGTTTGGGGAAACAAAGCATGGAATACCAGTGACTTGTCTCGGAACAATTGGTATGTACACTTTGGAATTTGAAATTATATAAGTTCTTATATGCAGTCTGAATTAACAATCCAGCAACATATCATTCCCATTATCATTGACAAGAGAATCAAATGGATCAACCTGAGAAATCTCAATTTATTCAGGTGGGTGGCAATACTAGCATTTGGAGAGGGATGGCATAATAATCACCATGCTTTTGAGTACTCAGCTAGGCATGGATTGGATTGGTGGCAGCTTGACATGACCTGGTATGTTGTAAGACTTCTCCAAGCTATTGGATTGGCAACTGATGTCAAGCTACCAACAGAGCTCCAAAAACAAAGGATGGCTTTGAACTAGAGGAACCAAGCTAATTAAGCTTGCGTACCACTCAGAAAACATGCTTCTTTTTCAAAACGAAACTGAGATTGAAGTTGAGTCCTCTTATCATCATATCCTGACTATCCGTGAGTGTCATGTAAAACATAAGTGTTTTTGAGTGTTTGACCATGCGTGTAGGTGAAGTAACTATGTATCACATATAGTACGTATACACAAAATAGCATTTTCTTGTAGTTCTTATTTCATATTTAGAAGATTATGCCTTGTACTTGTTGAAAACTTTTTGCATAAGTTGTATATAAAAAAAAAACTTTTTGCGTAAGTTCAAATGGGGGAGGTTCTTCAGTGAACTTGGTTCAAGGTGGTGCAAGTCATTTTTACTTTAATGACCTGTTTTCGTGCAGCCCCCACTTATTTAATGAGTAAAAATGACGTGGTTCATCTTAAATCAGTTTTACATTAGCCGTACTCAAGGTTCTAAAAAATATTAGGGGGCTCTAAATAGTGAGGATATCTTGTAGCGACTAGGCAGCTGGGTAAGGATTAATCGAATTCTAGATAATTTCGAGACGGCTTATATTAAATATATATTAATTTATATATAATAATAATAAATATCTTTATAAAGACAAATTAGACATAATTATAGTCACAATAACTAAATTTCAAAATATAGTATCGAGTCTTTATTATAAGTTACATGGCACAATGTTAAGACTTTATAGTCTTTGTAATCCATTTATCCACACAATATAAAACCATAACACAATGAAAGACTGCAAAGTGAGAAGACTGAGCTTAGTTGTGATTGGTCGCCGCAAGGTAAGACTTTAGAGACGCTGTGTCGCGAGTCAATTTTGAAATTTATTGTTAGATTACTAAATTTTAAGCTTTTATATTTTTGAAAAAAAAAACTGACATACCTAAAAGAGAAAAATATTTTTTTGCCCGATTTAAGATAAAATTCAATGATGGGCGACCACTTAATGCCTAGATGGCAATTTTTAATACAGTGGTCGTACTAGTTCAAATGATAGTATTAATTAAACAACACAAAATAATAATCAACATATAAAATAATTTCGGAAAAGTACTTTAGAGTTTAGACGTTGAGTTTGGGTAGCGATACAAAAGTTTGTTCACAGAGTATCTCTATTGAGCTTATGTTTGAACTCCTGACATTATGAAACTGTATATTTTTTCTCTCCATCTACATCTACATCCACGCTCTCTATCATGCTCTTAGGATATAGGCCGAGAGCTAGGGGAGGTCCAAGAGGCTCCTATATATTGATGGAACAAACTTTATGACTTGCGTTGTAATATGTTTCACAACTATATATTGTTGCCCCTCATGATATGAGTGTCATTTTTAGCTATTTTTTCACTAGATCTATTAAAAAACTAGAGAGAAAATTAAACATGCTCATACTATAAGGGCAACATTCTATAAAAGAGTGGTTTTATGTCCAAGGAAAGTATATTTCTTGTATCTTGGTGTGTGTCTTGTCCTAATTAGAGTAGAGGATTAGAAGTAGATATTATATCAATCTCTGATTTATAGGGATATGGATTGTAACAGATTATATGCTTATATTTAAGGTCATCTATCAATGAATACAGATACAGATACAGTTTCAATCTATAATTATTGCATTTACTTTTCTCCTTCAACAAGTTATCGGCAACTCTTAAGTTGATAATCATCACCTCAAACACTAAAAAAAAATAACTAAAACCTTCATTACCACCGTCGACTGCAAACCGCTAGCTTCATCGACACCGATCATCGACTCTGGTCTTTCTTCAAGGCTTCTTCCTTGTTCTAACTTTATTTTCATACCGAGCATAACATTCTCGAGGTAAATTTTCTAACCTTCTTAGATTTAAAAACTAAGTTACAAAACTTAATTATCACAACACCCTAGATCTAGGTTAATTATTACCGTAATTTTTATTTCAATTATATGCCCTAGTTCCTATAGAGTAATACGTGTTATCAAAAGTTTAACTTGACAGGAGTCACGGTCTTGGGGAGTCACGGTATATTGGAGAAAAATAATAATATTTGTGGCGGATTTTCAACAGTCACGATTTCTGGTTGTGGTATGAAACCACCGTTTATCGAGCATTGATTTTTGTGACCATACATCTTAGATTACATTCTTATTCCCCAAACTTGATATTAGTGATCATAGTTTTCGATTGTTACTAATAATATATCCTGTCTCTCTTGTAGATGACTACGTCAACTGAGTCGGTTAAGACTGAATTTGACATCCTTGATGCCAATAATAAAAAAAGTATCATCGTTTGGTTTCTGATATTGCGAATACTTTCATCAAAAAAGATCTCATCGATACAATCATCTCACCTTCTGCAGCTCCTGGTGAGAACGTGGTAATCGAACTACTATCTACGGCCCACAAAGCTCAAACCCTCATATTTTTGAGGTGACATATCCATCTTATTCTAAAGAAAAAATATTTACAAAAGGATGATCCTAAGGATTTATAAGACGTTTTGAAGCATCGTTTCAACAATATGCATGATGTACTGCTTTCAAAATTGACAGAGAGATGGGACACCATCCAGTTATTGGATTATCTGAACGTTGCTAATTACATCTAAGCTATGTTAGAGCTACAATCGGATCTGAGTTTTTGTGGAGTTTTCAAGATCGGTCAGGATTTGATCGAGAAGTATTTGAACACCTTCCCTTCTTCCATGAGTTTATTAGCTCATCAGTACCGGATTTAGTACGAGCAAGAAAGAATTACTACTTTCAGTGATCCCATGAATGTTCTAGCTATAAAAGAACGGTATCATGAGATAATTCTCAACAATAATGCAAGGTCCACTGGGACCAAGAAAATATCTAAGAATTACAACACTAATGAGAAGGCACATAAAGACAAGAAGAACAGTCATTCTGAGCCTTACATAACCATGATGGGAGAGGAGGACATGACAGAGGTCGTGGTAGAGGTCGTAGTCATAATTTGACTTAGACTCGCCAAGACGCAGGCCTGACTAACCCCAACAAGAATCACTTCATTCTGGTCCTAGGAATGATGGAAATTCTTCTCGCTCTGCTCCATCTGGCTTATACGCTTGCTATAGGTATGGTTATACAAAACATATGCACAAACAATGTCATGCAAACAAGGATATCCTGAATGCCTACAAGATGTGCCAGCAATATTTAACACAAGAGTCTAAATTTTCTAGGGGAGATTATGAGATGGGAAGATGACGGTAAAGTCAATCTTATTGTATCAGACAACAAAATGGAGCATATTGAGAATCCGAATTTTGATTAGTCTATGTATTATGTTGTTATATCTGCTATGTATTTAAGTTTAGTTTGTTTTTGACTTGTTTAGTCATGTTTTGAGACTTCATTTGTAGTCAGTTTTTGGAATAAGACATCTTTGATGTGCGTTTTGTTGGCAAAGTAATAAAATTTCTTTTGGTATATGAAAGTGTTGAGAATGATATTTTACTTTATTATGCATGAATGGTTCAAAATATACAAAGTTATATGGCAATATAACATAAAAACACCAAGAAAAATGAGAAAAAGATGGGACGTTCTAATCTTACGCGTTTCGACCCGTCGAGATACCCTCTCGACCCATCGAGACATAGTTACTGCTTGGTTTGTGGCATGTTTTCGACTTGTGGAAAGTTTTTGCTTGGTTTTATTTGACCCGTCGAAGATTGTCCTCCAGTCACGTTATAGCACCTTCGACCCATCGAAGGTTTGTCTCGACCCGTCGAGATATAGCTACTGCCTTGCTTTTGCACCATTTTTGACTCGTCGAGAAATATGTTCGACCCGTTGAAATGAAACCCAAAATGCGATATCGATTTTTGATATTTTTTGACCCATCAAATGATTATTTCGACACCTCAAAAATCGAGGATTCATAGACAGTTTGTTATTGGAAAAAGAAATAAAAAAATTTGGTTTTATCAGCCTGATCCTCGGAGTATCAGATGTTGTTTTACATCAGTTTTGTCATTCCATATCAAGCACTCTACAAGAGTTACAACCCTTTGAAATCTTTAAGTATTCACTTAAAGTGTTTGTCATGTCTTGGGTACAAAGATGAATTTAGTGTAGATGTCTGAAGGCGAGACTAAGTGTTTAGCCGATAGTGGTACTACCAACACTATTCTGTGAAATATGCAATTATTTATGGATCTTATGCCATATAGTTCTTCAGTGACAACAATGATTGGTTCAACACCGGTTTAAATAAGGGCGTGGTTCAACACAATTTATGTTATCACATGGTATAAGAATTTACGTCACTAATGCCTTATATGAGTCAAAGACCAATCAAACCTTACTAAACTTTAACAACATACGCTTCAACGGTTTTTCACTTGGAAACTTATTATGACAATGGAAAAGAATACTTGTGTATTACTTCTGTAGATTGCGGTAGAAAGAGAATTCTTGAGAAGTTTATGAGGATTTGTAGTGGTTTATATCTTACTACGGTTCAGATCATTGAATCCAATGTAATCACTCAGACTATTGTATGTGACTCGGTCTCATATAAGCTTTCGCATTATGATGATCAAGATATTGAGATATTCTCATGGTCATTTGTTCTTAAGAGTAAAGAAGCATGTGAGAATACCTATAACTATCGATTTAGATGGAGGGCTAAGACTACTACACTTGGTCAAGGCTCGGTCTCCGAGATTAGTGCAGTACAATTCCGGCGACATATTGGTGAGGTGTCATGCATTTTTCCCACCAAATATCTTTTTGGTAATATCCAATATATATCGCTCATTTTGCAAAGCTTGTTCATTAGCAAAGTTACAGACGCAGTTTTCTTTTTCTATAGACAAAACTTCCATTCCTCCACAAATTCCAAGGATATATTTGTGGACTTATCAAATCTATATGTGAACTGTTTTAATACTTTATGGTTTTGATAACTGCATCAACATGTTGCTCACCTATTGCTTTGCCATCCATAAGAAATGATGCATTTGCAAAACTCCCAGCACATGTCATTAAGCTTCGGGCTCTTTACTTGGACAATCCAATTAGGTCTATTAGATTGGATAATCCATGAGTGTTTACATCAAATATTTTGAATTTTTTTTCATGTTTGTTGGGGTTGATGTTAAACATCTTGTTCCTCATGTTCATGTATTGAACAAATCAAGCAGTTATAACTTGTGGCCAGGGTTTTGGTAATGCATACAAAGTTACCGATATCTGCTTGGTGATATGCAATATTACATGCAGCTATGCTTATTCGTTTGAGACATGTAGCACGTCAACTATTCAGTGTGTACATGTTGGTAACTGGGTATGAGCTTGATTTTTCACATCTACGTTTATTTGGTTGTGTTGTGTATGTACCTATTACGCCTCCATTGAATACAAAAATTGGTCTTCAATAACGATTATACATATATGTTGGTTATGAATCTCCAATGATAGTCCACTATTTAGAACCTTTGACAAGATATCTCTTTACTTCTAGATTTGCAGATTGTCACTTTGACGTACAAGACATATTTCTCAACATTAGGGAGAGATAGCAACGGTTCAATTTTGGTTGAATGTCAGGAATTGACGTGGTCTAACCCCACTATGTCTCATCATGATCCCCGCACATCTCAGAGTGAGATTGAAGTGCAACGTATTCTCGATCTTCAGAAAGAATCGAATTCGACTTACTGATATCGTAAAAAGGACGAGATCATATATACCTGCTGCAAATAATAATCCTGGAAGGTTGGAAGTCTCTGGAATTGGGGGGGGGGGGGGGGGGGGGGAGTTAATGCCTACACCAAAGTAAGGTAGAATTTCTCTTGCCTATAGTAGGGGTATATCGTCAATCAAAATCCACTGATGAGCTATCGGTGAAAAGGCAAGCCATCAAGGCACAAAATAATCATTCTATCATCAACACATGAGATTGTTTCTGATTACAATCATATCCTAAATGTCGACATTGACAAACACTGGGGGACGCCTTAGAGTCAATGACGATGTCAAAAAAGAAAGAAATCTCACCAAGTTAAACAAATGCTAGCGGTATTATAGATAGATCTTGTATGTTCATTGATGATGCATTTACTTATTCCGTCGTTCAAGAATTGATGATGATGAAGTGGAACCTCGCTCAGTTGCGGATTGTCAACGTAGAGCAGATTGACCAAAATTGAAAGTAGCAATCCAGGTTGAACTAGACTCTCTTACAAATAGTAACTTTTCAGTCTAGTTGTGCTATGCCCACCAAATATTAAGCCGGTTGGACATGAATGGGTTTTTGTTTGGAAGCACAATGAAGAGAACTTATGGCGCAAGGTTTTCTCAATGCCCTGGTATTGATTATAAGGAGATGTATTATTCGGTCATGGATACCATTACTTTCCACTACTTGATATGTTTAGTAGTGTCCAAAAGACTGAATATACAGCTAATAGATGTGGTTACAACATATTTGTATGGGTATCTTAATTCAGAGATATACATGAGTGTTGGACGACACAATTATGATCAATTCAAGTAAGTCTAAATTACGAAGTGCTCATGTAATCAAATTGAGACGTTTACTATTCTAAGTGACTACTTTATTTGAAAGGGATACAAGAATGATGAGTTATGCCCATGCATGTTCATTAAATGAACAATTTATTTGAGATGAAAGACCTTGTTAGGACTCATTTCTTCCTTGGTTTAGAGATGGAACATCGAGTTGATAAAATTCTTATTTATCAGTATGCTTATGTTCAAATCACGCGTTTTAACATGGACAAAGCACATCCTCTTAGCGCACTAATGGTTGTTTGCAGTCTGGAACACAAAAGGATTTGTTTCGCCCGAATGATGATGCTGAGGAACTTTTGGGAGCTAAGATTCCATATCTTAGTGTGGTTGGAGCTTTGTTGTATTTAGCTCGGTGCACATGTCCAGACATTGGCTTCTCATTCCGCATCTACGGATAGTCATTGGAATGGACTAAAGCATATCTTCATGTACTTGAAGGGATCCATTGAATTTGGCTTAATCTTTCCTTGCAAAGAAACAAGAGAGAAACTTGAAATTCCAGAAAAAAGAATGGTTGAAACGCAGCTTCCTGATTCTATCTAGTTCGACCCGTCGAACTTGAAGCTCAACTCGTCAAATGATAGCTCCTGGATAGGACAAAACCCTTCTCTTGACCCTTCGAGAGATACCTTCGACCCGTCGAAGGATACACAGGTTGCAAGCACTGATACTTTATTCATAGTAGTCCCCTATTCTGAGACACCATGTAATATGTTGGCTAGATTTTTTTATGTTAGGTATCTCTCTGACCTGCATAGATGACGTTCCCAAACTGGTTATGTTTCCACTATAGGGAACATGGCTATTTCTTGGAAATCTACAAAGCAAACCTTTTGTTGCTACTTTCTCGAATCATTATGAAATTATAGCTTTGCATGAAGCGGTTAACAAGTGTGTCTAGCTTAGGTCAATAATACACTATATTCGAGGGTCTAGTGGATTACCATCTACTACGACAACACCAACTTGCATATTTGAGGATAATGCGGTTTGCATTGAAAAATTGACGTTCGGTTACATTAAGGGTGGTCATACTAATCACATTTCGCCGAAGTACTTCTTCTATCAGTAATAGCAACGGTTATTGAATATTCATGTGAGTCGGATTGGTTCAGCAGATAATGTTGCGGACTTTTTCGCCAAGTCACTTTCAAAATCTACATTTGTGAAACATGTGAGGCATATGGGAATTCGAAGATTATCTGAATTCCAAGATTGATTTATATTTGATAGACATCAAAAAGAGTCTACATCACATGTAGTAGCTTTTGTAGTTGATGCATTGTACTCTTTTTCCCTTCGACCAAACTTTTGTTTTGCCCATGAGGTTTTGTTTGCATGATAAATTTTTTAGTGAGACAACAAGTTATGTATCATACATTAGGAGCTCAACACAAGGGAAAGTTATGACGACCCAAACCGGAATTGGTATAGTAATCGGCTTAATCCACGAGTTTTACGAGTAATCACTGTTTATCGTAATTGAGCAGTTTTAGCGGCTTTATTCACAACTAATTTATCAGGTGAGAATTTGGTATGAGTCTCTTCACTATAGTTGTAGTATGCATGATTTCGAGTTCGTAAGTGGTTTCGGATAATTGTTTCAATAACCGAGGAATATGTTATGAATATTTGAAGTCGCATGATTTAGTCGTGTTTATCCGATTAAGTTTGAGTTATCCGAAATGTGGATGAGATTCGATTTGGACCGTCGATCGTATCGAGCCGCGAGTATAAATATCGGAATAGTCATAAAATTGTCGAAAAACACTGTTTAGGAAGTTTGACCGTCGTTTGACCATTGACTGACCGTTAACCGAGTTCATTTCACACCACTGTTTGACTCGTCGTGGACTTTCCGTTTCCGGCCACCTCCGGCTACAATTTTGGTATGGTTAGAATCCTCTCTTGATTTACTATGGTTTAGAGCTTGGATTTGTGTGATTTGATGAGGTTTTGAGGGAGAACGAGTTTGAAGAAAATTTGGGATTTCGCCGTCGTCGGGGGGTGGCGCTCCGGCGACTTTTGGGGTCGGGGTGGTGGGGGGAAAGGTTCCCTTCATCCTTGTGATGCTTTTGGGTGAAATAATTTTGGATTTGGTTGAGGTTTGAAGCTCGCCGGAATCAATGGATTCCGTGAGGTTTCGGGCTCGATTTCGGCCGGTGGGCTTCGAATTGGAGCTTGCTGTAGAAGGGAAAGTTGTTGGGCTTGAGGAGTACTTGCAATCTGGAAAATTTGGCAGGAATCCACTGTGACGACCCGAACCAGAATCAGTAGAGTAATCAGTACGATTCACGAGATAATGCATAATCGCGATTAATCGTTAATAGAGTGGTTTGTCGGTTTAGTTTGCGACTTAAATATCGTTCGAGAATTTGAATTGAATTTCTTCACGAGAGTTGTTGAGCACGTGATTTCGAGCTCGTGAGCGGTTCCGGATATTTTTTCCAATAACCGAGGAATATAATATAATTATTTGAAGTTTCGGTTTATCGACGAGTTTATCCGTTTGTTTCGTATTTATCCGAATCGTTTTGAACCGTTGATCGTCTCGAGGCGCGAGTATAAATATCGGAAATAGTCGAAAAATTGTCGAAAACACTGTTTGAGGTTTGACCAGACGTTGACTTTCCATTTTGGGCAGTTTGACCGTTGACCGAGAGGGAGACTTTCCCGTTTGGATTTTCGCCGGCCGACTTGGATTTTTCGGCCACTTCCGGCCACGTGAGGGGTATAATTCTCTTCCTCTTGAGTTTCTAAGTTGTTTTGTGTTTGGAATTGTGGAAATTGGTTGTGTTTTGGTTGGTTTCGATTCGGGTTGGTTTGCCGGAGTTCGCCAGTGACGGGGGGTGGACTTCCGGCGAGCTACGGTGGCGGGGGAGTGAGGGTTTCGACTCCCCTTGCCCTTGTGATGCTTCCCATAAGGTTTAATTTGGTTAAGGATGAGGTTTTGGAAGAACCCGGGGTGGGTTGCCGGAGTTTGTCTCCGATCTGTTTCGAGCTGTTTTTGGTGAGGTTTTACTTGGAATTGGGTGTTGTCCTAGTTAATTAAGTGGTTGGGCTTGAGGTGATCTTGAAATCTGGAACTTCCTCGCCGGAGAAACTTTCCGTTGACGGCGCGCCGCTGGTGGCGGCGGCGGTCAACGGCGGCGCTCCGGCGAGAAAGTTGACTTTTCAGTTTTTGATTATTTTAATGTCATTTTTCTCGTAATCGTGCCCCGATCGTCACCTTGAGGTTTTCGAGTTGATTTGAGTATCGGATTTTCAGTCGAGGGTTTCGAGTGGAGATTTCGAGAATTCAGTCGATTATTTTATACAGTTTTATATGTTTCCGGGAACGGTTGGTTTCCGTGGTTAAGTACAAAGTTGTGGGCTATGATTTTGATCAGATATGTTTTATGATTATTCAGGGGATCGAGATCATGTTTCAGGCGAGGGATCTTCCGCCGGGCCACGAGATTAGCGCGAGTGCGCGTTTTGCTAACCTGTGAGTGGACAATTTCTTTTCACGGAATGATTGCGAGTCTTTATACACGTTTTACGAACTTGAGCATGCATATGAGATTATGTTTTATATGAGCATGTGTTATACGATTATGCTTATACTATTATACATTACGTATGTACATTTAAATATTAACCTATGCATCTGCATCGAATTATTTATGATTTGGTTTACACAGAGTACAGTCTCAGTATATGTTGTTGTATCGATACACTCGCATCCCGGCTGATCCCTGAGGATGTGTACCGGGGGATGCTGTGACTACTGACCCGAGGTCTTTACTGGGGGGAGGCAGACCTCTGACCTGAGGCCTTTCTGGATAGAATCACGTGTGGGTCTGGGATCCCGTGATTCGGACTGTACTAGCACGAATGTGTCTACGAGCGACCCCGTGAGATTTTCCATGCATGCTCTGTACGCGTGAGGAGTTAGAGTCTCCCTCGTGTACCATTTGATTTATATACATTCGACTCGCATATGTTTTTATAATATATACTATTCGGCGAAAGACATTTATTTTCGTCCACTCACTCTAACGGTTTTCATGTCTTTCCCCTGGGCTTTTCAGTTTCCGTGCCCAGTTTGCAGTTCAGGTTTTGGTGTTTCACGTCGTGGTTGGAGGCTAGTGATTCGAGCTACATGTGTTTTCCAGTAGGTTCTTTTTTCGCCTACTGATGTATATATTGTATATATTTACACTAGAGGTCGCTCTGATACATTATGATACATGTTTTATACGGATTTTCTCGGATATATTATATATTACAGTTATGTTTACTGTTTATTGATATTGAAATGATATTGAGAAATCCGGATGGGATTGGTGCCCATGGTTTGACTTTTGTGGCATAGGATGAAGTGTTATTTTCTGGGTGCAGGTAATCGCAATTCCACGTTAGTAATGTTACTCTGCCGAAATTTTAATGGTTTTTGTTGGTTCACGTTTTCAGAAGGGGTTTGATTCCGGTTTAGGCAACTAAATCGGGGTTGGGTCCTTTCATCCACCATTGTTGACGCCGCACCGCCGGCGACGGCGGCGGTCAACGGTGACGCTCCGGCGAATGGTTGACTTTTTGGATTTTTGTCAAGTTTTATGCCGTTTTGCTCATAATCGCGCCCCAATCGTAGCCTTGAGGTTTTCAAGTTGATTTGAGTAGTGAATTTTAAGTCGAGGGTTTATGTGGTGTATTTGGGGTTTTCGACGGGTTTTCTGTTATCCGAGTTATATGTTTCCGGAAATGGCTGGTTTCCGAGGTGTAGTTCAGAGTAATGAATTGTGATTTTGATCAGTGATATTTTGTGATTATTCAGGGGATCGAGATCGTACGTTGGGCGAGGGATCTTCTGCCGGATCTCGGGATTAGCGCGTCTGCGCACTGTACTTATCTATGAGTGGACATTTATTTTCACTGTCGTAGCGAGTTCTTGGTTTCAGCATTTATTTCCATTACAGTATTGAGATTATTTATTATTTTTGGAGGTATTGTTTTATGTTTTATTGGTGATGGCATTTACTTAGCATCGATGCATTGACTACTCGGCTGATCACCAGTAGTCTGGTTCCAGGGTTGAGAGATTCCCCTGATGTGCCTACTAGACTTGAGTGATTTGCCTAGTCTATCACCGTCGGGCTTGAGAGATTCGCCTGACACCTCCACTTATTTTAAGCACTCGCATTATCTTTATGATTATGTAAATGGTGAAAGGCATATGTTTATTTTCGTCCACTCACTCTAACGATTTTATTTGTCTTTCCCCTGGGCTTTTCGGTTTCTGTGCCCAGTTTACAGTTCGGATTCTGGTGTCACGTCGCAGTCGGAGGCTTAGTGTTCGAGCTACTTTTCTTTATCAGTAGGTTTCTTGTTTCGCCTACTGTTGTGTATTTATGTAAATATATACTAGAGGTCGCTCTGAAAACTCCGATGTTCATATTTTCAGATGATTTTCCTGGATTTCTGTAAAGATTATAGTTTTTACTTATTACTTTATATTATGATGATATGATTTTGAGAAATCCGGATGGGATTGGTGTCCACGGTTTGGCTTTTGTGGCATAGGATGAAGTGTATTTTCGGGTGCAGGTTAATGATAATTTCGCGATATAGTGAAACTCTGCCAAAATTTCTATGGTTTTTGCAAGTTCGTGTTTTCAGAAAGGGTTTGATTCCGGTTTAGGAAACTAAATCGGGGTTGGGTCCTTTCATCTTGGTATCAAAGCATTAGGTTTTAGGTTCTGTAGACTTCTGTAGTTGTGATACTAAGGGTATTTGAGATTATACAGCATGTCTGGAGTGATGACCCGACTGGCCAGCAGTAACTCATCAGTGTTTCGGGTGTTGTATGTTTTCAAATGTTTGAGGTTTCATGATTACGTTCCTTGTGCCTTGTGACTAATACTTTTCTCTTATCATTATGATGCCTCCTAGACGTGGTCCCCGTGTCAATAGGGATGTGGATCCTGATGAGGATCGCCAGACGCATGACTTGCTTATGCGAGTATTGCATTTGGAGGAGCGTTTTGACCCTGTGGTCAAAGCTCGAACTGCTGGAGCGACTGTTTTCTTGGGTTCAACTGATCCAGAGATATGTGAGGCTTGGTTGGTTCAGGTTGAACGAGTTTGTGAGCGTCTGTGTTTCACTTCTGAGCAGATGACAGTGGCAGTGGTTGGTTTACTTGAGTCTGATGCATACTTTTGGTGGGTTAGCACCGATAGAGTTCCGGTTGATACTCCATGGACATTGTTCAGGGATTTGTTTATGAGGAGATATTTCAACCAGGCTACATAGCAGCGGATGTATGAGGAGTTCACCAACTTGAGACAGGGTAGTATGTCAGTACTTGAGTACCGGGACAGATTTACTCGCTTATCTCGGTTTGCTCGTGACATGGTGGCTACAGAGGAAGCCAAGTGCCAAAGATTTGAGTTGGGCTTGAACCTGAACATCAAGGGAACACTGAATACGATTCCTCAGAACAACTTTGATGAGTTTGTGAGTGCTGCACTTCGAGGCGAGGATATAGAGAAGGAAAGGCAGATGAGATTCCAGTCTCGACGATTTGAGGAGCGTGGACCGAGTCAGGGACCTTCCAAGAGGCTGAGTTCAGGCACATCCGGATCGGCATCATCATCTGGCAGTGGATCATTTAGACCATCAGTTAGTACGCCTAGACAGAGACATAGATGCAGGAGGGATCAGCCACAGAGACCACAGTCTAGTGGGAGTTCTAGCGGATCCAGCTATCCTCGACGTACTGGTGAAACTTTTGCTGTATCGAGGGAGTATCTATTGTGCAATCTTTGCAATAGGCATCACTTTGGTCCTTGTCAGCGAGGCCCTATCATTTGCTATCATTGTGTCTAGGATGGTCACTATGCGAGGGAATGTTTCCAGCCTACTGGTGTTGGTGAACAGGAAGCTCAGAGTTCAGGAGGAGATCGTGGTACTACTTCTAGAACTCGACCAGTACAGTCTTCTGGTCAGGGTGGACAGTAGAGTCACCATCAGCGTGGACGACCAGCCGGGTACGCTAGGGTTCATGCTATGTCACTGCGTGAGGGCAGAGCTTCACCGGAGGTTGTTATTGGTACGTTGCATGTTTTTGGCTATCCAGTACTTACTTTGCTAGATCCAGGTGCTACGCATTCATTCATACATCCTTAGCTACTATACATGCATCTCCACTTCCGGGGTTATGGAAGGTAGAGCTCAGTGCAAGATATATACTGATCACAAGAGTCTCACTTATTTGCGCACGTAGCCAGATCTAAATATGAGGCAGCGCAGATGGATGGAGTTGATTAATGACTATGATTGCACCTTTGAGTACCATCCAAGGAAAGCCAATGTCATTGTTGATGCACTCAGTCAGAAATCGGGAGCTTCATTGTTTCATGTGTGTGTGGCCAGAGTTTCAATGTTAGCAGAGTTGTGAGCTACGGGAGCTGAGTTAGAGTGGGATGATGATGAAGCCTTGTTAGCTAGCTTCCAGGTTCGACCGGTATTGGTTGATCAAGTTCGTGAAGCTCAGGATGCGGATTCCTATCTGCTGGATAAGAAGACCTTGATTCAGAATGGTGTGCCAACAGAGTTTCGGTTGAGTGATGATGGTACATTGCTATTCAGAGGTAGATTATGTGTACCCAGGGACGAGGGTTTGAAGAAAGAGATTTTAGACGAAGCTCATTGTTCTGCTTATGCTATGCATCCCGGCGATACAAAGATGTTTCGTATGCTCAGAGCCTATTACTGGTGGAGAAATATGAAGAGGGAGATTGGTGCATACGTGAGCATGTCTTATTTGTCAGCAGGTTAAAGCAGAGAGACAGAAACCTGCGGGAAAGTTACAGCCCTTGGAGATTCTGGTTTGGAAGTGGGAGCACATCACCATAGATTTCGTGTATCAGTTACCACGTACTTCTGCTGGTAACACGGGCATTTGGGTTATTGTTGACCGATTGACGAAATCAGCTCATTTTCTTGCACTTCTAGGGAAGATTTCTGTGGGCAGGTTAGCAAAGCTGTATTTGGCGGAAATCTTTCGTCTGCATGGTGTGCCTGTATCCATTATTTCTGATTGAGACAGTCAGTTTACTTCAGAGTTTTGGCAGGCATTGCAGCGAGCTTTGGGTACCAGATTGCATTTCAGTATAGATTTCCATCCTCAGACTGATGGGCAGTCTGAGTGGACTATTCAGACCCTCAAGGATATGTTGCGGTCTTGTGTTTTGCAGTTTAGAGGAAATTGGGACCAGCAACTGCATTTGATTGAGTTTGCTTACAACAACAGTTATCAGGCCAGTATTGATATGGCACCGTATGAAGCTCTATACGGGAGGCCATGCCAAACTCCATTGTGTTGGAGTGAGGTAGGTGAGTGATGGCTTATTGGTCCTGATTTGGTGAAGAGCACCACAGAGGATATTCAGATTATCAGAGACAGATTGAAGATTGCCCAGGATCGCCAAAAGAGTTATGCAGATGTGAGAAGGAAGAGTCTTGAGTTTGAGGTGGGCGAATGGGTCTTCTTGAAATTGTCTCCTTGGCGAGGAGTTGTCGTTTCGGGAAACGCAGCAAGCTTTGACCACGGTATATTGGTCCGTACGAGATCATAGAAAGAGTTGGTGTCGTGGCTTACAGGTTAGAGTTGCCTTCCGAGATGGCTCGAGTACACGATGTTTTTCATGTCTCGATGTTGCGGAAATACATTCCAGATTCATCACATGTTCTAGCGTCATATCAGCTTCCTATCCGGGAAGATTTGACATATGTGGAGGAGCCAGTACAGATTCTTGATCGGCATGAGCAAGAATTGAGACACAGAGTCATACTGCTTGTGAAGGTCTTATGGCAGAATCATTCAATTGAAGAAGCCACTTGGGAGACCGAGCAGCATATGCGGGAGCAGTATCCTCATCTGTTCACTTAGCAGGTACATAAATTTCGAGGTCGAATTTTTTTTAAGGGGGGTAGATTTGTGACGACCCAAACCGGAATTGGTATAGTAATCGGCTTAATCCACGAGTTTTACGAGTAATCACTGTTTGTAGTAATTGAGCAGTTTTAGCGGCTTTATTCATGACTAATTTATCGGGTGAGAATTTGGTATATATGACTCTCTTCACGAGAGTTGTATGTATGCATGATTTCGAGTTCGTAGGCGGTTTCGGATAATTGTTTCGATAACCGAGGAATATATTATGAATATTTGAAGTCGCGTGATTTAGTCGTGTTTATCTGATTAAGTTTGAGTTATCCGAAATGTGGATGAGATTCGATTTGGACCGTCGATCATATTGAGCCGCGAGTATAAATATCGGAATAGTCGAAAAATTGTCGAAAAACACTGTTTTGGAAGTTTGACCGTCGTTTGACCATTGACTAACCATTGACCGAGTTCATTTCGCACCACCGTTTGACTCGCCGTGGACTGTCCATTTCCGGCCACCTCTGGCTATAATTTTGGTATGGTTAGAATCCTCTCTTGATTTCCTATGGTTTGGAGTTTGGATTTGTGTGATTTGATGAGGTTTTGAGGGAGAACGAGTTCGAAGAAAATTTGGGATTTCGTCGTCGTCGGGGGCGGCGCTCCAGCGACTTTTGGGGTTGGGGTGGTGGGGGGAAAGGTTCCCCTCATCCTTGTGATGCTTTTGGGTTTAATAATTTTGAGTTTGGTTGAGGTTTGAAGCTCGCCGGAATCAATGGATTCCGTGAGGTTTCGGGCTCGATTTCGGCCGGTGGGCTTGAAATTGGAGCTTGGTGTAGAAGGGAAAGTTGTTGGGCTTGAGAAGTACTTGCGATCTGGAAAATTTGACCGGAATCCGCCACTATTGACGCCGCACCGCCGGCGATGGTGATGGTCAACGGCAGCGCTCCGGCGAAGGGTTGACTTTTTGGATTTTTGTCAAGTTTTATGCCGTTTTGCTCGTAATCGCGCCCCGATCGTAGCCTTGAGGTTTTCGAGTTGATTTGAGTAGTGGATTTTAAGTCGAGGGTTTATGTGGTGTATTTGGGGTTTTCAACGGGTTTTCTGCTATCCGAGTTATATGTTTTCGGAAATGGCTGGTTTCCGAGGTGTAGTTCAGAGTAAAGAATTGTGATTTTGATCAGTGATATTTTTTGATTATTCATGGGAGATCGTACGTTGGGCGAGGGATCTTCCGCCGGATCTCAGGATTAGCGCGTCTACGCGCTGTACTTATCTGTGAGTGGACATTTATTTTCACTGTCGTAGCGAGTTCTTGGTTTCAGCATTTATTTCCATTACAGTATTGAGATTATTTATTATTTTTGGAGGTATTGTTTTATGTTTTATGGGTGATGGCATTTACTTAGCATCGATACATTGACTACTCGGCTGATCACCGGTAGTCTGGTTCCAGGGTTGAGAGATTCCCCTGATGTGCCCACTAGGCTTGAGTGATTCGCCTAGTCTATCACCATCGGGTTTGAGAGATTCGCCTGACACCTCCACTTATTTTAAGAACTCGCATTATCTTTATGATTATGTAAATGGTGAAAGGCATATGTTTATTTTCGTCCACTCACTCTAACGATTTTATTTGTCTTTCCCTTGGACTTTTCGATTTTCGTGCCCAGTTTATAGTTCGGATTCTGGTGTCACACGTCGCAGTCTGAGGCTTAGTGTTCGAGCTACTTTTCTTTATCAATAGGTTTCTTGTTTCGCCTACTGTTGTGTATTTATGTAAATATATACTAGAGGTTGCTCTGAATACTCCGATGTTCATATTTTCAGATGATTTTCCCGGATTTCTGTAAAGATTACAGTTTTTACTTATTACTTTATATTATGATGATATAATTTTGAGAAATCCGGATGGGATTGGTGCCCACGGTTTGGCTTTTGTGGCATAGGATGAAGTGTATTTTCGGGTGCAGGTTAATGATAATTTCGCGATATAGTGAAACTCTGCCAAAATTTCTATGATTTTTGCAAGTTCGTGTTTTCAGAAAGGGTTTGATTCCGGTTTAGGAAACTAAATCGGGGTTAGATCCTTTCAAAAGTGTTTAAGAAAAGTATATTCCTTGTATCTCGATTTGTGTCTTGTCCTAATTAAAGTAGAAATAAATATTCTATAAATCTTTAATTTGTAGGGATATAAATTGTAACATATTATAATAAATGTATTTAACATAGTGTAGCACGTATTGTTTTAAAGTTTTATTTTATCCAGTCAGGTGATATGATAAGATTTATAATGCTATCATATTTGAATAATAAATTATCTACTCGACTTATATTTATATCCTCTGTAATTAATAGGAATTAGAATTACTAAATTGATTACAAAAGATTAATTAGGAATCTAGTACAAACATTTCGAACTTCAAAGCGGAGACACTAATTTTTCTTCGTAATAAGACAAAAAAGAAGAATGTGTATCTTGAAGGGATAAAACTAAAGGACACGGTAACTAAGCACGGGAGGACAAGAAGCATGGACATGAAGTATATATTTTTCACACACTGTATTGTTTAAGATGAATGTTTCCTTGGGTACGTTGATCACAAAATTTTACTTAATTAGACATGAAAAAGTTCTTCCATTCCTATGTCCTTTTGAAATTCGGCTTACGTCAATACAATGCAATGCTTTCTTCCTTTCATCGATAGTTGCTCTCTTAAGCCAAAATTAATTCAAGCACATATAATTAACATGGGTACACTTGGAAATTGGAATGTGGGGCATGCATTATAAAGGTGATCGATAGGTGCATGCTATACCAAATAGAATACTTCTTTATTTTTTAATTATATTTTAAAGAACCGTGTGGTTGTTTTTATATTTTTATTGATGATATTATTGAATACATACACATAAGACATAAATCTTAAACTCTGTATTACAATAAACTTAATTAGAATATCTCGAATGTAGCAAGAAGTTTTGACAAGACCACCGTTCTTATAGCTAGAGGCAAGTGTTGTTAGAGAAGCCCTCATCCAAAAAAAAGGAAATGTTTGAAGAACATTTCTGTGGAAGGACACTCTCGTCTAGTCATCAAGTGTATCAATGGAAAGTGTGTCATCCCATGAAAACTTATAACTTTGATTGAAGACATCAAAGTGGTCGCCACATCCTTTGACGATGTTAGTTTCAACCATGTGTTTAGAGAAGCTAACTTCGCGGCCGACAAGCTAGTAGATGTCATTGTATGAGTAACCTTCACATTTGGGATCACTCATTGCCTCCTCCTGTAAATTCTGATGCTCTCTTTGATTGCATGAGTTTAAGTTGTTCTAGAGGAACTTTTGTGTAGTCTCTCTGTTATTTCTTTTTGTATCAGAAAACAAAATCCAAGTATCTCAAATAATAACAAGAGTAATACTCCGTCAATTATCTATTAAAGCACGCACCAATTAAATAGAGAGTGCATGTAATACAAGCTACTCTATATGCTTTACAATAATATGGACAGATAACGCAAAAATGACACGTCATTACAAATAGATTAGTTTTTCTACTATATTGTCGTCAAGTGACAATCAAGTCATCAACACTTAATTTTATTCTAACACTAAGAGGTAGCATCCACTAAAGCATGACACTCACTCTCACCGAGATATATAGACAAGACTCATAAGATGCGCACACACAATCGAATTGCCTAAATTGCCCAACTAACCCTACATAACAAGTGTAAATTACTGCAGACAACAAATAGTAAACGTGAACATACTTCAAACAAATTGGGGCTACGGTTAACCTCCAAGCCCAAACACCATCAAGACCACAAAAGAGGAGAAAGACGCTACCACTTCTAAGCCGTTGTCATTGGTTCTCCAACGCGGTCGCCGCCGACATCACCGATCCACAGCCCTGGCCATGGCCGCCCTAGCTATACCAAATAGTTATATGAACCTGTATCGGAAAAATAGTTATATGAGTTTTTGTCTAAAGAGCTACAATTCATTGTAGATGTCATACTAACTTCAAGCTTTCAATTAATTTTAATATCTCTTTTTTAAAACTTATAATAGGAATTGTAATTTAGTTTTCTATCTATCTTATTAAAAAAACATGTTTTAATGGAAGCAAGCTGAGGTAGTAATTATCAAAATCATTAGCATGCTTCACACACATATAAACTAACTACAATTAATCTAGAGCTTGAGCTTGCTTAGCTGATTAAACCATGAAAATTAATTAGGAATTTAAGATGCATGGTTCGTGTGCACTAGCTAGCTTAGCTGTGCAGAAAGTTAAATTGGTGCACTACAAATTATAGACTAACACATGAATGCAGCATAATATAATTGTTTTTAGCTCTGTTGTAACCAACTCTTTACCTTAATTACTATGGATTGAAAGGCATGCAGTAAGGGGAAAACAATTTTGTCAACTTGCATTATTGCTGTCTAGGTGAAATACCCTAAATTAGCAATTGCGCGCGCATCTCCTCAAAATTAGTAAAATCCTCAGTTGTATATCAACTCCAAACTCTTGATATGCTTAGTTGTACGTATTTTACTTGCAAATAAAAACAGAATTTTAAAGAAGATAGCTAGAGAATTTTAAAGAAAATAGCTAAATCGAGTTGAAGAATATAAGTGAGTCTTATGTAACTAGGAACGGAGCCAGAATTCTCGATTAAGGGGGGGTTTAAATGAAAAACTTAAAAAATAGTCTCGATTAGGGTAGTTAATTTGATCTTGATTTGTATGTTTTGCCAAAATAGTCTCAATGTGTTGTTTTTGGTTTGATAAAGCATCAATTACTCGCAGCCTGATTATGAGTAATATTTGATCATCTAAAATGTGATATTAGCGTTTGCTTCTTCTTCCAATTACTGAATCCATAACCACCACTAACAAAAGTTTCACCGCCGCCTTGTTCTCCAATAGCTGGTTTGAAAAGATAACAACATAAATAAAATGCAGTATCCCTTTAATACTGTACTCTAACCAATATAGAAATTCAATAAACTAATCACGAATAAACCTTCTTTTCTTTTTTTTCCCCAAATTTCGTGAAAGGAAAAGTATGATTTTTAGGTCGATAAGGGCCTTGTTGTAGATAATATCTTCAAACTTCTTCTTGAATGTTAGGATGATAACTTGAAATTGGCGGGCATTTAGCAGGATCCGATTGATACTTTTCTGTAATATATATCTCCAGCACGAGACTTTTTCATATTGTTATTATTCTTGTTTTGAATTTTCATAGGTGGTTGTTCATCTGATGTTGGAGTAGAAGAAAAGGGTTTTTTTTTTCTTTTGAAGTATCTCTCCATATATAATAAATTTAATAAAAATGATTATATGTTAATCTTAGGAATGGTAGAGTTTTTATAAAGAAAAAAAGACCATAAAATCATAAAACCTGGTAAGAGATTGATTCATAATAGACCTAATATTTGGACTTCATTATTGAAATAATATATAATAATATTCTTACAAAGTCGTTGAATTTGAATTAATTATGCACTCATACAAGTCATTAAAGTTTAGATATATTTAGAATAGATTATAATATTTATATTATATGATAATAATAATAATAATATACTATTTTTTTTCCACATAAATTCAAGGAGGCCTAGGTCCACCCTGGCTCCCATATCCCTCCGTCTCAATATGTTACAGTCTAACTTTATTTTGCTACTTACCTTCTTTTTTGTGGGAATGCATTAATGAAGTTCGCAGTGTCAAATTGATCGACATAGTAAAATTAAGGTTCATTAATTCCCGAGATATATAGTACGTACTCATTCTTACCTAATAATTCAAAGTTCCTAAGTGATATTTTTGTCTATAATTTCTGGGATCCAGCTTTGAGAGTCATCGCATCATTATGCTACAAAAATGAAGAGCCATCATCACATAATTGTGATAGTACATACCTTTGCATATACGTATTAGGTCCATGCTCCATTTACAACTTTAGAACTCTTATCAAGTTTGAATTTCAATTAGTGCCTAATGAACACAAAAATAATTAGTAAAAGAGGAATAGACTTTAACAAGGTCACCACCACTAATTACCTAAATCAAGATGAACTACACAGAAACTTTTCATATATGTAGTTCATCCTCCCCCATACATTCAGACCCATTATTTGGCCTATGATTTTGTGCCCCATCTCTCCATTTTCAATGCCCTTCATCATTCATGCCTCAAAGAAATTAACCTATTGGACACACCTCAAGCAAACAAAGAAATTAAATTACAGGACACGTGGCGAAATGGGTGGTAACTTTTTATGCATGTATATTCTTGCAAATGTTGGATGCGTCTACAGAAACGCCATTGCTCATTTTGCCTCAGAGGCTTGTTTAGCGGGCGCCTCTGCCAATCCTCTCTCCCTCACTCAGAGCCAAAAAGAAGTAGCCCGGCACAAGAAACAGACAGAAAGTGAAGCCCGGAAAAAGGTAAGAACCAAAGTGCGGGACTTTACTAATTAAAATGTAAGGAAAAAGTGGCATGGTTTTGCATATGAATTGTTTTCTACTCTTCCTCCTCCTCGATCTTCTTCCAGTGGAGTAGAGAGTAAGAGAGTGAGTGACTGACAAGTTACCAGTCGCAGGCGGTTGTCGGGTGGAGAGAGTGAAGTTTCAGCTTTTCACCGCCGCACCATTCTGCCACAACAGACAGCACGCCAGCCTCTCCCTCCCTCACTGCCTACGGGGACAGCAGGTCACCACTTCCCGCACCTCACCTCACCAAGTTAAATCTCACAGGGATTAAAGGCTTTTAGCTATGGCCGAGTTATAGTAGGGTGGTCCGGTTGATGCCCCACATTCGCCTCGAGATTGTGCTCCACATCGCCACGCTTCGTCTCAGAACTGGAAAAACTGTCCGAAAATAGGGTATATAAAAATTAGCCCCGGTGTCTATATACCTAGGTGTTTGAAACACATGCCGACAGTGTAATAGATCGATCGCTTCCCCTTTAAAAACCCAGGTGGGATTTCCCGCTTGTATGAATCACAAACCACGAAGAGGAAGAAGAACTAGTTAAATATATATCATACTGTTGGTCTATTTTGTTTAGTCAAGACGGGTGTGCCTGTGTGGATGTTGGGGTTGGGTGTTGATCGGTTGCGGGCCGACATGAATCGCTTGCTCGCAATGCTCTTCCACCAGGTACGTACTACTGCTTCCTCTTCTAGCTTGTTTTCATTTTCATATTCGTGTTCATATCATCAACCATCATCATCATGTTTACGTACACCAATACGTTTAGGGAGTATTGGACGAGCAATACTTGCAACTACAGCAGCTTCAGGACGAGAGCTCCCCAAACTTTGTTACTGAAGTCGTCAACATCTACTTCCAAGAGTCCGAGAAGCTCTTGAGAAATCTCAGAGCATTATTGTGAGTCACCGGCCATATACATACATTAATTGACACATATATGCCTCTTTGGTCATTTTGATCTGGATCGATCAGTTGTTATGATCGAGTAATTCATGATGATGAACATATATAAATATATACAGGATGGATAGGGAATTCTCGGACTACAAGAAAGTGGGAATTCATCTGAATCAGTTCATCGGAAGCAGCTCGAGCATTGGTGCCAAGAGACTCAGCAACATCTGCGTAGCTTTCCGAGCCGCTTCCGAACAACACAACCGTCCTGGGTCAGTCTGATCACATACCATGCACCTTTTTTCTTCCTCCTCATTTCTTGCGCTTTTTCAAACTGCCAAGCTTGCTTAAAATTCCCTGTCATTTTTTTTCAAACACTTCGACCAGCTAGCTAGCGGAGTTGCATTTCACATGAGGAACGAGTATTTCGTTCTTGCTTTCTCGTTTTCAAGGCGTTTAAATATTCTGTGCTTGTGTCTGTGTTACAGGTGTGTGAGAGCTCTGGAGCTTCTGGAACGTGACTACTGCTACCTTAAGAGCAAACTGCATGAATTATTCACGGTAATGATGTTTTTCAAGCACTAACTTGCTTTGGAACTTCGAGGATGATCGATCAGTGTAAAAAAGTGTAAAGGATGATCACTAATAAGCTAGCAAGTCTACTTGTAAAAATTCTGATCGAGAAAGGAAAAATAGCAAGGGTTTACAAGTGCTTCTACATTTATAAAGTGCAACATTAATTGAAACATAAAATATGTCACGAATCAATTTCCTCTATGGTTTTTGTTTCGTTTTTGAATTAAGAATAGTTTTCTTTCAAATCGGAGGATGGTAATTTCATTTTTCTCAAGGTTGTAGCTAGTACCGATTTCCCATGGGTCTGAGTATCATTTTCCCCAAAGTTTCACTTACCTATCAAACAAAAACCTTCATTCCCTAGGATTCGACTCAAAGAGTGTCAACAATGCTGTTCTATATATTTCTAGCTAGTTCTCCATTGATTACCATATTTATTTCTTTATAACTGAATTACGTACTGTCATTAAGATTCTCTATCATTTTGAATGAAACAGATGGAGCAGCAACGAGTCTTGGCAGCTGGTGTTAGGTACCCAATACAGGCACAGCAGCAGATGAATTAAAGGATATGCCATAGCCGTAAATCCCCGCGAGCTTCTTTTGTCCAAGCACAGCGCTCTCTGCAGGTCCTTCACTTAAAACCAAGCTACCCACATTCATAATCCAGCTACGTACCAATAACTAGTTGCAGAAGCCATTAACAAACCATCTTGAATCAGGGGAGAACGCATATTTACATGTTTTTTTTATCCCTCTACTAAGTGAAATATGCTTACTTAATTTCTAGTTCTAGTAGTTCTAGTTCTACCTAGTTAGCTTCCTCAACTGCATGCATGGCTGTTTATATCAAAGTTATAATAAATGAATATTAATTATTCTGCTTGATTGATCTGAATGGTCCAACTAATAGAATACTTGGTCTGTCACTCTCAAATAGTACTCTCGAGCTCCTAATTTAATATGATCAGATGGTTGCTTTAAGCTAGCTATGAAGTCATTGATCAGAACTTGTTAGCACAACTTTCATGTTTTGACAATCAAATATACTTCCTATCGAGTGTGTTAGACCCACAGCATATATTTGAGCGCCATCTCGATCTATTGATTGGATCCACAAGCTCATGCATCCATCTTTACTCTGTAATTAGGTCTTGTATGGCATGATGGTAGAGAATTACTGCCACGGTTCTTCTCTTCATTTAAGTAGTCTTCTTCGATTGAGCAACAATGCATTTTACTTTACTTATGTGTAAATAATCATATGGTATAATTCACCTTCGTCTAGGGGACAGTCCTCCATGCCAAGGCCAATTCCATTACAAAATATTAAGTAGAATAGGATTATGAGGGAGAAAGGGTCGAAGCTCGTCGATTTGTAATCCAATTGACATCTCACATCACCGATGCTTTTACTGCAAGCATCTCTAAACAAGTAAATTCACTGGAACATTGATTATATATGCACGTAGCGTCGGTAGCGATAATCCTCTAAGTTTTCGTAGTATAGATGAAAGCATTGGCCCCGAAAACCCTCTAAGTTTTTGTAGTATAGATGAAAGCATTGGCCATTCTGCATGCGTTCAGCTTAATTTACTCGATCGAGAAAAACATCGATCTGCAAAAGCCACTTGGATTATGGCCAACTATTATTTCTCGTACGTCAATCTATCTAATTCCCTAGAACCTCACTTAGAAGCAGTTGAAACCATATACATGAGAATTCAAAAAAATATATACATGAGAATTCAAAAGCAGCAAAGTCGAAAGTGAAAACCGCAAAAACAAAGGTATTCTAGGATACCTCATATATGATTTTTTTTTTTTTTTTGGTTTGTTCTGTTTCTGTCTGGAGAAGTTGAGAATCACTGACGGCAACAATTCATCCCCGTCACCACCACCACCACGACCATATATCATACCAGCTTTCGAAGCCCTACAACTGGTGGGCAAGGCATACGCCTTAACCACCAAACTATGGGGAAAGCCAGTGCTCGCTAATTGTTGTCTTCATATAAGTAAGTTATTTGCATCTCGACTTTTTGGATCAGGTTTTACTAGCTTGCCGCGTATAATTGGGCCGTTATATCCACATTTATACAGCAGAATGACCCAACTCAAAGTAACAAAATTTTATAATTTATTTTTCTTTTCGCAAGTGTTGAAAACTTGGAATCACGAGATAACCAGAAAATACATAGCGCTTAGCTAACCAAAGGGGGAGTTTGTAGACACAGGGCTCCAGCAGCCATGTAATGAGGGCGGATAATTAACTAAGGAGTGGTACATTTCAAGTATGACATATACTCGTACTATTTTGGTTTATTAAACTATGATTAGTTATGCATCATATTGTTATTTTAGTATAGACATACTTTAGAACTTCTCTTTGTCAAGCCGGATAATCCAGTGAAGTTTTCTGTTCCTGCTACAATTTCTGAGTGGATATGAATTGATCGCCCTCTCAAAAAAAACATAGCTTAATTAACTCGTTTTGAACTAAACGTATAAACAAGGGATCCCTAAAAAAGATAGTGATGAATAGAAAAACAGTGGCAAAACCAATGGGTATGTTAATGGCTATTAGATATTAGGTAGGATTCTCGCGCTTCAACGCTGTTTGCTGAAAAGAATTTGTCTGCATAAAAGTTATATTTAGATGTTGATAAACTATTATAATATTTGACTATCATTTTTTTTGCCTTCGTTGTCCTTTATTGATGTTGATGAGGATCCAAAATTTAATATGAAGGATCTTTAATCGGGTAGACAGTTGACAATTTTAATGTTATGATATGCATATTTATAATTCACAGATAGGAGCCGCCTCTTAGAACCTCAATTTTAGGGTTTTCTCAGTCAATGTCGACGACCTCATCTTTGAATGTTCTCGCATGGAATTGCCGTGGGATCTATAACGACGCCACGGTGGAAGCATTGAAGACTCTGAGTCGGAAAAATCACCCGGCCATGATTTTTCTAACGGAAACCAAGGTCTTGAATCCAACTTACATGAATTCCTTACGCTTGAAGTTACGGTTCCTCAACTGTGAAGCTGTTTACAGTGAGACAAGTGATGGAGAGGCTGGATGCCAATCGAGAGGACTAGCGTTGTTTTGGAGGGATGACATGGAGGTTGAGTTTCTTACCAAATCTATGAACCATATCGATGTCATAGCAAACCCTAATGACTCGATGAACCGATGGAGATTCACCGGATTTTATGGCCATTCGAACACAGCAGAACGCCACCGAACTTGGGATCTACTGAAAGAGCTAGCGAGACTTTCATCCCTGCCATGGCTTGCAGCTGGGGATTTTAATCAAATTCTCCACAATGGAGAGAAGGATGGAAGAGCCTGGAGGAGGTCGGGTCAAATGAGTTTATTTTGTTCGGCGATCCCGTATACTTGGCAAGGTTGTGGCACACGGGAGCGATTGGATTGTGTTGTGGTGACATACTTATGACATGATATGTTTCTGGTGACCAGAGTAATGAACCTCAAACCTATTAAAGGAGACCATGTAGCTATACTGCTGGAGATCGGGACTGCGGCATCTTAATCTATACCACACAAACACAAAAAGTTCAAGTTTAAGAGCGCTGGATTGCTCACTCTTAGTGTGAGAAGGTTATTAAAGAGGGTTGGCATCGAGTTCGAGTTGGTACACCTATGTTTAGGACTGTCCAATGCATAGCAAACACTAGAGTGGCTCTTAATCGGTGGCAGAAGAGTACTTATGGAAACATGGGCAAGGAGATTGATGGGATTTGTAACCGCTTAGAAATCCTAAAGACACTGCCTTTCGATGACGATAACAAAGTTGAGTCTTCTAGCTTGTATGAGAGGCTTGACACTTTTCTGTTGGAAGAGGATGACTACTAGAAACAGTAAGCTAAGGTCCTTTGGCTCACCGAGGGAGATAAGAGTAAAAAATATTTCCACCGTAAGGCTTCCAACAAAAATACAAAGAATCGGATCACAGGCCTATTTGATAAAGTTGGAACGTTTCATGATACAGAGCAGGGAATGGAGAAGGTTGTTCTTGAATATTTCAGGAACATCTTCTCTCAAGGAGATATCAACCAAATACATATGGGGAGGGTGGTCAATCTCATCCAACCAAAGGTAATGACTGCCATGAATGAGGAGCTCCTGACTACTTTCACTTCTGAGGAGATCAAAAAGGCACTGTTTCAAATGTATCCTACCAAGAGTCTAGGGCCGGATGGAATGCTGCCATTATTTTTTCAAAAATATTGTGATAATATAGGTTCTGATGTGGTTAAAGCAGTTGACAACTTTCTTCGTACAAGGAATTTGTTAAGGAAGATTACTTACACACATATGTGTCTCATCCTCAAAGTTCCTAAGCTAATAAGGATGACAGACTTGAGGCTTATTGCATTGTGTAACATGATCTATAAAATCTACTCTAAAGCTATCACCAGCTGGTTGAAGAAGAATTTAGGAAAGATTATCTCTCCCTATCAAAGCGCTTTCATTCCTGAAAGATTGATTTCGGATAATACGTTGGTCACCAATAAGGTATCACATTTTATTCACACAAATACATCTAAATCTAATGGAGTGTTCTCTTTGAAGCTTGATATGAGCAAGGCATATGACAGGCTTCAATGGAACTTTCTAGAGGTGGTGTTAAGAAGATTATGGTGTGCAAATGCCTGGATAAACATGGTTATGCAGTGTGTGACCACAGTTTGATACTCCTTCCTATAAATGGTAAAACTAAAGGTTACCTCGCCTCAACGCGAGGTATCCATCAAGGGGATCCATTGTCACCATTCCTTTTTCTTTTAGGGACTGGAGCTTTCTCGGCTATAGTAGAGAACAAGGCTACAACTGGTCATTTGAAATGAGTGATGGTTTGTGAGGGTGCACCTACTATTCACCATCTTATCTTCGCCAATGATAGCTTATTATTCAGTACTGCCTCGATGGAGGAGTGTTTAAATATTCAGCAGTCCCTACTGGATTATGAACTTGCATTTGGACAGAAGGTGAACTTTACAAAGAGTAGCATAACATTCAGCAAAGGTGTGCCGGTAGAGAAAAAACAATTACTAGCAAAGACACTGGGAGTGATGTAGGTGGAGAAGCATAATAAGTATCTTGGACTTCCTACTTACATTGGCAGGAAGAGAACTGAGACTTTTTCCTTCATCAAAGAAAAATTGACGAAGAAAGTAGAGGGCTGGCAGGGAAAATTATTAAGCAGTGCTGGTAAGGAAATTCTCATCAGGGTGGTTACTCAGGCCTTCCAACGTAGGCAATGAACTGCTTTCTTCTTCCTAAAGAATTCTTACATACTCTTCATCAACTTTGTACAAAGTATTGGTGGGGATCTACCACGAAAAAAAAATTCATTGGTTATCTTGGGAAAAGATTTGTCTTCCAAAAGAAGAAGGTGGTATGGGGTATATGCTCATAACTTAGCTCTTTTGGCGAAGCAAGGGTGGCACTTGTTTAAGCACCCTGACTCTCTTGTGTCACGTATGTTTCGAGTGAAATACTTTCCTTTGGGATTAGTGGAGGAGGCTACACTTACCTCTTCTCGTTCTCAAAGTTAGAGAGTCATTTTTAAGGGCTTAAATCTTCTGCATAAAGGATTGTTTTGGTGTGTTGGTTAGGGAGAAGATATCAACATATGGGAGGAATTTTGGTTGCCGAGATCCAGAATGTTCAAGTCTCTCTCACCTAGGAATCTTGTCAAAAACATTTTTGTTGAAGACGAAGCCTAGTTGATTCTTTCCATTCTATTCAGCTCAAGGCAAGGGCATGATAAAAGGGTTTAGTTCTATACATCATCTAGAAGGTTTACCATGGTTAGCATATATAGAGTTATAACGAAGGAAGTATTATACACAATGGAGTCACCGAGTGCATCTAGTGGTATATTGCTACCATGGCGGAAGATTTGGAGGTTACCTATCCAACAAAAGGTTTGTATCTTCCTCTGGAAACTTTGTCGTTCTATCCTACCTACTACTACAAGTTTGAGACAGGAGAAAGTTCTGCTACCTCCTGCATGTGTTCTCTACAATGATGGTTTTGAGAAGAGTATGGAACACATTGGTTGTGACTGTCAATTTGTCTGGGATGTTATCCCAGGGGTTGCCTCCTTAATTGGTACGTTTGATCAATTTGAGCATAAGTGATTGGACATGTGGTAGACCGATTGCCTTAATTCTTTGTCACTTACTGATTGTGGCATGTTAGCTTTCATGGTCTGGTCATGTTGGAAAGAGAGGAATAGACGAGTATAGAATGGGGAGCATATAGAGGCTCACCGAGTTGGTTTTCTAGCCTCTAAGGCATACTCGACATATCTCAGTGTGCAACCTATCAAGATAGCTAAGCAGGTGCGACTAAAATAGGTATGGGAAAGACCAAGTCGGGGTTGGATAAAAATCAACAGTGGCAGTGCGCTGGATTGGAATTTAAAATCTGGGGCTACAAGCTTCGTGTGTAGAAACGATGCAGGAGAAGTTTTGGCTGGCCCGTCAGTTTGTCACTAGGGTTGTATCTCCTGAATTGGTGGAAGCTGAGGCACTATGTCTTGCATGCATCCATGCAGGAGATCGAGGATATGGTCTCACGTGGAATTTGGATTGCTTGTGTCTTGTAAATGTGATCAAGGAGGATGATTCTGCCATTGGATAGATTATCGAAGACGTCAAAGTTTTGCTAAGTGGGTTCCCTAGTGCCCTCATTAGACATGTTTATCGTGAGGCTAACTGTGAGGCACATCGCTTAGCTAAGTTTGCTTTACTTTCGCAAGTTTCTTATTCTTGGTTTGGAGCATTTCTAAACCAAATTCAAGGGCATGTCATTGAATTCTGTATTTGATCCACTAGATGAATAAAATCTGGCGTCTACCTCTAAAAAAAATGCATATTTGTTATCCTCCCATAGTTTACAAATTCTTACCTTCAACTGACCTGGAGATAGTATCCTCCGTATATGTTGCAGTCGATTGTGAGATAGAAACAAAGAGAAAATTATGAGGGGAAGAGGAATGAGTGACATGTTAGGGATTAACCAATGTGACTTTTATAGAAGCGATAGGAGAGCCTTGTTTGTTTGCATTGCTGCTATGAGTTTGTGAGTATATACAACACTTTTGCATGTGAGAAATCTATCCAACTTGAAAAAATGATAGCGTTGGTTATATTATATTTGCTATTGAAATAAGTGTACCTACAAAGCTGCAGACCTAAATTTTGTGTTATTAATCTTTAAAGCATCTAAATAATTCAACACATTTTTTGGATATAAAGAATCTTGACATATACTGAATAGCAAAACGTGTTGATTATTGAGAAGAATCTAACAAATGTACAAATGTTTACAGTTGCAGATAAGATCTAATTATACATATCTGCAATGATATCTCAAATATGGAAAAGTTGAAAACAATGCATACCACACACAGGTTATATAGTAAAGATTGTCCTACACCACCAAGTACATAATTTAAACATAAGGATATCTACCAAATGTTTCGCATCAGGAAATCATAACATATCGTGATTTTGTTAAAATACATATCGTGAAATTTATTTGAGTACTTAATGATAATACAAAGAAAATAAATGTAGTCTCGAGAACGGAATTTCCTATTAAGAGATTTCTACACTCGAATAGTGGCTTGGCGTGATATTGCTGCTATGCAAATTTTGCTATCTTGTCATATGCTGGTAATTCTGCTATGCAAATTTCTTATGTTGTCACATGCTGCCTCTTAACTATTTATGTTATAAAAAGAACTATGACATCGATATACCCGTGCAAGGGACCATGTGATTTTAGCCAAGTCCAACTCCGTTTAAAGACCAAGATTTGCAAGTTACAAAAGATAACGATTCAAATTCTATAACTATATAGATAATAGAAGTTGTATCTTTTGTTACAGAATATTTTACATAGGCAAAAAAATGACCATAATCTTGAGTGTCCATAAACTAGAGAGTAGAATGTAAAGTATGAATATAACTACCCCTGTGGTCCATAGTCTGGACTAAACAAAACTCAAAATTTGCCAAAGGAACCAAAAACTGTAATGTGATATTGAAACACGTAGAATTGGATGTTTGTTGAAGCCTTTCAACTTGTTAGGTGTTGATATATCATAAATAGAATTATGCTTGCTTCGACCTATGATATGTACAATTGTAGGCAATTTCCAGGAGGCCCATGTATATCAACAACACCTCAGTGCATGCTTACGGGATATGGTAAAAAAAAAATTAGAGAATCTAAAATAATAATCTACAAAAAAATAAAAAGATAACTCAAAAATAATTTCAGAAAAAATTAACCAAACAGAAAGTGAACATTCATGGATACACATGAATGAATATAGCTCGTTAATATAGAGTACTATATGTTTATATATAGAGCACGAATTAATAAAGTAATACTCAAAACTCAACAGTATAAACACAGAATAACGTAGCAATTTATAGAGAGGGATAGAGTAAGAAAGCACCAAATTGTTTTCACATTCTAGCACACACAACCTATAGTCATCTTAATCAAAATATCTCTATATCAAAAGACTACATAGAATACTGATAATATAGTTTGATTTGAACCAAAAGTCAATTCTTAAAGCTATTTATACGTGCTTAGTACACACAATGAACAACTAATTAAACAGACATACATACAAGGGATTCATGATCACATGGTACCAAACATAAAACATTCCCAATTTGATCAAACCAACATCAAACCCGCCCGAATTTAATCAAACAGAATACAGTGAACCAACATCAAACAAAAGTAGGGTTCAAACAACAACAAAACTAACTGTAATAACAAACCCAACATATTCAATAAATTATCATTCAATAAATTTTATTCTCACTTCAACAAATCAAGCTTCACACAACAATGAAGAATTTGAAAATTAAAATAATAAAAACTGATTCCTCTATATTGAAATAAATGACTATCAAATTTCTAACAAATTGAATGAACAAAGATAAAAGTGCTTACCCAAAATAAAGAAACAGCAAGAATATATGATTATTTATCTCTGTAAAATTGTAGATAGAATAGTCTTATCGTTATTATTTTATTTTTCAACATATATATGCTACTATTTGTATGTAATGGATCAGAAAGCAACATTTATTTATAGGCTAAAGCTACCCGGGCTAGGCTCGGTAACTTCAAACCTCATGTAAAAGTTTAATTTTAGTATAGGAAGGTCAGCATATCATGTTAAAAGACAGATTTTTTTATAATAATTAAACTATTGCAGTCCAATTAGGAACTGTATTAAAATACAATTGAATTCATTATGGCATATATCTTACATATGCAGCATGAAAGTGTTTAGACAGATTGAAAAACCATAAACAAATACAAACTTTGGTCAAACCAGCCTAGTTGAATTTTTTTTTTCTGTATACTTTATATTTTGTCTTGTACCCTCATTATTAGAGTTTGAAAACAAAAACTTAAGTTGAGTTAAACTTGATCACTTTAGCTCAAGAGAAATTAGACGTGGCACCATATAATGACTATCTATAGGCACAATAGAAGCTTTTCTAATACAGAATCTTGTCTTAACCATATTTTGAAATACCTGTAGTACAAAAGCTGAAGAAGATAGAGAAAGAGCAGGCCTAATTACTACTGCTACACCAATGCTTTTGATATTGACCTGTTAACAAAGTAGTGTGCAAAAATTAGTACACTTTCTATGCTGCAGCTACAGCCAAAATAATTGGATTGATGCATTTTAGTAAAGCTACCAATGTATGAAATACAACCAGCAAAATAATGTTTGCACTGTTTCAGATTTTCAAAACAATCCTATCGAGTAAATCGATTCATATACATAGTATAGTCACAGAAATGATATGGAATTTTAGTAGTGGTTTTGCTTTTCTCTCTTTACAATTTACTTTCGACTTCATCACAATAATATGGACTTAGTAAACAACAGTATGATCATGCAAAGATTTATCAGCTTAGTGGAATGAATTTAGTTTTGGAAAAACATAAACAAACTCCCTAAGTATTGTCAAAAGATCGAAACTTTAACCAAATCTAAATCTAAGTAATTTAGTTTAGCAAGTAAATAGATAGACCCATTTTTACTCTAGATTAAACGTGACTACATTGAAATCTAATCAGAGACAAATCGCGTATGAATTACTCTGATCAATAGAACTACTTCTACTCATATTTAGTCACTTAGTATTGCACATATAATCCTGAAATTACTTTGCATAATTGGAATATATCCATTTCGAACTATACATTCAAATCTAAAGGTGACCAATTACACATCATCATTCACTTATAGTTCTATCAATCAGGGTAATTCAATTCGAAACTATAAGTGTTCATCATGTGTCTTGATTAGAAAGTTACTCTATGAATCATTAAGAAGCTTTGAGATATAAAACTCAGTACTGCATATTGCTAGAATATTTTTGTTTGAACACTGTTCAATAAAAATTCATAATGGTCCTCTTGAACTGAACCTATAAATGGAGTAGTATCATTACACCAATTTTTGAGAAACGAATTTTCAATCGAACCTAAGTAATCACTTATAAATAATCAATCATATACCAAAAAAATAAAATTGAATAACAAAATGAAAAAGGGCTGATCATGAGTACCTTTACGGGTTATAAAAATCTCGGAGCAATGTCAACAACTAAGTACTTAAGATGCTGCTCACACTGACAAAATTCTACAGAGAAGATGAAAAAAAGGTCAAAGGTAGGTAAAGTTCAAAGCTGGTCTTAACCATATTCAATGTACGATATTTCGGTAGGATTCAATAAAACAAAGTAATGAGGCATGAATGTCCGACAAAAAATACTTTGTGGTGGAATGAGGAAGGTTAAAGCCTTTTACAAAAATTGAGCTTTCTCAGAAAAAGAAACTGCTATTGGCTGGATGCTTGATATCCTGCTATGGCTCTTAAAAGGCAAAGATGTGTCTAAAACAACTTCACCTGCAAGGCAGCCATAACTAATCAAAGTGATTTATATTTCAAATAATAGTAATCTTCATCCCAATATAAATAATAGATGACTGAATGATTAAATGGTTAAAAACATAAAGAACTTATTTAGCCACTATATATGAGTGTGAGGTGTATACACTTTTGGTAGATACATGAGATGATAAGTTCAAGTGAGGTAAGTAACCATTGTACATAAATGCAACAAAATGTTGCATCGTGTTATACACTCATCCTGTTCTCCAGACATGATCATCGACAACATCTAAATATCAAGCCAAAGAAAAGAATGGAAAAGGAGCATGTGTCGAGCTAGTAGTAGAATTGAAAAGTCGATTGAATCGATACCAAACTGATAATCGGTGACCCATAAATAGAAAAGTCGATTGAATTGATACCTGCAAAACAACAATACGATTTCCCAACTACAAACACAAATCAATACATCTGTTACTAACACAAAACACATTTAAACAAACACCTGGTGTGCCACTGTTCCCAATCAAAGAACTATACACTTCCTATTATTACCCTCTCCACGGCAGATAAAGAAACTAATTTAAAAAGTGTTTAACCATCTTAATATCAATCCCGAGTAAGTAAAAATTATCATCTAATATCAATATAGTGAAGCTACAACATACCGATTTCGAGAATGGAACACAGGACAGATGTAGTTTTGGCTTCAGCTTCAATCCTAAAACAAATTATGACAAAACATACATCAATCTGCTTTGAGACCCTTTTTAAAAGCAATCAAATATCTAAATTTGGGGTTGCATGTTAGAGATTAGGGCATGCTGGAGTTGATTTTTTGTATTAGCAACATTAGCCGAATCTTTCTAGAAAGGAAACAAACTGTACTGTACTGTACAGAACAAACAACGAAACCAAGCAAATGAGATTCCAAGCTAACTCATCGATACAGTACATAATTAAAATATTTAATCCAAAGCCAAAGACAAAAAATAAAATCAATCAACCAAACACTAACAAAAAAAAATCAAACAGCATCATATCATATCATGACTAAAACAAATAAGAATGATTAATATAGCTCTACACCAGAACTAAAAAAATTCAAATAGCATCATATTGACCAAACACTAAAAAAAAATCAAACAGCATCATATCATATCATGACTAAAACAAATAAGAACGATTAATATAGCTCTACACCAGAATTAAAAAAATTCACTGTTTGCTGAAATTTTGGGTTTCTTCAAGTTCATCAAGTATGAAGATAATCAAAATGTGATAATCACCTCACCGGACTACTATAAGTAAGGTGGTACCTTTAGATAGTGCAATTATATATGACGAATACTTCTTCACCATATGATAAAGCTGTCATTCACTACGTAGTGGCCAACACATCGTTATAGAGCATCACTTATGTGAATCTTCTGATGACAACAGTAAGCCCACAACACGACCCAGGTCTCCAAATCAAACCAAAACATTTCAAAACACACACTAAAAATCAAGATTGATTCTGAAGAACACTGACCTGAAATGGTAGCAGCCGAGTCCATGCCTTAAACTCGCCAGCATAATAGCTGCCATCGGAGCAAGTCTGGACTCCGACGCCGTGGCTCTGACCATATATTACACCACTCACCGGAGTAAAAATCTATGGTGTAAGATTTATAAACCCCGTAAATGTGCCTTGATCCTTGTCTGTACTGACCTTTGTACCTAGAACCTCTGGCCCAACTCTCGATTCCGTACCCATCGTACTTGGCGACAATCCAGTCGCCCTCGTATTTGCGATTGGTTAAGGGACCTAGGTTAATCAGGTAGAGGACAGGGTTCTAGCAGCAGCAACAGCAGCAGATGAATCCCTATCATGGGTTGGAGCTAGGGTTCAGGATCTCGCCGTGCTCGTCTTTGACCTCGGGAGCCATGGTAGTTCGTCGCTCTCTGATTTTTTGGGGTTGAGAGGTTTTGGCCGAGCCTGAGACAGTCGAGGTCTAAGATTGAGAGAGAGATCGAGAGTAAGAGAATGAGGCTACGAGGCTAAGAGAGAGAAGTTTGACTTTAGAGGAGGAGAAGACTCTGCACTCTTTACTCACACATCGGTTAATGGTCATATTATTCCTCCTAACCGTAGATGCACAGTTGACCACAAATGTTATATAGGAAATATGAACACATATATACACAGATAGAAAATGGTAATAGTTATCGACCACCACGTACTACTACTAGCCTAGAAGCGTTGGTATCTCGATCAAAGTTCATCACAGCCACCACGTACTCAAAGTTATAATTTGGTTGTTCTTCCTTGGTGAAAATTAATTATCTCGGAGATGTAGCTAGGCAATTCGAGCTAGCTCTGTACTACTCTGAATAAGAATATAAGATGGACGTTATCGCGCTGCATATACTAAAAGCATGGCAGTACGTACGAATTGCAAAAACTGGTAACACATGGTTCTCAGCTTAATTGGTTGCTACGGCTCAAATGATGGATCTATCATTTCCAGAATAATTAGCCAGTACGTGCGGCATTGATGATTCAATCAGTTAGCTTGAGGAAAGGGTTGTAATTTTCAAAGACCATATTATTTTATTCGATAAGTAACGAAGAAACAAGGCTATGTACAGAATTTCTAAGACGGCCACTCGGAAGGATATCGATGTCAAAAGAAAAAGCATACCTATTTCGTACTACTCAGGAGTCAGGACAACATATCAAAGACCATATTATGCAAAACTGCAATATTGGGAACGACTAGAAGTATCGCAATCCCATAAGATCGATCAATTCTCTAAAGTCCACGAGAGATCGAGAAGATCTATTACGCTAATGCAAAATAAGTTAGCGTGCAAGAGCAGCAATATAATAGCTTGCTATAATCCTGCAGATACCCTACGTACGTACAGCAAGAGCAGTTAAATATATATATCATCGATCAATTAGTCTTCGCCATATATATGTAGCTTCTTCGTCGACCTCAACAGACAAACACAGTTCAGTTGTTGACGGAGCCAATGCACAGAAAGATTGATGGAAGTACGTAGCCAAGGAGGTGTTGGTGGGTACGTGATCGATCTAACTGTAACATTACCTGTATTAGTTTTGGCTGATCGAGCAGAAAATTAAAACCAACAGGCAACAGCCGCCACGAGCATCGATCCGTTACTACCACCGTGCCACTGCATGCAACCGGCTTGTCAAACTCTTCCAACTTATGCGCAGAAGGCAAAGCCTTTCACCATAAACGTCAAGAGATCGAAAGCCGGTGCTGTCATCGCCATCGTTCCAGAACATACTCTATTCAGACAATACAGAAATTGATTGAAGAGCCACTTTATCGACGACCTTCTGTATTATTGAGCCGTAATATCCGCATGCACTTCAACCTTGACAGCTGAGAATCTGTATTTTACTATATTGTTATTAGGAGTAAGAAACTACGTGCGAATATCTATAATTAATTCTATATGCATGGTAACCAATATGCGCGGATTGTTGCACCTACTCACAATCTAACAACTGTTGAAGATATTTGGAAAAGACACGAGAGCGCGCATAATGTTGTAATTCCTGTCGATCAATCCTAATTTCTCATGTTCGTATCATCGAACAAATTCAAGCTAAGAAAGCCACAAATTCAAATACCGACGTACTCATAGAAGTTAGGTTGTCAAGATCGACATATTCTCCGATCTGTCTCAAAATATATGGAGGAAACAGTAGGTGCGCTTGCGATAGTTGTCCGCAATAATTTAGAATTAGAAATAGATGATACTTAATATATTATGGAGATAGAATTTCCCTATAAGCACAAGAGATATGCTATACCTCTATGCATGGTTCATATGTCTTCCTGTTTGTCAATGGCGACATTCATATGAATCAAGGTGAGTACGCAAGAGCACACCAATGAACACACAGGTATATATCATATATAATTCTATATATATGTACCCTAGGCCGTACATCATTGAATTCTTAATAATATTGACTTTTCCCTTTCATGAGAAAAAAAATAGTAGATTTTTGTAGTATGATAAGCAGACGTAGAAGTTATTGAGTGTTTATGAAAAAGTCATCTCCTTAATAGTAGCTCTATATTTTCCCAACGAAAAATATATGAATTTTGGGTTTCATGAATTCTAAATTTGACTTTGGATAAATTCTTGTTTACGTATCATGGTCTGACCCGTACTCAAACATCATTTGACTATCTAAACTCTTAAAATCAAAATCAAAAATTTACTACGCATATAAGTTTTTTCAAATTTTATCGATCACCATTAGTTTATTGTGAACAATCAGCATGACACTGATGAGACATTGTTACGTTGACAATATTAATTGACCTATTCGAAAGGAAATTTAGGCACACATATTCTATACAGGATATTCTTGGATATAAAAGGGTATGTCATACCCTTATTTATAACTTGAGTACCAATATTATAATATATTTGATCAATAATTTACAACATTTAAGACAATATTACCACAATGATCACCTAATTTTATAATTATTAATGATGTTTATCACAATGACCACCTATTTACAATTTTGAGAACAATTATTTTCAAAAATTGTAACTAATTTTTTTTAAAATAGTAATTACCTAAAATACAACTAACATTACACAAATAATAGCTCAGATTACCACTATGACCACACAGTTTATTCTCAAGTAGTAAATGATACTCATGGGTACTTAAGAATTATCTTATAGACCTTTACCTTAAACAAAGCAAAAATAGCAACCCAATGGTAAAAAATTAGCGAAACAACTCTGTATGTGAGGTAAACTGTGAAAAGATTGTCAATGACAATACCACGTACATCAACACCAAAATGACGACCAATAAAAAATTTAGATGAAAACCAACGAAAATGAAATTTATAGAGCTCAGATAATTGATATTTGATTAAAAGTACAAACGGATAAACATATATTTTCCGTAGATTATTTTTCTCTTTGTTTTAGCCGTCTCTCGTGTGATTTATTTTTCCTTCATGTCTCTGTCCTCACTTTTCTCCAAGGAGTAAAATATCGGGTATCGATGATATATCGACAGTCCAAAATTTGGATATATCGACGGAAATATCGATGAAATATCGATCCACTGAAAATTCTGACGGAAATGACGGAAACTAATAAAAATATATGAAAATTTGTAATGAAACTTTTGGAAGTTGTTATATGATCAATTACCTACCTTATGTACAAAGAAAATATTGATCAAACATCAAAACATATGAATTTGCTATATTACTATATGAATTAGTATGTGTTAAGTGTTGATAACTATTAAAATATAATTTAATAGTTCTATTTTTATTTTTTTGATGGCTAAACTTTAATGGGAGGCTAGATCATCACATTTTTGTACAATATGTTACACATCACACATTATAAAATCAAATATATAAATACTTCAAAACCACATAGAGGACCTATGAGGTTCGAAATTCACACTATTTTCCTCATCTCTCTGTGCAGAATCATGTGTGTATTGTGAAGAGTACTCATTAAATGATTGCTCTCCCATGTAATTCTGCACGTATTGACTTACATGCCAACTATATGGGTCAGGGGGCGGTCTTTGAAGATTTTGGAGCTCGTAGTATGAACCAGGCATTGCTCGACTTTCTTCATTACTATCATCATTTGAGGCATTTGTTTGTGATTGTAACGATGAGTTATCACTTGTTGGAAGACCATAAGGCATGATATATGAAGGATAAGACATTGCAAAATTTTGACAAGCTTTTAATTTTGTTAAATTAAAAAAGTTACTGAAATTTTCAAAAATTTCGGTAAATATCGGAAAATATCGGAAATATCGGGGATATATCGGAAATATCGGAAAGTTTCGGAAAATTTCGAAAAATTTGGAGATATATTCACAGATTTTTCAGGTAAGTTCAAAAAATCGAAATACCGGCGAAATATCGCCGATAATATCGATTTTGCATTCCTTGCTTTTCTCTCTCTGGCGAGAAGAGACAAATATTTTTGAATTCCAAATTTTGACATGTCCTTTTCTAGAATCAAATAGGAGTAATAAGATAAAGAAAGGTGCAAATTACATTCCAATTGCATAAAAAGCTAAAAGTCATTAACACAATAGTAATCTTAAACTTAGTTTAAGAATAAATTATTGCTTCTCTAATGATATATTAATTGAGGCTTTAAGTAGATTATCTTTTGGTTCTCGCGATCTTGGCACCCTAGCAACTCTCGGTGCAATTCTGTGTGTAGCCTCTTGTCTTTAGTGGCCAGTCTTATCATTTCTTACTTTTCTGGCTTGATCATGTCATCCAGGCTAATTACCCCGACTTTAAGTCCTTTCCCATCTTTACAGTTTTGCCATTTTTATACCAACTCCAACTATAACTATAACTCAGGTGTCTACGGGCCATCCTAAATTTCATTATACCAACTCCAATTCCAACTCCAACTCCAAATATAAGAGCATCCACATCGGCGAGCACTCGGAGAGGATTTGCTCGAGTTTCAGGTGGGGCCGGCCGGATTTGTTCGAGCACTGTGGATTTCGATCGCGTACCGGCGAGTATGAAGGTGAGCAGTCGTCATTGACGAATTGTTCCGGCAAATGGACGAGCAAGTTTTGCTCTGGAGCTTGCTCGAATGCTTGACGGATCCCACAGCACGTGGGTGACGTCAGGCGAGTAGCTTTTTTTTCGGTCAGTGCACGCGCCAGTAAAAGAGTAAAAAAAAAATTAATGGGCGAATGAGATGCTGACACATGACTTACCGGCTGGTTTATTAACCACCAACGGTCCTATTGATCTGGGCCATCCATTTTGAATCAGAAATTTTGATCCAACGGCTGAGATTTAAAGGAAACAGCTATTGAAAAATCAAAACGGAAATAAACTGAAAAAATCTCCAAAAAAATCGTTAAAAAAATCCCAAAAAATCTCAAACTCTCCCAAAAATTTGCCTATAAATACTACTTCAATTTTTGATCAACTCACACAAATTTGTGCACAATAAATTGTACTTCTCCTTCCATCTCCTCTCTCATTTTGTTTAGCATTTGTGCATCTCTTTTGTGCTTTATAGCGTTGATGAATACGACAACAACAAATAAAAGATGGAGAAATTATGGGCGACAATTCATGGCGAATATGTGAAAAATTGGAACCCAACACAAGGTGAGTATCCTCCAAAGAAGTCGAGGACCCGAATCGCGTTTGCGTCTCACTACAACAAGTTCAAGCTACTCTTGCAAAAATGGAGCGTATGTTTGTACGCGGCACAACAACATATAGCTAGCGGCACTTCGCTAATAGATGAAGTAAGTTTATTTTGTTGTAGCATACATTATATAAATTTTATTTCATTAGATGAATTAAATTATGTAATTTATATATTTAATTTGAATAAAATATGTAGCATGGTGAAATAGCTAATATAATTTTTTTATTAGGTCAAGCAAGCTCAATCATGTTACTATAAGGAAAAGAAGAAAGTGTTTACACACTTTGAATGTTGGAAAGTGGTTAAGAATCATCCATCTTTCATTGCGGTGCTACCAACTACTCCATCTCCATATACAAGTAGTTACCAACCTACTCCTTCCGCCGCCGAATCATCTCCAACCATTAATTTAGATGACGAAGAAGTGAATGAGACACCTCAAAGCCACATGGCCGCTCCCTCGAGTCTGCCTAGACCAATGGGAACCAAGGCGGCAAAGGAAGCGAGGCAGCAAAAGAAACAAGGTAAGACTCCTATTGAGCAACGAGTTGAGGTTTTGCATACCATTGGTAGTGACCAAGCATCGTGGAAATCCAAGATGATAGCGCATAATGAAAATGAGCTTAATTATTATGCGGAGTACATAGAAATTCAAAAGCGGAATGAAGCAAGGGTGGATGAAGAGTTACGATTGAAGAAACAAGAGGAGGAAACGAGGATCATGACAATGGATTTGGAGGCAATGACACCAATCGCAAAAAGATATTTTACCAAGAGGAAATTAGTCATCCTTAATGAAGGAGAACCTAATCAAGATCAACCTACCGATGAAACATATTCGGATTGTTATCACCCAAGTCGCATGCTCTTTCCATAGTAGTTATAGTATTGTACTAAGAATGAATCTGGGTTTGGCTCGTCATTTTATGTAATTTAAATTTTCGAGAAATAAAAATGCAATTTATTTATTAAGATGAAATTGAAATACACATTAAATTAAAACAGAAGCTTAATAATTAAACACACATACTAACATTAAACTAAAATTAAACACAAGCTTAATAATTAAACACACATATTTAGGATAATATTTAGAGTATCTCGCCAGTTTCCCACCTCCAATTGTGCTTCACCAAGTCCTTCTAGAGCTCTCTATGGATGTAACCTGATTCAAGATCGGCAACACGGTCGTGAAACCATTGTATATTGGCTCCATCTCTACTAATTGGCTCAAAAGGAATTCGATTCCCTTGTTCATCCACCGGCCCATCATAAACCCGGAAAGCCCTCGATGGATTTTGCACGTCTTCTTCTTCCTCATCCTCATCTTCCACGTACTTTTCCTCAACAATCATGTTATCTAATATGATGCAAGCTAAAATGATGATAGTCATTACCGATTTGTGGTGCAATGTACAACTATGACAAATAAGTGCCCATCGAGATTGCAAGATGCCAAAAGCCATCTCCACATCTTTCCGGTATGTCTCTTGTTTCTTTGCGAAGAGTTTATCTTGTAGCGTCTGGGGATTAGAAATTGTTTTGACGAATGTAGAGTACCTCAGATATATTCCGTCAGCCAGATAATAAGCGTGGTTCTACCTCTCTCCATGGACTTCGTAGACGGCAGTTGGGCCTCTTTCTGCAAAGACCTCTGAAAACACATTCGATAGGTGGAACACGTTAATGTCATTTTTGGCTCCAGTACAGCCGAAGAAACTGTGCCATATCCATGTATCATACGAGGCCACCGCCTCCAGGATAATAGTTGGGCGACCCTTTCGACCTGAGTATGTCCCTTGATAGGCGGTTGGGCAGTTCTTCCACTTCTAGTGCATACAGCCGATGCTTCCAATCATGCCTGGAAAGCTTTGGCGTTAGCCTTTAGCTAGGAGTCACGTGAGGTCTGCCGGTTTTAGATTGCGGAGGTATTTTGGACCATAGATTTGATACACTTGACTGCAAAAATCCTTCATGCATTCCAGGGTAGTCGATTCCCCATCCTTGTAATTTCAGTGCACTTATCCGCAGTTGCCCCTTACGCCAACATTCGCAGAGCACCAATCAGCTTTTGTTCAAGAAGAAGCCCTAGCAATCCAGTCGTGTCTGGTCTTTGATGCCAAGATTGGTCGTAGTTGCAGAGATCCATCATGATAATGTTGAATCGATTTCTGCTCATCCTATACCGCCGGCTAAATTCTGCCGCCTTGAAGTTGGGACGTTCGATGAAGTAATCAGCCATGAGATTGCATCCCCTAGATAGCCTCTGTTGTGGATGATTCGGTTTTTTAACTCGACGTGAACCACTTGATCGTGGTAGTTCATCATTGTCTTGTGCTTCCGCCATGACCACCTGATTGATGAATGATTGCTACATATCGTCATCATCTACTTATTGACGTTGTCTCCGCCTTAAAAAATTGTTGAAGCTGAAAGGATCCATCAGAGTAACGAGCAAGGAAATGTTGCTAAGTGTTTAGAGAGATGAGTTATCTGCTCGGATTCTTGTAGATGGTGTGAGTATAGAATGAGTGATAGATGAATAATTTATAGCCAATTGTAGATAATCCGATCGTTAAAGATGAACACACGTGTCGCATCGTCATTGGACGAAAATCAAGCCGAAAATCTGGTTCAATTATTTGGTCGACGACACTATCTCGTAGTGACACATGTCGCATCGTAATTGGTCGAAAATCTTACCGGAAATCTGGTTTAATTATTTGGTCGACGATGCTATCTCGCAGTGACATGTGTCGCATCGTAATTGTTCTAAAATCTCACCGAAAATCTAGTCCAATTATTTTACTGACAATGACACGTGGCAGTGACACGTGGCGGTGACACGTGTCAATTTTTAATTAGTCGAAAATCTTTTCAGAAATCTTGTATAATTACTACCGATAAAGACACGTGTCACATTTTTATTGGTGGTAAATCTATCCAGTAAATATTTTTTAAACATTTCACAACATGACAAAGCTGTTTTGCTTGAAGCAAATAGTGAATAGGTGTGTGCAAAACTTGATTTGCTTGAGCAAATTGTGTATGTATTTTGCTTGAAGCAAAATACGCTCTTACTTTGCTTCTTGCTCTGCTCATGGGTGCGGATGCTCTAACTGTAGCTTTTTCCTTGTCTTTAGTAACTAGCCACCATTTTATAAATTATATTTTGCATAAACTCATAAAGTATATATATTAAAGCAAATTTCAGTTTATCAACATGATGAAGGAGGGATGTATGAGACATGCGCACATAGAATGTTGCTGCCACTAATAGAAAATGTGACAGATAGAAAATTGACAATAGATCGATTTTGACGAGTTTAAATAGAAAAATGATCAAATTTAATATGGAAGCCAATTAGTGAAATGATATTTAACACATAACTACATATATTTAAGTTATAAATTTTGAAAAGTTAATTATTGAGATGATGTTTGACCCAAGGATAAACTAGAATAATTAAAACCTTATTCTCCTTGCCCAATAGTGTTCTTCATAAATATGTGTTTCTCCGAGAACTTGATCAAATGAGATTTTAGGAAAATGAAAAAAAACGATTAATTTAGGCTCCACAAAAAGCGGAGACGGCTCGCACCAAACTCTAGCGCTACAAGGCTCAGGATTTTGGTTGCATTGGCGCTGGATCATTCCGACAATAGTTCTTAAACCGAGGGCGAGGGAGTACCTGTGCTAGGGTTGGCGTCGGTGTTACGCAAGCAATGTTGGAGGCCAAAGGTTGTTTTTGGTATGTGGAATGGGATTAAAGTGCAAGGGAGAAATCGACTTTATCTAGCACGTCCTTACAGTGGGCAAAGAGACGAAGGTTAGGATCCCGGAGGAACTAGAAGAGATGAAGGCATTTAGGGTGGTGCTAAGCCCCTAGAGTCTTTAGCACAGGTGGCGGTGGTGAGATTTACTTCTCGTTGTCGTGCGTTGTTGAAAAGACCCAATCCCGATTCAGTTACCTAAACCGGAATCAAACCCTTTCGAAAATACGAACCAACAAAATTGTTTCGAAATTTGGGCAGAGTTTCGTTACTAGCGTTGAATTACCATAACCTGCACCCAGAAACTAACACTTCGTCCTATGCCACAAAAACAAACCGTGGGCACCAATCCCATCCGGATTTCTCAACATCAATATAATCAACAACAGTAAATAAACTGTAATATGTATATATGTATATCCGTGAAAATCCGCACAACATGTATCAGAATGTATCCGAGCGACCTCTAAAGTAAAACGTATACAATATGTACATCAGTAGGCGAAACAAGAACCTACTGGAAAAACACAGGTGACTCTGATCACTAGCCTCCAAACTGCGACGTGAAACAGCGGAATCCGAACTGCAAACTGGGCACGGAAACCGAAAAGCCCAGGGGAAAGGCAAATAAAACGTTAGAGTGAGTGGACGAAAATAATCATATGCCTTTCACCAGTTATACACATACACAATATAAAACAGTGCGAGTTCGGAAGAAACGTAACACATATAAATATACACGGAGGTTGTCGGGCGACCTCTCAAACCCGACGTCAGGTGAATCGCTCAAACCTGACAGTGATAGGCCAGGGGACCACTCAACCTTGGCGGCACGCAGGGGACCACTCAACCCCGCCCAGAGGAATCTCTCAACTCTGGTACATCGATGTATTAAATGCCATCACAATTAAACACATATAATAATACCTCCGGAAACAACATATAACACAACATCGTATAATTAAATACGGAAATCATAAAATCCACGAACTCGCAAATCAACAGTGAAAACATAAACTTGTCCACTCACAGATCAGCTAGCGCGAACTCGCGCTAAACTCGTGGTCCGGCGGAAGTTCCCTCGCCTGAAGTACGATCACGATCCAGATCTCGATCTCGATCTCCTGAATATATATAAACATAACTGATCAATATCATAATCCACAACACTGTACGGATGCACGGAAACCAACCGTTCCCGGAAATACAAAATGCAGTGCAAATGAATTACGGAAATCCCGAAATCCCCACTCGAAATCTCGACTGAAAATCGGCTAACCAAATCAACCCGAAAACCTCCGTACGATAACCAGGGCGTGATTACGAGAAAAATGACACTAATTACATCGAAAACTGAAAATTTGACTTTTCCTCCGCCGTTGACCGCCGCCGCCGGCGGCGGCGCGCCGTCAACGGTGGAATTACAAGGCCAAAACTTCCAGTTCTCTAGGTCTCATCATTTCGAGCATCATTCTCTTCTACCCCAACAACCAAATCTCACTCTAACACCCTCAATTACCACGAAACCGACCGGAAATTCCCATCGGAAAACCCATTCGGGTTTGCCTCCAAACTCAATCCCGTTCAAAACTAACCATCTAGGGAGCATCACAGAGGGATGGGGAACAAAACCCCCAACATTCCAACCCAAGAACCTCGCCGGAAACCTTCCTCCCATCACCGGCGACCATCACCGATTCGGACCTAATCGGGTTCCATGAATTTCGCACAATTTCTCACAAACTCCAACATCAAACGACTCGAAATCAACCAAGGAATCAAACCGTACCTGTCCCGAGGTGAATCGTTGCCGGAATCCGATCGCCGGAAACTGTCTTCCCGTTTGGGAAACTTTCCCCTTTCGTCCGATTGCCTACTTCCCAAAATAGGAAAGTCAACCAAATTCCCAATTGGTCAACGCCCAAAATGAAGTTTTCGATTAACTCTCAACTATTTTTCGACTTCTCGATATTTATACTCGAGCCTCGGGTCAATCGACGGTCCAAAATGAAAATACAAAATGATTCGGATAAGCTCGAAACAAACGGATAAACTCGTCGGAACCCGAAACTTCAAATAATCATAAAATATTCCTCGGCTATCGGAAAAATCTTCCGAAACCACCTACGAACTCAAAATCACGTACTCTACCATTTCCGTGAAGACACTCAACCTAAATTCTCGACCCAAAATATCATCGCGAATCGAATCAGCAAACCACGCAATATCGCAAAACTACGATCATAACCGAATCTCGAGAATCGTGCCAAACACACATCTGATTCTGGTTCGGGTCATCACAGTTGTTCATGGATTTATTGGCATATGAGGATGAGGAGATTCTAGCCAGCTCATGTTTCACTCAGGCAACTAAATTCTGGTGACCTCCACGAGCGAGATTGAAGGGGTTTGCAGACTGGGATGACATCAATGGTCCGGTGTCGGCGGGAGCAAACAGTTTTTATGTGGTGGCAAAGATATTGGTGTTCTATCTAGCCGGTCGAGGTTCTCTGGTTGACTTCCATCATCATCTAGTTCTCTCTACGACGTCAGTCATGTCCGGTCGGCCGACTTATTGGGAATGGTGCAAGGAGTGTTGTAGGTGTCCTGATAGTTGCATATTTTATGCAACTTTATTGTGCTTGATTTATTCCTATTATTTAGTTTAATTTTCTTGGTCTCAGCAATATAAACTCACTTTATGACTTACAGTTATTTCATGTGAATAAGGAGAAAATAAGGGAAAATAGGGATTTTAAGCTGAAATTGTGAAATATACTTGTGCAGATCAATCGAATTCACAAAGAATTGAGAACAGCTTAATAGAAATCAGATGGTGATCTTTATACTGTGGAAAGCTCCAAATGTCTAGTTTTCAGAATATATTCCGTATCGTGAATACGAGTTTTCTAGAAGAAGTTATGGGTGATTTCGTATAGGAAGGTCAGTCTACTCGTGAATCTGACTTTTGACGGAAATTTATGTTTTGAGGCCCAAATCTCTCCCAGAAGCCCGATGACAAATTTGTGCTTGATATTTCTATTTAATATGGATGTGACTAGTGAAAATAAGTCTTGAAAGTCAAGAGACAATAGAAGAATCAAGAAGATGACTTTTCTTCCAAGATAAGGAGTCTCAAACCTACAATGAAAGAAGATTCAAGGAACAATATAAAAACCCCCTGAAACATCTATTGTGGCTCTCTCTTCTTCTCTCTGCTCCTTCCCATCTTTCTTCTCTTCTTCTTCTCTTCTTCTTCTCCATTATGTTTATTTAGTCCTTTAGTTAGGGGTTGATCGAAGCCCTAGATATGTCTTCAATTTCGAACCCCTTGTAATTTATTTAACTATTTGGATGATTTTTATTTCACTATTAATAATATCAACGATAATTTCTATGTTTATGTTTCGTTGGTTGCTACTTAGATACATGATCTAGTTATCTAATATCTTGAATGTATATTTGACCGTTATATCATTGCATGTTCTATGGAGACAAAACATACTCTTGCGTGAAATAATTCCTTAGTGATATTAAGGCGACCGCTATATCGGCCTTAGAAACTATGTTATTTCTCAAACATTCTTAGATCATAATGACTCTAGTTGACTAGATTAGGACGCCGTCATGTACCAATCTACCAATTAGGGATCAAGCTAAGACAGTACCGACAATTTTCTTAGTACGACCAGTAAGAGAGAGTAAGACAACAAGTGTCATACCGATATTGGCCCAATTGTGCGATTCAGTCATTCATGATTATTTGTATTAGTGTTGGGATAATCAAGACTCTAGGGTGAAGAGAGATTCCTAGTTTTCTTCTCCATTAGATTCTTCTTAATCTTTACTTTTTTATTTTCAATTTTTTTGTTTACTATTCTGTTTGGTGTAACATATTTCGACATCTAAATGAAATCTAAAAATCCTGTAAATTGACGTGGTTGTACGTCCTCCACTGAGCCTATTTTGTAGTGTCTATTTTCTTGTGATTTTAGGACGAGTCGTTGTGGTTTTCTTCCTATCCATGGGGAAACCCTAAGTGTCATTTTCCTAGATCTTAGTTTGTGGCCACTTCAAATTTCTATTTTTGGGCCTGGTGGGCTGCTAAGCTGCCCCAAGTCTTCGCTGGCAAAGTTTGGGTCTTTGTTTGGGATCCAAGTGATCTAGGATGGGCCAATGTTGATACGGCTCAACGGGTTCAAAGTTGGATGAGGTATTTCGTAACAAGACGACACCCTCATTTTTGAGGATTTTTAGCAAGGTGAGGTCATGACGACTATGGAAGTACACATATGTAGTTAGAATTTTGTTGGACTCACTAGCTCCGACGTAGAGAGAAAGTACGGTCAAGGTACAATCAGTGAACCAGTTCGCGCTACTAATGACATTTCTAGCGATTGTCGTCATTTTAAGTTCTAGACCCTACTTAATTTTTTGTTCATTATGATATTTAGTTTTATCTTTCGTTGTACTTTATTTGATTTAATGAAAGTTTGCGTTTACATAAAAAAAGAAGAAGGTGTTTCTCCGAGAAGAATAAGAACTATAGATGATTGATATTAACTAGCTAGTTAAAAATAGTACAACTAATATTTAAATCATTCTCAGTAACCTTAGTTATGAGTGATTACGATATGGCTACCTACTACAACTGTATGTCCGTTTGAGATTCCCATCCCACAGATATTGCACACTTGCACTAAGAGCAAATGCACCCCTGTAAAATTCGTCCGACCAAAGGTAAAGAGCAAATGAACCGTTTGGAAAAGTTCATGGGTAAAGTATTATGGGCTCCACCGCTTTCATTTCAATTAATATGGCTAAATGAATGGTTGAAAATGTGTGAGGTAAGCATCACATGGGTCTCTTTCTTTGATCGACTTGATGAACAGGCAAGACCTGCCTGTTAATCGACTTGGGTTTTTTTTTGTTATAAAAAATATGTTGAAGAGTTTAAGTGCAAGAAAGAGTTGCCTTTGCTCGGCCAAATTTTTCACGGGTGCATTTGCTCTGAGGTAGGTAGGTATTCCTATGCCACAGTCGATGATGACCTACACTACTGGAGGAGAGAATCGGGGCGACGTAGTTACATTTCTACGTCGCTCCGATTTTCAATGAGGCGACGTATATTGCCTTTGATACAAAGTACGTCGCTTCAACAAACTGAGGCGACGTATATTGATCTTAGTCGCTTCAATAAAATAAGGCGACTACTTTTTCATTCGAAACGACCAAACTAATTTTCGTCGCTTCGAATAAAATCTAGGCGACGTAGATTGATCAATATACGTCGCCTCGATTTTATTCGAAGCGACGAATATTAGTTTGGTCGCTTCGAGGAAAATCGAGGCGACGTAGATTGCGCAATCTACGTCGCCTCGTTTTTTTAAAATCTGGATCTACTCTTCTTCTTAAAGTCAAACCGTTCATAAAGTTAGAATTTTAGAAAAACAGTTCATTCGCGTTCTGGAGCTGTTCTTGTGCGATTTTGGGAGAAATTTGAGGAAATTGAGAAAGAAGGTTGTTCTTGCCATTGATTTGATTCTTGAGTAAGGTTAGTTTGATTTGTATCTCTTTAACCCTATTTATGACCATAATATGTTAAATTAGAAGTGAAATTGAAGTTTTGGTGAAATGTTTGAAGTTGAATTGAATTTGGTGTTATGTTGTAGTTTTAGTGTTTGAATCATTGAATTGTGATAAATCATGTTATGGGTTCATGATTAATGTTTGAAATTTGGTTAAATTTAGTGAAATTAATTGATGATTAGTGTAGATTAGGTGTATTTCGAGCCTTAATTAGTAGTGTTATTAGTGTTAATCATGAAATCGAGCGTATGGTTATATATAATTGTGGTGTTTATCAACTTAGAACTCCCGTTTAAAAATCAACAACTCATCTAGTTGATCGAGTTGAGTTGTTGATTCTCGAATTGTCCCATTTTTGGACACTTTAGGTGAACATGACTTTGTTGATCCTTTTGCTATTCGTGTGATTTCAGTTTCAGTTTTGGGATATGGTTTCGACAGTGTCTCCTTTCAATGTTCCCCGAGTGCAAATTAGGTTGTTTAGATATGTGTGCACTCGGGGAACTGTAGGGAGATGTTGCCGAAATTTCCCTAAACTGGAGCTGAAACGCATGGGTGCAAAAGCGTTGACAAATGTCATGTTCCCCTGAAGGGGATATGACCCAACCCGGAGGCATAAGGCGAAGAAGTGTGGGGTTTTGGTTGAATCGCAACTGTGGCGTGGTAACTTTGTTCATATTGATTGTTTATGTTGACAGGAAACATGGACGGACACCCAGACAAAACTTGGATGACATATCATCATGCTGATCCAAGGTACATCACAGGCATATTCGAGTTCATGAATTTTGCCCGGCGACATAGTAACGGAGCCGATTATCACTTCTGCCCGTGCAAACGTTGTAAGAACGGTCCGTTCAAGGTTACTATGGATGCCATGTATCATCACTTATCACACAGTGGTTTGAGTCCGGATTATACTGTCTGGCACCTTCACGGGGAAGTTTCTGCTGAACCGACAATGCTCAGTCAACGAAGACAGTGGCTTCAATCCAGAGTCGGTCCTTCTAGTGGTGTCGGTCCTTCAGTGAACCCGCAGTTGGAGATTCTACATGATGCATATCCCTATTATCCTGGATACCATGCAGATGCACCCCAACAATTAGTGGAAGATAATTCGGGCATGAACTTCAATGACATGGTAGACGATGATTATGAAAAGTACGATAGATTATTGAAGGAGTCACAGACCCCATTATATGAAGGCAGTGAGGAAACTGTTTTGAGTGCCATATTAGATGCAATGGAAATGAAAAATGAAAATGGATGGTCGGACACAAGTGTTGACTCTTTATGTATTTACATTAATAAACTTCTTCCTAAAGGGCACACATTCCCCTGTTCATACTCGAGAATAAAAAAAATCTTGAGTGATCTTTCACTGGGTTACGAAAGAATTGATGCGTGTGAGTTTAACTGTGTGTTGTTCAGGGGGGCGCTGGTAAACGAGAGGATTTGTCCAGTGTGTTATTCTGAAAGATATAAGCCATATACGAATGATATTCCCAAAAAAATAATTCGTAACTTCCCTCTAACACCAAGGTTGAAGCGTTTTTTTATGTCCCCACACACTGCCAAGCCTATGCGATGGCTGGGGGAGCGGATATGCGTGGCTGGTAGCCTCAGCCACCCAGCTGATGGAGAAGCGTTTCAACATTTTGACAGAACTTTTCCAGGTTTTGCACGGGACTGCAGGAATGTGCGCCTTGGAGTAGCAACAGATGGTTTCAATCCATTCGGAACAATGGGAACTTTGCATAGTACATGGCCCGTTGTTGTCATGCCGTACAATCTACCACCATCAATGTGCATGAAGAAGGAATATAACATGTTATCAGTGTTGATTCCAGGCCCTAAATCTCCCGGAAAGTGCCTTAGTGTACTCATTGAGCCGATGATCGAGGAGCTAATACATTTATGGGTCGTTGGAGTCCATACTTTTGATCGAGTAGACAATGAGGTATTCTTGATGAAGGCAGCGGTAATGTGGACTATTAGCGACTTTCCAGGTTTAGGGATGCTTGCGGGGTCAACCGTGAAAGGGTACAAGGCATGTCCAATCTGTCTAGATGAGCTAACTTCAGAGCATATATGTGGGAGGATAGTTTATGAAGGTCATCGAAAATGGCTCCACCAGGATCACCCTTGGAGATTGAGCAAGGCATTTAACGGGAAGGAGGAGTTTGGCGGAAGACCCTATCGTAAGAGTGGAGATGAAATTTTGGAGGACGTTAGGTCAAACGTTTACCCTATTCTTAGCCAACATGAAGACTTGAAGGTGCCGTACAATCCGAATAACAGACAGTGTTGGACTCACGAAAGCATATTTTGGAAGCTGCCGTATTGGTCATCATTGAAGATCAGACATTGCCTAGATGTCATGCACATTGAAAAAAATGTGTGTGACAACATCCTTGGAACCATTTTTTCGATTGAATCGTAGTCTAAGGATGGTCCAAAAGCTCGCGCTGCTTTGAAGAAGAGGAATGTGCGAAAAAACAAGTGGCAAAGAGCGGGTGACTTGGCTACGGGGAAAGTTCCTCATGCACCTTTTTTAGTTAAAAAGGATGATCTAGAAGATGTGTTCCAGTGGTTCAGGGATGTTAAGTATCCTCTTGGTTATGCAGGTAGTTTGAGAAGTAAGGTGAAAATAAGTTCCCAGTCACAGTTTTATGGATTGAAGACGCATGATTGCCATGTCTTGCTTCAACGTCTTCTTCCTGTGGTTATAAGAGGGTTCCTGCCAGAAAACGTTGTCAAGCCATTGATAGCACTGTCAAATTGGTTTCGTCAACTATGCAGTAGGGAGCTTAAGAAGGAGGTTGTGCGTGACATGGAAACTGAGATAGTGATGATTCTCTGCAATTTGGAGCTCATATTTCCTCCACATTTTTTTACATCTATGGTTCATCTCATGGTTCATCTGCCCGAACAAGTATTCCTTACAGGTCGAGTACACTATACATGGATGTATCCAATTGAAAGGTAAAATGTTTTGTTATTGCTAATATTATGTTCGTTGTGTAATATGTCGGCAATTAGGAAAATATTGTACTAATCTTGAGTGGTGTTTTTGCAGGCAATTAGGAAAATATAAAAAGTCAATGAGGAATACACGTTACCCGGAAGGTAGTATTGCTGAACAGTACCTCGTACATGAGTCGGTGACGTATTGTAAGTCTTATCTCAGACGGATGGACAATGAAGATATCGACACTTCCATAGCTGGGTGGAATATCAGCTGTGTTTCACTCTTAGTAAGACCAGATATTATCGAGACTCGTTGCCAGTTCAGGTTGACTGAGGCAGAGACTGCTGAGGCTCACTGGCAAGTCTTGGTGGAAACAGACGAAGTCAAACCTTACCTAGAAGAACATCTCAGAAGGTTCGAGGCTAAAATTGGTGAAGATTTCGACAAGCTTCGTCGTATGAGGAGTTTTCTTCGATGGTTCTTAACATGGGTACATATGCTTATTAATTCTTATAAGGTTCTTTGAGGGTTTATAACACTTATCTTTAAGTTCTCTTAATTAACACTTATCTCTCAGGTGTCCCTTAAAGAAAAAAACTTGGACCCGAGCTTGGTTGCAGGAATAAAGTCATTAGCTCGAGGACCTCAGCAATGTCGGGTTTATAAGTCGTGTTATGTGAACGGTGTCAAGTTCACATCGTTTGATAGAGATCAAAGAACCGTGACTCAAAACAGCGGTGTCATGATAGACATGGGTTCATCCAAGTTCTACGACCATGTTAACTACGTGGTCGAAGTATTATATGCAGGCCATATGCCAGTGGTGTTGTTTAAGTGCACATGGCACAACTCTGAGAACCCTGAAGATCTTGACACCGTTATAAAAGATCATGGACTGATATCAGTGAATACAAACAACAGTTACTATGAGGATTCACCCTTCATAATTGCAACCAAAGCAAAACAGGTATTCTACATAGACGATCCAAAGGCTGGTGGTACTTGGAAGGTAGTACAAGAAATGTCGCACCGCAATGTCTACAGCGCCGAAGTACTTGCCGTAGATGAAAACATATCGCGTACAGGAGATCATATATTCGAGCCTTACCAAGAGGACACTCCCACGGTGATACAATTTTACCCAGGTTTTCAACTACTTTTGGACGAAGAAGGAGACGAGGACGAGGACGAGGACGAGGACGAAGAGGAGGACGAGGACGAGGACGACGAGGAGGACGAGGACGACGAGGACGAGGACGAAGATGAGGACGAGGACGAGGACGAGGACGAGGACGAAGACGAGGACTAAACTTTATGTATTCGAGAAAATATTACTAACTTTATAATTCTAAACTTCATCGTTTCTTTCATATTCAGTTCATTACCTTTTCATAAATAAATTGAGCAATCTACGTCGCATCATTTATTAAAAAAAAACAAAATTAAAATTAAAAACATTGAGGCGACGTAGATTGCTCAATCTACGTTGCCTCATTTATTCAAAAAGAAAAAAATATGAAAATTAAATACAAGGAAGCGACGTAGATTGGTCAATCTACGTCGCCTCATTTATTCAAAAAAAAAAATTAAATACAATAAAGCGACGTATATTGCTCATCCTACATCGCCTCATTGATTCAAAAAGAAAAAAAAATTAAAAATAAATATTTAGTTCATTTCGTTTATTTAATATTCATATGATTAATCGAAGCGACGAAGATTGCATTCTTAGTCGCGTAAATGTATTAATCTAAGCGACGAAGGTTGAATTATTTGTCGCGTCAAATTAAAAAAAGCGACGTATATTGCAATATACGTCGCTTCAAATTAAAGGAAGCGACAAAGATTTCAATATATGTCGCTTCAAATTAAAGGAAGCGACGAAGATTGAATTCTTGTCGCCTCGTATGTAAAGGAAGCGACGAAGTCTGCAATATACGTCGCCCCGTTGGCTGTATAATTCCAGAGTCACAATTTTGTTCGTCTTTCTTTTCATTTCATTTCGTTCAATCGTTCTTCGTCTCTACAAAACATATCGCCCCAAATCCCTAAACCCAAACTTCCCAACCCTAAATCCCCGTGGACCTCAAGCCTAAACCCCCTCCACCAAAACCGTTTCATCGCCGTCGAATTCGAAGCCGAACCCTAATCGCTTCAACCTCTCTAATCATCTTCTTCAAAGCTCCCGGATTATCGATTTGGTTCTCTTGTAAGCATATTCGAAGCCGTTTCATCCATCTTGCTTCCTCTAATCTGTAAGCATCTTCTTCTTACCTAATATCTAGTTTTTCTTTCAATTTTTTCAAATTGAATCGGTGGAATGATTCGGTGAAATGAAGATGTGATTTGTGTATTATATGTGATTCAATACTGGGAAGGAAGATGTGATTTGTGTTGGTATGGAATTTCAGGGATGTGATTTAGGATTTACAGTGCCCATCAATGTTGCCCACCAACTGTTCGATGAAATGTCTCTTAGTTCTTAATTTCGTTATTACTTCTTCTATGTATGCAATGGTTTCCCTAATGCTTTCTGCATTTCTGTAAGACTCTTTTGATGTCTGTTTGGTATTCATTTGCTTCATATCTCTAAATCAAACCAGAACGAGAAAACGAGGCACTAGGTTATATAAGAATAAGGGCCATCAGATTCAACACATGGAGTCAGTGGAAATGATCACTACAGCGAAAATTTGGTTTAACCTTTCTCTAAGTTAAAGCAGAACCATAAAAACTTCAGTGAATACAGGCAACAACAACAAAAAACCCAGTAATCTCAATACCCAATCTCTAAGTGTAGCCAAAAATCAATTCAGAACATACCCATTTTCCCAAATTCAACAGTAATGAATTGGAGACACATAATTCAGCGACATGAAATCAAATTCAAATTTCTCCAAGGGTGAAAGAAAGAGAAAGGAACTCACAGGAAGCCATTGAGAGATGATGGTTCAACGTTTCAGGGGACAAGAGAGAAAATGAAGAGAGTGATTCAGAGATTGCAGAGGGATTGAGAGAATGAAACCCAGAAGTAGGACACATTTTTTACGTCTAAGTCATAATTTTTTTTGTGCAATGCTCCATGAAACTGAGATCATTACCTGTATCAAACTTGTAAATGCCTACCCATTTTGTTGGAAACTGTAAGAAGATAGTTGCACATTTTTAGGATCCAAAATAAAATGTGAGTTTATAAATTTATAAAGATTGGGAATTGTAAGATGATTTACAGTTTACACTGAAAATTAAACCGAAGCTATACATAGAATATATGTCCAACATTCAAGAGACTCTCATGAGGAACATTGAATATGACACTATTTCCCCTACATAGTTTTCTAAGAAATGCGTAAAGGTAATCGATAGCTATCTTCTTCCAAAATTTTGAATTCTTCCTTGCTCTAACTACAGTGTTGGTACTCCAGTTTGTTTCCTATGTGAATAACTGCTTGTTTTAACCAAGATAATTGAACATATCAAATGTGTTGTGCTTAGTGTTGACAGTTTCAAAGATGTGCATATCATTTTGTGTATATATATGTCAAGGATATGCCTATCATATGTTGATGGTAACCATGTGAAAAAGATGATGAACCATTCCAAAGTTGTTGATGTCCAGTCGAATTCAATCTTTGAGTACTGTGTGAATGCTGGCCATTGTTTCATTACTTTTTATTGAAATGAATTGTTTACTAATTTGTGAGCTAATTGATAGCATAAAAGAACTGTTTGTGAGTATAGATTAATTTATGTATTAAGTATTAGGCTTGGTACAGGTACTTCATACTTGATAAGAATAGGTTTTGATAAGAGTAGGTTTGATTCTTTGTCACTTTTATAATTTGATTAGTGATAGTTTAAGTTTTGGCCATAATTTGATAAGAGTAGTTCAATCTTAATAGATTAGTTTTAACAGAATGGCTCCCGGAAATACTGGATACCAGAGGAAGAAAGCGGCGATCCAGCGTCGTGAAGCGGCCGCGGCGGCAGCTGCGGAGGCGGCAACTGCGGAGGCTACGGAGGCGGCGTGGCGAGCATTCAGCAGAGAGGGGGCTTCCGGGTCGGGTTGCCCCACGAGACAATCTGCGACCCCAGCAGGCGGGGTTTTAACGCCCGCCCCAAACCTTGAGGATACGATTCCTCAAGTGGATGACAGCGACGCCAATACGGCGTCACAGCACCCTTCTGCCCTCAGCATCCGGTGCAAGAAGACCAAACTCCCTGACATGGTGGACATGGCAACCGGAGATCCGACGACACAACAGCGCGGAGTCGTTGTCGGGACGAAGACGGAGTACCTCGTCCGGATGAACAACAATAGGCAACTACAAGTCGCTTACTCTACGAGGCATCGGGGGCCTGCGACGAGGGAAATGAGGAGTCTGATGTGCAGAGACATCGGTAGCATCATCCGCGAAAAAGTTCCAATGCTTGCACCTAGCTTTTTGGGACTTAGCGATTTGCATCGCGATATCGTCAATACAAATATTGAGGTATACTTACTGGCCTTAGCTTACTTACCTACTTGTAGTAAATGTAAATATAACTTTTACATAACAGAATTTAAATGTCTTGTGCTAGACGAACTACGACATCCCGGCGACTGATGTGGAGATGTGGAACTTCATTGATGCGACGGCGCAAGCAATCTACAAGGATTGGAAGTACGATTGCCATCAACATTATCTCCACGTCAACCAGGAGACTCCGGCCGAGTTTCTCGGGAGGGAATACCAATGGGCGTGGTTAAAAGCCCACTTCGAAGACCCTGCTTACTTGGTAAGCTTCATAAACTATCCGCACAGTTTTGGTAGCCAACATTGTAAAAATATGCATGTTTATCTATTCTTATTTTAAAATGATTTTTGTGTGTGTGTGGCAACGATTGTGCGAATGGAATCGAGGAAACCGAAACAAGAACAAGGAGCAGCAGCTCAACCACCATTCGGGATCCCTCGCCCTCTCGTACCGAAGCAAGGTGTTGGAGAAGGAGGGTCATAGAGCGCCCGCCGTCCAGACGTGGATTAACGTATACCAGCCGGACAAGAATGCGGCTGAGAAAGTGGTAAGCTCAAATAGGTTCACGTTACGTTATTTCAATTATTTTGATAATGCCATATTGTACTATTATTTATTTAATATATTTTAATTGAGCAAGCGGCAGTGAAGCGAAGACTCGATGAAGTTTTGTCGCAACAAGATAGTGTTGTGGGTGACACAGACGCCGATGCGGTTTCCCAAGCCCATCCACTTCCTCTTGATACACAAATAAATATCATAGAGGAAGAGGTGGGTTCAAGGCCCGGGACCTTTATAAGAGGTAATAAATCTCCTAAACCACCGTCGTTCATCTCGATTTACGTTTTGCTTTATTTTTGTTTACTATTCCATTACTAATATTTGTTCTTGTTCGACGTTACAGGGGTGGGGCGCGCTCTCACACGCGACCCCAAACCGAGAGGAGGGGCCCGAGTACAGGAAACCCAAGCCCTGCAAAGGGAGGTCGCTCAAGCCAGAGAGGAGGCGCGCAGATCGAGCGAGGTGGCGCAGAAGGCCATAGAGGATTACAGTGCGCTCGCGGAAATGATGCAACAAATGGAGGCCCTAATGCGATCATTCCAGGCTGGGAGTCAACAACCTCAAGCTCCTCCACCACCTCCTGGCTCGTAATCGAGCTGCATTGCCGTCCCCCAGCATGAGTCTAATATGCGAATCGAACAATAGTATCTAGGCTTTGTATAAACTGTTAACGTTTTGATTTGTGCCAATTTTTTCTATATAACTTGATTTGTGGTTGAATGCGTTTTTGTGGTTGAATGGGTTTTTGTGTTTGTAAATTGCGATAGGTCGTGACTTGGTACAATAATATTTAATTTTTATTTTTTTCTTTTTGAATAAATGAGGCGACGTAGATTGCTCAATCTACGTTGCCTCATTGTGTAAATAAAGAAAAAAAATAAAAATTAAAAACTTTGAGGCGACGTATATTTCTCAATCTACGTCGCCTCATTTATTCAAAAATAAAAAAAATAAATATTAAATACAATTAAGCAACGTAGATTGAGCAATCTACGTCGCCTTATTTATTCAAAAAGAAAAAAAAATCAAAATTAAATACATTGAGGCGACGTAGATTGATCAATCTGCGTCGCCTCATTGATTCAAAAAGAAAAAAAAATAAATATTAAATACAATTAAGCGACGTAGATTGAGCAATCTACGTCGCCTTATTTATTCAAAAAGAAAAAAAAATCAAAATTAAATACATTAAGGCGACGTAGATTGATCAATCTACGTCGTCTCATTTATTCAAAAAGAAAAAAAAAATATTAAATACAATGAAGCGACGTAGATTGATCAATCTACGTCGCTTCATTTATTCAAAAAAAAAAGAAATATAAAAATTAAATACAATGAAGCGACGTAGATTGAGCAATCTACGTCGCTTCAGTGAGCGAAAAATTGAAGCGACGTAAAATTTACGTCGCGTGAAATCATCTAGGCGACGAAGATATGGTTCTTTGTCGCCCCAATGGTGAAGGGATCAATCTCAAGCGACAAATCGAGGCGACGAAAATTTGGTCACAAAAAATCGAGGTGACGAGAAATCCAGACGTGGCGACCACCTTTCTTCGTTGCCTCGAATTTCTCCTCCAGTAGTGCTAGAAAGAAAATCGAAGTGACAACCATCGCTGTATTCATACAGCTCTGGACCCAAAAACCTCATCTATTATCTATGATTGAATTCTCCATCAACTATTCATAATAGCCACTAGAGGCCACAAAGTTGAGGCCATTTACCCCAAGCCACAGGGCACAGGCTATCCACCAACAGACCCGTACCTGAATAGAGGCTGGGGTGGCCGCCGCCTCAGGTACCAAATTGTTTGGGGGCCTCATTTTTAGATATTCTATTATATATAAAATATATTATAATTATATAAATACAATTTATATAAAAAAGAAAGAAAAAAAGAAATTTGGCGTATATAATATATTCGCCTCCGAGGCTGCAAGACGGGTAGTATTTAAGTAACTTGTGATGTTTTAAGAAAGTAATTTAGGATCTAAGACTTTTTTTTCTTTTTTGAATTCTTTTGAAATATTAAGTTTGTATTAGTTTGAACATTTTCAGATTTTGAGGTACCGGATTCGCTCCTCTTTTTTTACCACCATGAGGGGCACCATTTTTGGTTCCCGCCTCGGGTCCAAAAATGTCAAGTCCGGCCCTGTCCACCAACTCCAATAAGTTCATATGTCCATCCAAACTAACAACGTACTCGATATATATGATCAATCTCTGGAGTCTAACCTAGTGAACTCATAGGGTACCCTTATATATGCATTAGAAGTCGAGAATTATTGTGTCCGAGAACCACCACGTATATGTGCTTACCATAGTGTCTGCGATTTGTAATTATACACTATGCTGCTTAGCAGGATCAACATAACAACACTTGAACTATTAAGAATGTTTGATGCTCGTAATGGTGGACCGAGACTTTCTTATAATTTCTGCAATAAAAAATCAACAGATTCTGCCAAAAACAAATGGAGTAATCGGGCCAGGGTAGCTATCGTTCTTTGCCAGATTGGTGATACGTTTCCTAAATATTTTGGTCCATACCGAAGATTATAGCATGCCATATCTCCATTAACCATATACCATATATATAGGCCATTAGGCCATACAATAATCTATGCATGCATGTTCATACAATTAATGCACATGCATATTAACTGGTTCACATACAAATCTATCTCAAATATCAGACTGCAGTAGTCAGTCGGCATAAAATAAAGCCGCTATATATTTGGATTCCCCTCGACGCAAAAACTTCATTATAACGTCTATCTTAATATTTCCGTTTTTTTCGATTTCATTTTCACACAACGTACTCCATTAGATCAGAAAACCGAAAACCAGAGAAACAGAGCCCCCGACCGGCCTTCATCTCATCCACTACACAGGGACAAATAAGAAGATAATCGATCGATGAAGCTTGTGGAACCTGCGTTGGTGTTCGAACAGGAAACATGCCTTACGGTTTCCAAAACCTCTCTTTTCTTCCCCGGCGACGGCTTCTCCGTCTACGACCGCAACGCCCAAGTCGTCTTCCGCGTCGACTCGTACGGCACCGACGCCTATGAACAATCCGAGCTCGTGCTCATGGACGCCCTTGGCCGCTGCCTCCTCACTGTCCGCCGAAAGGTACGCACGCACAACATCATCTGAGCCTTTTCCGAGTCAACTCGGCTGATCCAGTTCTGAAACTTATGCCCTTGCCTAGTTACATCATCTACATACTATTTCACTTTTTCTGATCGAACCCTTTACCATTCGAGTAATGTGTTTAGTTTCTGATTAGTTAGCTCCGGGATGGAGTTTACTCACTGATATTAGCGCCTAGACAGAATTGACGGGGTTAGAAAAGTGATACATATTAATTTGTGAATGAATATGTGTACAGAGGCCGAGTCTGCATCACCGGTGGGAAGGGTACGTGGGGGAGAGAACGGAGGGCCAGAAGCCGATCTTCAGCGTGCGGCGGTCGTCGATAATCGGACGGTCGAGCGTGACCGTGGAGGTGTTCACGGATTCACCGCAGGAGTATCACATCGAAGGGTCGTTTGCACAGCGCTGCTGCACGATCTTCAACGGGGAGAAAGAGCCGGTGGCTGAGATTCGACGCAAAGTGGATAGTTCGACCCACGTGGTTCTTGGGAAGGACGTCTTCTCTCTGGTACTCAAGCCAGGGTTCGACGGAGCCTTCGCCATGGGACTGGTGCTGGTGCTGGACCAGATCAACGGCGATGATGTTGTTGTGGAGGAGGAGGAGGAGGAGGAGGAGGTGGTGGAGGTGGAGGTGGAGGTGGATCACATGGACCAGAGAGCAGAGGATTAGCGTGGAGATTGATGAGTTGGTACCTAAGTTGGGTGGACTGTGTTCAACAGCTCAATGTCTGGAGGGTCTGGCGGGGAAGGAAGCTCTTGTCTTGGTCGTGGATCTTTCTTGTAATTTTTCGTGCACTTGATAATTGAAAAATCGGAGATTATGTAAAATTTTATTCCTTCGGATCTCACTCAAAAAACAACAATAAATTATAAATTATGTTAGTTTGCACCCGATGCTCTCTCGATCACTCTCTTTGTCTTCTACAAACTCCAAACCCTAGCCGTTATAAGCAGTTAAATTCTTATATACATACGCGTGTTAATTACGTGGTAAAAAAATTCAGGGATTGAACTGAAGAACAAAAATCAAATATCCTCCCTTAACACGGAAGTAATTTAGTAGGCAGGATCATATCCACCCACTACTGGAGGAGGGCATCGGGGCGACGTAGTTATATTTCTACGTCGCTCCGATTTTAGATGAGGCGACGTACTTTGGCTTTGATAAAAAGTACGTCGCTTCAAAAAATTCAGGCGACGTAGATTGAAGTACGTGGCTTCAAAAAACTGAGGCGACTAGTTTATCATTCGAAGCGACTAAACTAATCTACGTCGCTTCGAATAAAAACTAGGCGACGTAGATTGAGCAATCTACGTCGCCTAGATTTTATTCGAAGCGACGTAGATTAGTTTGGTCGCTTCGAATAAAATCGAGGCGACGTAGATTGAGCAATCTACGTCGCCTAGATTTTTTAAAATCTGGATCTACTCTTCTTCTTAAAGTCAACCCTTTCATAAAGGTGGTATTTTAGAAAAACAGTTTCCCTGAGCTCTGCAGCTGTTTTGGGCGATTTTGGGGAGAAATTAGAGGAAATTGAGAAAGAAGGTTGTTCTTGCCATTGATTTGATTCTTGAGTAAGGTTAGTTTGATTTGTATCTCTTTAACCCTCTTTATGACCATAATATGTTAAATTAGAAGTGAAAATGAAGTTTTGGTGAAATGTTTGAAGTTGAATTGAATTTGGTGTTATGTTGTAGTTTTAGTGTTTGAATCATTGAATTGTGTTAAATCATGTTATGGGTTCATGAATAATGTTTGAAATTTGGTTAAGTTTAGTGAAATTTATTGATGATTAGAAGTGAAATTGAAGTTTTGGTGAAATTTTTGAAGTTGAATTGAATTTGGTGTTATGTTGTAGTTTTAGTGTTTGAATCATTGAATTGTGATAAATCATGTTATGGGTTCATGATTAATGTTTGAAATTTGGTTAAATTTAGTGAAATTAATTGATGATTAGTGTAGATTATGTGTATTCGAGCCTTAATTAGTACTGTTATTAGTGTTAATAATGATTTTGAGCGTATGGCTATATATAATTGTGGTGTTTATCAACTTAGAACTCCCGTTTGAGAATCAACAACTCATGTAGTTGATCGAGTTGAGTTGTTGATTCTCGAATTGTCCCATTTTTGGACACTTTAGGTGAACATGACTTTGTTGATCCTTTTGCTATTCGTGTGATTTCAGTTTCAGTTTTGGGATATGGTTTCGACAGTGTCTCCTTTAAATGTTCCCCGAGTGCAAATTAGGTTGTTTAGATATGCGTGCACTCGGGGAACTGTAGGGAGATGCTGCCGAAATTTCCCTAAACTGGAGCTGAAACGCATGGGTGCAAAAGCGTTGACAAATGTCGTGTTCCCCTGAAGGGGATAGGACCCAACCCGGAGGCATAAGGCGAAGAAGTGTGGGGTTTTGGTTGAATCGCAACTGTGGCGTGGTAACTTTGTTCATATTGATTGTTTATGTTGACAGGAAACATGGACGGACTCCCAGACAAAACTTGGATGACATATCATCGTGCTGATCCAAGCTACATCAACGGCATATTCGAGTTCATGAATTTTGCCCTGCTACATAGTAACGGAGTCGATTATCACTACTGCCCGTGCAAACGTTGTAAAAACGGTCCGTTCAAGGTTACTATGGATCAGATGTATCATCACTTATCACACAGTGGTATGAGTCCTACTTATACAGTCTGGCACCTTCACGGGGAAGTTTCTGGTGAACCGGCAATGCTCAGTCAACGAAGACAGTGGCTTCAAGACAGAGTCGGTCCTTCTAGTGGTGCCGGTCCTTCAGTGAACCCGCAGTTGGAGATTCTACAGGATGCATATCCCTATTATCCTGGATACCATGCAGATGCACCCCAACAATTTGTGGAAGATAATTCGGGCATGAACTTCAATGACATGGTAGACGATGATTATGAAAAGTACGATAGATTATTGAAGGAGTCACAGACCACATTATATGAAGGCAGTGAGGAAACTGTTTTGAGTGCCATATTAGATGCAATGGAAATGAAAAATGAAAATGGATGGTCGGACACAAGTGTTGACTCTTTATGTATTTACATTAATAAACTTCTTCCTAAAGGGCACACATTCCCCTGTTCATACTCGAGAATAAAAAAAATCTTGAGTGATCTTTCACTGGGTTACGAAAGAATTCATGCGTGTGAGTTTAACTGTGTGTTGTTCAGGGGGGCGCTCGTAAACGAGAGGATTTGTCCAGTGTGTTATTCTGAAAGATATAAGCCAAATACGAATGATATTCCCAAAAAAATAATTCGTAACTTCCCTCTAACACCAAGGTTGAAGCGCTTGTTTATGTCCCCACACACTGCCAAGCATATGCGATGGCTGGGGGAGCGGATATGCGTGGCTGGTAGCCTCAGCCACCCAGCTGACGGAGAAGCGTTTCAACATTTTGACAGAACTTTTCCAGGATTTGCACGGGACTGCAGGAATGTGCGCCTTGGAGTAGCAACAGACGGTTTCAATCCATTCGGAACAATGGGAACTTTGCATAGTACATGGCCCGTTGTTGTGATGCCGTACAATCTACCACCATCAATGTGCATGAAGAAGGAATATAACATGTTATCAGTGTTGATTCCAGGTCCTAAATCTCCCGGAAAGTGCCTTAGTGTACTCATTGAGCCGATGATCGAGGAGCTAATACATTTATGGGTCGTTGTAGTCCATACTTTTGATCGAGTAGACAATGAGGTATTCTTGATGAAGGCAGCGGTAATGTGGACTATTAGCGACTTTCCAGGTTTAGGGATGCTTGCGGGGTCAACCGTGAAAGGGTACAAGGCATGTCCAATCTGTCTAGATGAGCTAACTTCAGAGCATATATGTGGGAGGATAGTTTATGAAGGTCATCGAAAATGGCTCCACCAGGATCACCCTTGGAGATTGAGCAAGGCATTTAACGGGAAGGAGGAGTTTGGCGGAAGACCCTATCGTAAGAGTGGAGATGAAATTTTGGAGGACGTTAGGTCAAACGTTTACCCTATTCTTAGCCAACATGAAGACTTGAAGGTGCCGTACAATCCGAATAACAGACAGTGTTGGACTCACGAAAGCATATTTTGGAAGCTGCCGTATTGGTCATCATTGAAGATCAGACATTGCCTAGATGTCATGCACATTGAAAAAAATGTGTGTGACAACATCCTTGGAACCATTTTTTCGATTGAATCGTAGTCTAAGGATGGTCCAAAAGCTCGCGCTGCTTTGAAGAAGAGGAATGTGCGAAAAAACAAGTGGCAAAGAGCGGGTGACTTGGCTACGGGGAAAGTTCCTCATGCACCTTTTTTAGTTAAAAAGGATGATCTAGAAGATGTGTTCCAGTGGTTCAGGGATGTTAAGTATCCTCTTGGTTATGCAGGTAGTTTGAGAAGTAAGGTGAAAATAAGTTCCCAGTCACAGTTTTATGGATTGAAGACGCATGATTGCCATGTCTTGCTTCAACGTCTTCTTCCTGTGGTTATAAGAGGGTTCCTGCCAGAAAACGTTGTCAAGCCATTGATAGCACTGTCAAATTGGTTTCGTCAACTATGCAGTAGGGAGCTTAAGAAGGAGGTTGTGCGTGACATGGAAACTGAGATAGTGATGATTCTCTGCAATTTTGAGCTCATATTTCCTCCACATTTTTTTACATCTATGGTTCATCTCATGGTTCATCTGCCCGAACAAGTATTCCTTACAGGTCCAGTCCACTATACATGGATGTATCCAATTGAAAGGTAAAATTTTTTGAAGCCTCGCTAATATTAGGAAAATATTTTTGTACTAATATTATTGTACTAATCTTGTGTAATATGTCGGCAATTAGGAAAATATTGTACTAATCTTGAGTGGTGTTTTTGCAGGCAATTAGGAAAATATAAAAAGTCAATGAGGAATACACGTTACCCGGAAGGTAGTATTGCTGAACAGTACCTCGTACATGAGTCGGTGACGTATTGTAAGGCTTATCTCAGACGGATGGACAACGAAGATATCGACACTTCCATATCTGGGTGGAATGTCAGCTGTGTTTCACTCTTAGTAAGACCAGATATTATCGAGACTCGTCGCCAGTTCAGGTTGACTGAGTCAGAGACTGCTGAGGCTCACTGGCAAGTCTTGGTGGAAACAGACGAAGTCAAACCTTACCTAGAAGAACATCTCAGAAGGTTCGAGGCTAAAAATGGTGAAGATTTCGACGAGCGGCAGCGGAGGAGGAGTTTTCTTCGATGGTTCTTAACATGGGTACATATGCCTATTAATTCTTGTAAGGTTCTTTGAGGGTTTATAATACTTATCTTTAACTCCTCTTAACACTTATCTCTCAGGTGTCCCTTAAAGAAAAAAACTCGGACCCGAGCTTGGTTGCAGGAATAAAGTCATTAGCTCAAGGACCTCAGCAATGTCGGGTTTATATGTCGTGTTATGTGAACGGTGTCAAGTTCACATCGTTTGATAGAGATCAAAGAACCGTGACTCAAAACAGCGGTGTCATGATAGACATGGGTTCATCCAAGTTCTACGGCCATGTTAACTACGTGGTCGAAGTATTATATGCAGGCCGTATGCCAGTGGTGTTGTTTAAGTGCACATGGCACAACTCCGAGGACCCTGAAGATCTTGAGACCCTTATAAAAGATCATGGACTGATATCAGTGAATACAAACAAGAGTTACTATGAGGATTCACCCTTCATAATTGCAACCAAAGCAAAACAGGTATTCTACATAGACGATCCAAAGGCTGGTGGTACTTGGAAGGTAGTACAAGAAATGTCGCACCGCAATGTCTACAGCGCCGAAGTTCTGGCCATAGATGAAAACATATCGCGTACAGGAGATCATATCTTCGAGCCTTACCAAGAGGACACTCCCACGGTGATACAATTTTACCCAGATTTTCAACTACTTTTGGACGAAGAAGGAGACGAGGACGAGGAGGAGGACGAGGATGAGGACGAAGAGGAGGAGGACGAGGACGAGGACGAAGACGAGGACGAAGACGAGGACGAGGAGGAGGAGGACGAGGAAGAGGAGGAGGACGAAGAGGAGGACTAAACTAATATTATTACATTCTTGAAACCTAAATTCGTATTTTCTTTAAAGCATAATGTATGTATACGATCAAATATTACTAACTTTATAATTATAAACTTCATTTATTAAAAAAAAAACCAAAAAACAACAAAATTAAAAATTAAATCCAAGCAACGTATATTGATAAATATACGTCGCCTCATTTATTCAAAAAAACAACAAAATTAAAAATTAAATCTAAGCGACGTATATTGATAAATATACGTCGCCTCGCCGTCTACTTCAATCGGACCACCCCGAAACCTCTTCAACCCCGAAACCATGTCCATAGACCATGTATAGGTACGTACATATTGGTACATATTGGTGCTTCCCAAAACCCCAAATCGTCTTGCTCAATCTACGTCGCCTGAACATTTATTCAAAAAAACAAAATTCTAAATTAAATAGAAGGAAGCGACGTAGATTATCAATCTACGTCACCTCATTTATTCAAAAAAAAAACAAAAAAAAACAATTAAATAGAAGGAAGCGACGTAGATTGAGCAATCTACGTCGCCTCATTAATTCAAAAAAATAAAATTAAAAAACTAATCCAAGCGACGTATATTGATTCTTACGTCGCCGCGTTTATTAAAAAAATTAAAAATTACAAATTATGAAGCGACGTAGATTGCAATGTACGTCGCGTAGATTAATGAAATGAAACGAAGCGACGTAGAATGCAATCTACGTCGCCTCGTTTCCTTTATATTCCCAGAATCACAGATTGCTTTCTTCTTCTCACTTCTTCTTCTTCCTCGCACCGTCGCCCCCAAATCCCTAACCCCCAAACAGCCCTAAACTTCTTCTTCTTAACCTAATCCCCTCCATCTTCAACTCTCTCCAATCATCTTCGATCTTCCCCTCGGTAGGCATCATCTTCATTCAACGTTTTCGATTTTTGGGGAAATCTTCAGGGAAATCTTCAACTCTCTCATCAGGGAAATCTTCTATTATAAGGTAATTAGGAATTTAGGATGATGTTTGGGGAGTTGGTACTTTATATAGGAATGATAAGATATATGTTTGTGGGAAATCGGATAGAGCTAATACCTTATATAAAACAGAATAGTTCTTACAGAGAATCAATACTTCTTCTTTCTTTTCGCAAGAGAACAAAATTAAAGATATGTATGTATCAATGTAGAATTGCATGTTGTTAGACTGCACAGGATTTATGAATCTTTCTTATTCGAAATAGAATTCTCAAGACTCCTTCCAAGCACTGTTTCATGAAAGCAATGATCTACTCAAACCTAATGAGTCATTTCATACGCAACGTGTATGAAAATGAAAGGAACAAATCCTGATTTTACTGTGATTTTGTCAGAATAGGTTTTACAAGTTAATCAAACTTGTTTCTCTCTTTAATATGCAAGAAATTAAAACTGATGTATCGAATTAGTAAATGCTTTTGATTTGCAGTCTAGTATGTTTGTAATATTGGAATTGAATTTGCTTTGAAAATGAACAATCCCTTATTGGAGAGCCGGCGACATTTGAGATGAAGTGGGTTTCAACTGTTGTTGAAAGGGTCTGAACAAAAGTGAAGGTCGGACTCGGACTTAGTCTTTTGCTTGCCTCACTGACAAGACAAAAGAGTTTTGAAACTGTCCTGTCTTTAAATATTTGGTGAAGAATTGGTGTTAATTTGACAGTAATCTCTATTTATCTATCTCACTTTTGTGATCGCTTCATCTATCATCGTAATCTCTCGCTGTTTTGCTTTAGAAGATACAATGGTTTGAGTTTCTATGTTCTTCAGAACAGAGTTTTGGGGAAAGTGAGCTTTCATCTCTGTTTCTGTTTCTTTACTTCAGTTCATGTTCTGTTCTAGATTTGGATTTATTTGTTTAGAAATGTGAGTTGGATTCTGATGAACATGTGGGTTTTTTCTTTTCTGATTTTTGTTTTATATATGGATTTCAGGTTGATTAGATACTATTGTGAACGTAATGACCTCAAGTTACCCAAATGGATCCACCATAATAGTCATAATCTATTAGGTTGCTGGAATCTATTAAGAAAAAATCTCCCATATTTACAGCATGTGTGTCTCATGATTGTGAACCTGGTTTGGTTTCGCCAACACAGCAACAGTGGCTCATTGTTACAATGACTTAAGGAGAAGTGCCATGCCGCCATGTTCAATGAAATGTCTTGATAAAATGTAACAAAAGTTCATGATATATGGAATCTGTTGTATTTCTCACCTTGTGCACTTGGTTTGATAATGAATTTAGAGGAAACTGATTAGTTATGGATATGTTTATTGGATGAATATAGTACTAGTTCCTTGACATTGTGATTAGTGAGCATTATTTAGATCCTGAATTGAATTTGTGGATGAATATAGTAACTAGATCCTGAATTTGTGAAATTGTTCTATATATGAAGATCATCTTCTGGTTTACTCTATTGAATCCCAAAAAGAATGCAAGTAGGATGTTGAATTTACATCCAATCTGTTTTCAATCACATTCGCCTAATTGTAGCTAATTTGTTTTTTTTTGTTGTTTTCATGTAAGAATTGGCGAAATCTGTGTAGCTAAAGCAACCGAATCCGAGCCAACTCCGTGTAGCTAAAGCAAACGATTTGAGGCAACTCGAGAAGGTACGGAGCTTTGTGTTTTATACTGTGCCGAATGTGTATTGTGATAATGATTCCGAATGTGTTTTCAATATGTTTTCATGTAAGTATTGTGTTTTGTGATGATGATGAAGTCTAATGTGTTTTGTGATAATGATTAAACGCCAGTTTGGTTATATGAAAACATATGCATAATGATTAAGGGTTTGTGTTTTATACTGATTCTTACTTTTGTTTGTTAGTAGTTATTTCTGGGATATTAGGATTGATGAAAGAGCATGTGTTACTAGTACTTGACAGTTCAATATTGCCTGCATGTATAAAAGAATGTTAGTTAAATAAATAGTCATTTGTAGATTTTAGTTTCACATGTGTAATGTATATTGATGTACATTTGTGTGTTCTCACTCTAAGGCTTGTGAAAACAACATAGCCGATGTTTGAAGGTGTTTAGTATGTTTCTTATCGAACCATTAAACGTATGTAGCTAATCTGTTTTATATATGAAGATCATCTTCTGGTTTACCTGTGAAATTAGTTCTATATATGAAGATCATCTTCTGGTTTACTCTATTGAATTCCAAACAGAATAGTTTAGTTTTAACATCTAATTAAAAATAACTGTTTAGTAATAAAAGAATGGCTCCCGGAGATACTGCATACAAGAGGAGGAAAGCGTTGATGCAGCGTCGTGAAGCGGAAGCGGCGGCCGCGGCGGCAGCTGCGGAGGCGGCGGAGGCGGGGTGGCGAGCATTCAGCCGAGATGGGGCTTCCGGGTCTGGTTGCCCCACGGGACAATCGGCGACCTCGTTGATTGCAGAAGCTCCGCAGTTAACGCCCGCCCCTCCACTTGAGGATGCGATTCCGCAAGGACCGGATGACAGCAGCGACGCCACTACGGCGTCACAGCACCCTCCCGCCCTCAGCATCCGGTGCAAGAAGACCAAACTCCCCGACATGGTCGACATGGCAACCGGAGACCCGACGACGGAACAGCGCGGAGTCGTTGTCGGGACGAAGACGGAGTACCTCGTCCGGATGAACAACAATAGGCGACTACAAGTCGCTTACTCTACGAGGCATGCGGGGCCGGCGACGAGGGAAATGCGGAGTCTTATGTGCCGAGACATCGGTAGCATCATCCGCGGAAAAGTTTCAATGCTTGCATCTAGCTTCTTGGGACTTAGCGATTTGCATCGCGATATCGTCGGCCGGAGTCTTGAGGTATACTTGCTGGACTCCGAGCTTACTTACATACTTGTAGTAAATGTAAATATAATTTTTACATAACGGAATTTAAATGTGTTGTGCTAGACGAACTACGACATCCCGGCGACTGATGTGGAGATGTGGAACTTCATTGATAGGACGGCGCAAACAATCTATAAGGATTGGAAGTACGATTGCCATCAACATTATCTCCACGTCAGCCAGGAGACTCCGGCCGAGTTTCTCGGGAGGGCAGACCAATGGGCGTGGTTAAAAGCCCACTTCGAAGACCCTGCTTACTTGGTGAGTTTCATAAACGAACCTACAGTTTTGGTAGCCAACATTCGAACAATATGCATGTTTATCTGTTCTTATTTTAAAATGATTTTTGTGTGTGTGTGACAGCGATTGTGCGAACGGAACCGAGGGAACCGAAACAAGAACAAGGAGCAGCAGCTCAACCACCATTCGGGATTCCTCGCCCTCTCGTACCGAAGCGAGGTGTTAGAGAAGGAGGGTCATCCAGCGCCTGCCGTCCAGACGTGGATTAACGTATACCAGCCGGAGAGGAATGCGGCTGAGAAAGTGGTAAGCTCAAATAGGTTCACGTTACGTTATTTCAATTATTTTTGTCTACTAAATTGTAATATTATTTATTTTATCTATTTTAATTGAGCAGGCGGCAGTGAAGCGTCGACTCGATGAAGTCTTGTCGCAACAAGATAGTGCTGCGGGCCCAGTTGACGGCGAAGAGGTTTCCCAACCCCAGCCTCTTCCTCTTGATACACAAATAAATATCATAGAGGAAGAGGTGGGTTCAAGGCACGGGACCTCTATAAGAGGTAATAAATCTCCAAAACGATTTCGTCGATGCATATCTTGATTTACGTTTTGCTTCATTTTGGTTTACGATATAGTTTACTAATATTTGTTCTTGTTCGACGTTACAGGGGTGGGGCGCGCTCTCACACGCGACCCCAAACCGAGAGGAGGGGCCCGGGTAAACCAGGAACGCCAAATTCAAATGCAAAAGGAGATCGATGAAGCCAAAGAGGCGGCGCGCAGATCGAGCGAGGTGGCGCAGAAGGCTATAGCGGAAGCGAGTGTGATCGCCCAAAGGATGCAAGAAATGGAGGCCATGATGCGATCATTCCAGGCTGCGAATCAACAACCGCAAGCTCCTCCACCACCTCCTGGCTCGTAAACTGTATATAGGATTTGTATAAACTTGATTTGCGTTAACTTGATTTGTATAAACTTTTAACGTTTTGATTTGTGATTGAATGCGTTTTTTTGGTTGAATGTGTATCTGCAATTTGAATGCGTTTTTGTGTTTGTAAATTGCGATAGGTCGTGACTTGGTACAATAATGTTTAATTTTTATTATTTTTTATTTTTTAATAAATGAGGCGACGTAGATAGAACATTCTACGTCGCCTCATTTATTTCTAAATGAATAATAAATAAATATTAAATACGTTGAGGCGACGTACATTGATCTATATACGTCGCCTCATTTATTACAAAAATAAAAAAATTAAAATTTTTAATAAATGAGGCGACGTACATTGATCAATATACGTCGCCTCATTATTTAATATTTATTTATTTTTTATTTAGAAATAAATGAGGCGACGTACATTGAGCAATATACGTCGCCTCATTTATTTCTAAATAAAAAATAATAAAAATTAAATAAATGAGGCGACGTATATTGCTCAATGTACGTCGCCTCATTTATTAAAAAATAAAATCAAATAAATATGAAATAAATTGAGGCGACGTATATTGATCAACATACGTCGCCTCATTTATTAAAAAATATAAAAAAATAAAAAATAAATAAATTTAGGCGACGTATATTGATCAATGTACGTCGCCTCATTTATTAAAAAATAAAATCAAATAAATATTAATTAAATTGAGGCGACGTATATTGATCAATGTACGTCGCCTCAATGGATTAAAAAAAGAAAAATAAATTAAAAAAAAATAAAATTGAGCGACGTAGATTGATCAATCTACGTCGCCTCAGTTCAAGCGACGTTATCAATCTACGTCGCTTCAATTGAAGCGACGTAACATTATTTACGTCACGTGAAATGAAACTAAGCGACGTAGATTGTATCTACGTCGCCCCAATTGTGGCGTGATGAATCTGAAGCGACAAGACGAGGCGACGTCGTTTTGGTCACAAGAAATCGAGGCGACGTAAAATTGAGACGAGGCGACCACTTTTCTACGTCGCCCCGATTTCCTCCTCCAGTAGTGACCATGCTCTTTCTACACAAATTCACAAAATATATACACAATGGATATATATTGATTTTATAAATTCTCGCAAATTACCAGTAGAGATATATGGAAAAAAAATTCTATTATCTAACACGGAAATTTCAGAGTGAAAAGAACGCGGCAACTCATAGAGTCATAAGCCACATCGAGTCTAGAGTTTACGGTGGTTATGTTGATATGGTGGAGGGCGAGCAAGTGACCAACTGTGTCACTACATATATATGCTCCCTGCCAGAGATCTCGTCATTAGTCGTGCTCAGGGGCGGAACTCAGTTGAGGCGGGAGGGGACTGTGGCCCCCGCTTCTAAAATTAAGGTTAATTTTTCTTGATTAATGCATATATTGTACTAAATTATACTTACAGCCCCTCCTAATAAGATTATTGCTCGTTTGACTCTCTCAACAATCCGCTTCAAGTTTCACCACTGGTCGTGTTATCTATGGACCAATTGATTAATTGTTATGTATATAGTTTTTATCACCAAATTTGATCAAATAACTTATTGCATAACTTGCTTTGTGGGACTTGTAAGTGAGATTTCTTTTTCAGGCACAAGATCCACCTATTATTTTTCGTATGTGATCAATATATACTTTATTTTAGGGGTGGGCGCGGGTTGAGTTAGTGTGGTTTGATGCTCAAACCACAATCACCCCACTTGTTGCGGTTTGCTTAAAATATAAACCACAATCGTTTTATTTATTCGGCTCACCATATTTTTGGTGCGGAGCAATACGATTTCGGTATTTAACCCATATTTAGTAATTTTGAAATAACAAGTAAATTAAAAAAATTGAATATATAGTATGTAATCAATGTCTAAGAATATCAACAATTAAATATTACATAATTACTAACTTAGTCGTGATTTATATTTATATTCATATAAATAAAAATCTAGATCTTAAAATTGTGAAGAAGAAAAAGTGGTCATAAGGTTTAATAATTCCGATATTTATATACGTACTATTCAGATTTTGGGTTATGTTCTATTCTCACTTTCAAACAAAAAATTGTTAAAATAAAAATTAGATAGAGGTTGATACGCATAAGCTCTATTAAATATACCAATGAAATATAAACATGATGAAAAATTATATTATATATATATAAATTAAATATGGTGTGATACGGTATATTCGGGCAGTTTAGTTGCTCAACCCGCAACCCCTCTTTAATTTGGTAGAGGTACAGTTCGGCGATGAACTTACACCTACATTATTTGGTGTGGTTCCTATTTTATTTTTTCAGATCGATGTTTTTGTGCAGTTCTCATTTGTAAAACAGTTTTTGCCCAACCCCACTCTATTTGTTCAACAATTGAATGCATACGCAAACAAGTTAAATGTTAGATAAATTAATTTGGATATAGACTTCTTTGGATTTTGGTTACGTTTTGGTGAGTAAGCTTATCATATATACGTACTTTTGGTTTATTTATCAAAATTAATCTGAAGCTTACGGGTTGCTTAGTAAGCAAGTACCGTGAGCTCGAGTATAATCTCACTAATAGCTATTAGCTAGAAATACGTCCATGCCAGCAGTCCAGCACTAGCTATATGATTCCATCAATTGCACGTTTATGTATAGACTATACACATTTAGACACAGCCGTCGACCTACTGACTCTTCCTATCACAAATGACAACTTTTCTTAGCCGAAATAGAAACTATATACACAAGGAAAAACTGACTTTTCTAGCTAGAGTACGTACTTATGAAACTATCACCAACTTATACAAAAACCTAAAGAAAAAAACTATGACCAATTAAATCAATAATTTCATCGAACCATCCAAAGGTTCGATGGGACCGGACTCATTCTCAAGCTATATATGCAGATATTTTCCCACAGCCCACAGGTCATTTCAAGACACGAATTTGAACCACAAAATTGATAGGACCGGATGCTGACGCTTCGATACAATTTCTGAAAAAGGTAAATGATTGGAAAATTTTGATGTGAAATTTATCAGTGTCATCGATCGATAAAATTAGTAAAAATGCATGGGGCACAGATTGTGGTATACGTATACCTTAAGACAGTAAAGACTAAAGACTGACATAGATAGGTTTGAGAATGAGTTGGAGCGAGCATCATTCATCATCATACATCATTCGATCATGATCGTAATGCACAAGACATTGACATCTCAATCGCATATTATTGTAAAATCTAATTTGACGATGAGTTCTTTCTATTCTAATCCAAATTTTTGTGTACGTAATTAATTAGGCAAACCCGGCCATCTAGCTACTACGAAGCTAGATTGTATTCATTTTTTATCTCTAAATAATTTTAGTGATGGAATTGCTTAACAGCTAATCGACTAAATGACTCTTTTTTTTAGAAAATGATAAAAAGCGTCATTAAAATGTGATAATAGTACAAGACTCTATTAGACTACCCGATTCGATAAATTAAAGTCTTACACACACTATTATACTAGACATTTAACATAATAAGCCTAACTAGTAAACTAGGATAGCACGGAAACTACAAAAAAATTCGGTTGTACCGTCCCTTAACTAGTTAGGCGTCTTCTCTATGCGGATGATGATGATCGAATATGTCGTGCCCAGCCAACTGGGTCAGTCAGAGTGCGCTCCTCATCTTCAGAACCTGCATCCATGCTGCTTCCCATAGGTGGGGCTCGCAGAATGGTTACAGGGAATGATCCGGCCCCACTTGGCTAATTGCTGCCAAGCCACTGAAGTAATGGTCGACACTGTATATCTTCCCAAAGCCTTCGGAGCCTTGGGTCTCAGACCCTTAACAGCGATACGGGCCCCTAGCTTCCTTCTCTTCCTACGAGCATGCATTACTACGTAGTTCGTTTCAGGAACCCTTCGAGGATGATTGTCCACAACCACGAGAAGCAGAAAATTCTCAATCTCCTCCTCAGTTACAGCCTTTGAATGCACTGGAGGGGAACTTGCATAGAGGCCGCAAGCAGATCTGTATTATCTGCTACCTCCTCCATGCGAGAACCCACTCCACCGCCAAGTCCAACCAGAATCGAAGTCCCTTGATTGATAACCCAGATATGAGATTCCATCTGAATATCATAGTCCACGAACACCTGTTTAGCCACATGCTTACGATACACAATACAATTATTAATAACGTGTTCAAAGCTACCACAACCCTTACAATAGCTCTTTAGAGTCAAATATTCAATATCACAGTCAATCCAAGCTCGCGGACCTAGTCACAAACTTACCTTGGTGGCCACACGTTGTCGCAGGTCAACCTCTACAATCAAGCGAATATCCTTAATAGTATGTAGACTATGTTTGTCATAATTCACATACCTGCCTAGGTTAACCCACTATTGCGGGATAATAATCGGCCCAGTCAAGTCGCCACCAACGACATGCACACGAGCCCACACCTTTGTCACCGTAGCAACAACAAATCAGACATGAGTGAAGCCATCATACTGCTCCACAACAATAGTCAAGTTTCCATAAAACCAAGGGCTTCTTGAAACCGCTCGGTTCAACACTTCCTTGTTCCTGAATCTTCCCAACATACGATAGTGGGAATAGTAACTAGTGCTTGTCGAACTAGTGTTAGATAATCCGCACCAAAGTCGGATCAACCAGTGTTTGAAGGATTTCAACTCCTCAACAGACAGATTATCGGGACCAAAGATTTGGATGACCGTGAATGAACAATCATCCTCCTCCTCAGCACCATAAGAGGGGTCGATCCCAATCGAAGTTTGAGATACCATTGTATAGGGAACGGGATAGGTTAGGGTTTGGATTTTTGGGGAGGGCTAGGATTTCAGGAAAGAACGAGCTAGGGACGACACGGGAAAGAGAAGGTTGGGGTTTTGGGTATTGAGGAAATAGGGTTGGAGAGGGGGAATCGACGAGATGTGAGGATGGAACCAAAGAATCAAACTTACCAGTGACAAAAGCGGAGAAGAGATCAACGAGGAGAAGTCCTAGTTGAGCAAAGACGGAAAAGTTTAGGTGTAGGATGACTAGGAAACAATGACAGCGCGATAGGGTAGGGTTACAAAAGCGACGAGAAAAATGAGAGCATATTCGCTAATCACCGATAGGGTGGAGTTTAATTGAGAAGATATTAACTAAATGACTTAAGTCATGATATGTGGCTTACTGGTTTTCGACTCGTGGTATAAAATTACATCAAAGAAATCATTTTTTAAATAACTCGTCAGTTTATTTAATATAAACTCATCAATTGCGATTTTAATACTTCTTCCGATATAAATATTGAAATCGCGAGTAAGTACTAAGTAGGTAGCAAATTAAAATAGAATTAGTATAAATATCAAAATTAGTGAAAGAACTCAGAAAGACGATATCTACTCGAGTAAACTAAAGAAGATTAATATGAACATCATCATATTAGTTCGCAACGTCTAACTTGAGAAGTATGTTGCAAATGCTGACATTTCTTGGTGTACCGCGTACCGTGTACGTACATTCATATGGATATATATTACTCCATCTACGTCTGAATCTCTCATAAAACATATTGATGTATTGGTCATATCACTCATATATAAAGTTAAAAGGATATATGTTCCACCAATAATAGACAGTACATCACACTTGCATGCATGCATGCAGTTGTATTTATTTCATTTGTTTCTATTTGCTTGTAAGATGTAACTCCCGGCCAATGAAGAGCTAATTTTATCCAATCTATTTGTAATTAGGATACTTTTGTAATTTTATGATGTTAAATTATTAGATTGCTTAACACTGGAATCAAATTAATGATTTGGCAAGACATGCATATCCATTAATCGATTAATTTTGACTTGTAGGAAAACTGGAATTGCTATTAGTATGTGTACTTTTTTACGGTACTTTATATTTCTGTGTAACTGAACTAAAGCGACTGGTATATTTACTGACACTGACATAGAAAAATAACCTTACATTAAACTACCCCAGTAACTAAGCGCAGGTATGCGAAGAAGAACGTACATTATTTGATTCTGCAAATCCATATAAAGTCTCCATCTCTAAAACACAAAAACAAGATAAGTTATACGTGAAGCCAAAAGATATTTGCACACATGCATGCAGCTGTTTTTATTTCTTTCATAGCCAACAGGGCCACACCAACGTTATTTTTCCCAATAAATTAAGCAGATTAACAGTCTAAAACGTACTATGTAGTACCCGAAAGCTATATATACATATACATATACATCTATATATATTTAAATTTTATAATTAAACATCATGAACTCGTATTCTGGTACTACATGAAAATTTAATTAACAATAGTTTGTCCACATAAAAATTAAACTCGTATTCTGGTAGCTAACCTGAGTTTCATTACGCGTACGAGTTCGATCAACAGTGGCTTTAGCTCTCTCCGTGTGACTCACTCTCACAACTCTCTTATATTCAGTCTTCAATCCCTCTCTTTCTTCTTTCGATACCAGATCAATGGCTTCTCTTTCACAATATTCTACTGGTCTCTTTCACAAGCTTCTTCTTGAGTTCCTTCACCCACCCTAGCTAGCACGCAGCGACAAGGTCTCGAGTCTGAGTTCAGTTTCATTTCCCATGTCGACTGGGAAGTGATTCCCATCTCTCACTTCAAGACCAGGACACTTTCAAGTTTCATGCCCAGCCAACATTTCACCAAGGTCTGTTATAGTAAAGATGCAGGCCACAAGCTCCAAGTTCAGTGAACTAAGTCGACCGGCCACCATCGACAACTTTATTAAAACTTAACCAAAGAGTAAGACACGTGTCTAGTTATGATTGGATTTGTGTAAAAATGGGTAGCACTGGGCAGCGAAGAATCATCTAATACTAAATATCCCATAATCGCTTCCAACCCTAGAACCATCCTCTTATAGAACAACTTGAACTAGATGATTGAGAAGTAAATTAGTTAAGAAGCTGATCAAGAATACACTCTAATTAAACGTGAGCCAATCCCGGTCCAGACTGATGCGCTGATATATTATTTGAAACTATTTTTTTTAAATATATTTGTAACTATTTGTAAATCGTAGTTTCAAGAATACACTCTAATTATCTATATATAGCATATCAAACACCATGTAGGTATAAATTAATGGAATGAAGAAAAATATCGATGTGTGTCTCCAACTATATATCCAATACAATATATCGTGCTAGCTAGGGTGGGTAATCTGCTGCTAAATTTCCTCAACGAACTTAAATACATCTAAGTGGTGTGTCAACGATGCTTAATGAGTGACATTAGGGTTTTATTCCTTTTGGCATCCAACTTAATTTATGCTGTTCTAATACCCTGCAAATAGAAAAAGTCCAATCGAAGTGGCATGGCTCTCTCTTTTTCATCCAGCTTTTTCAGAACTCTCACTGGAATTAGACACAAACTTTATTAAAGGAGATCGAATTATTTTGCATGCAAAAAATGAAATCAAATGCGTGTACGTGAGGAGCATTTCAACCCAACCCAGAAACGAAATCAAAAGAAAAAGAAAAGAAAATGATCAAAAAGATGTATGCAAAGCAAAGGACCCTACCCTCCAGATCGATGTTTTGCTTATGGCATGCATTGAAACGACATGACATGAAAGACTAGCATGATTAGCTTAGCTTAGCTAAAGGTTCTTGTATACTAGCGCCATTGTTGGGGTTCAATTACTTGTCGCTTTTACACTTAACTCAGCTAGAGGTTATTGTATACAAGTCCGATTGTTGGGTTCAAATTCTAGCTTGTGGAAAACAATTTTGAGCTGAGGTATTGATATGGAAAACATTAGTAGTATATACGTGATCGAGGATATTGATCTTACTGTGCTAATTCTTTCACTTTCAGCATATGTAACCTACAGCTGAAGGTTCTCATCAACACGTAGGACAGGGGGCATGAGTCATTTGGTTCATACATATTGCTTGCATACATGCACTTTAGCATTATTAGCGAGGGCGCGGACATCACTCCAAACAATGTCATATCAGTTTGATATCAAAAATTATGAGATTTGCTTTTCATGTTTGTAGCATTATTGAAATAAATCACGTTGGAGTCGTAATCGAAACTTATATGTCATTGTTATCTGTATCCGAGCATGCGATTCGTGCAAAAATAACTTGGTTTTACGAAAAATCAAAATTGGCAGCCCAGAATCTCGACCAGGTACGGTGTCATTTCTTTCTTCTCAGTATGAGTGTGTATAGGAATATGCAGTTGAGTTTTCCACCACTGGAGTGGTAAACGAAATGCCTTGACATATGTACTAGAATAGAAAAAGATACACAAGTATACATATTCACTTTCACAAGATCGCTATGCCAATAATGCAGCCAGGAGTAGAAGTAAAATTTCCTTTTGGCTAGGTTCTAAAAGCACGCTTGAACAAATTCACGGAAAACAGTATTCAACTTAAAACAGTGCTCAGCCAAAAGTAGTATTCATCCAGAATCCAGAAACAATGTACAAAAACAATCTTTCCATCCTCATGCATAAAAAAGAAGAAGACAAAATCTTCTATATTTTCAGGAACGTGGTGTTTCACTTATGGCATAACCATTACTGACTTGGTACTTATACTTGCCAATGAGTAAGCTTCCATCCATTTCAGGCTCTGAAGGGAAGTTAAGGACAAGTGCAAAAGCAGTGTTCAACCACTCGGAGCCTCTAACTAATCTTTCCTGTAGATATATATACTCTTGAAGAGTTTAGCACATGGTGTTTTCGCTTCAGTGAAATTGCCTTAAATGAATCTATTTGTACTTCAAACTTAAGTATACAGAGAAATTGAGACAAGAGAAATAGATAACACATGATATGTTTATGCAGTAAAAACCCCTAAGGGAAAACAACTGCAAGATCCTTCAAGGATGCCTGAGAATTCACTATAATCCAATCAAGTTCATACAAATAGATTACATCAAGAATTGATAAAACAAATCTAATTCTATTAAACTGTTTGTAGTCTCAAACTTGAGTCAGCAGCCAATGGAACAGCAAAAACTTCTTTCCTACTTAAACCAGGAGAACACATTTCTCTCAGTTCAGATCAGCTTCTGTCTTGGATGATGATCTCAAACTCATAATGAATGCACAATGCAATTATAAACTTAGAGACTTCAACAAGGAACAAGTTCTAAGTATATTCAACAACATCGAACATAGTCAGGAAGCGAAGAGTCCTTATAGACTCTACTGATCTCAGAACTAAATATCAAATCACTTCGGATCAATTTGTTATCAACCAATAATTCATATTACCCTCTATTCTAATCCTAACTATCTTTCACATAAGTAAAGATTATCAATTAAGGAAACAAACTATAAAAGAATCAATCAAAGATATCACAGTCCTAACCAACTTCTACTTACTAAATTTAGCACAACGAAAAATATATAACAATTAGATCACATGCATTAATTCATACAATTATGCATGATCTTACCAATCAATTAGGAGATCATCATCCAAGTCAGATGTTCCACTTAGCTGACTTGTCTTTTGAATGAGAAGCCAAAATATGAACTTACAATCTCCCCCTTTGACTCTTCATACAAAAGACAACTCTGCAAGACCTGCAAACAGAAGTAGACCTAACACAGACAATTCAATTATTCTACAAATAATAAACATTCAAAGACTTAAAGATGTTCAGTACAAAGAATGAAAACCCCTAAACTAACAGATTAAAAGCCCTAAAACAAAAGCAGAACACCTCCATCTACAGTAGGTCTTGCGGCCATCACTCCCTCTTTTTGGATGAAGGGTCAAAGGTTGCGACGACGAGCATAGGGGTCATGTCCCAAGTAACGACGATAGGCCTTTGGTCCCGCAAAGTGAAGATTGTAAGCATCGGCCCGCTGTTGGAGATGGCGGAGATCACAGGACATCTGAGTAGAGTGCGCCAACAGAGTGTGGAGAGCATCCAGAAACTAATCCTCACGGGCCAGAAGCCGGCCTTACAAGTTGTTGCTGCATTTGATTCTGCGCAGCCAAAGAACGAGCAAAGTCCGTCGCCATCTGCTGCTGCTCACGGCGGAAGTGCTCCATCTGATCTTAAATGTCGCCAAGAGTGAATAAACCAAATATATTAGGATAAGAGCCTATTATTTGGACTGAGAATGACAAAATATTATTCAATAACAAGTGACTTAATTATGGGCCGCCATATAACAGTGAAAAATTTACTTTTTTAGCAAACTACTTTTAAGGATAATGTGGAGAAGTCCAACACAGTTAAAAACAATGTCTTATTATTTGGACAGAGAATAATAAAATATACATTATAAGGACAAGTGACTTATACGTTGACATGTGGCATGGACAAATTTAATTACTTATTTTCCCTTTTAATTTTTTTCTTCAATTTAATCCTTATTTTTGTTCAAAAAATAAAAAAATTGAAAAATATGTTGTTTGATGACACGTGAAAGTGACAAATTTTTTTGTGTCCTCCTTTGTTGTTTCTTTTGTGTTTAGCATTTTTTTTCTTAAAAATATTCAAATAAAAATTTCATTAAAAGAACTCATTTATTTCCGTTCATGAATGGATTATTCTCATTCTGTATAGTTGGATTATTCTATTAGTTCGTTCCAAGTTTAGTAGAACTTGGTAAAAATTCAATACCAATTCACATTCAAATTCTGTAACAATTTCATTACCAATTTTGTAGTAATTCCAATACATAATAAGCAACAAGTTTGATACAAATTCAACAGCAATTTCCAATGCAATTTAGTCCCTAAAATCATGGTGAAAGTCTCTGAAAACATAGTAACAATTCTCGAACCAAAACTGCAGTAGCAGTCTTCGTATCGATAATGCAGTGGCAGTCCCCGAAACGCAGTAACAGTCCCTAAAGTGCAGTAGCAATCTTTATACCGAAAATGCAGTAGCAGTCCTTGAAACATAGTAGCAATCCTTAAATCAAAAATGCAATAACTATCCCCAAACTGAAAATGGGATAGCCCTTGCCCAAAACACAATAGCAATCCCCGAAATGCAGTAGCAGTCCTCAAACTAAAAATGCACCACAAACTAAAAATGGAATAGCCCTCGCCCAAAGTACAGTAGTACCAGTCCCCAAAAAACAATAACAGTCCTTGAACAGAAAATATAGTAGCAAACCCCCTAAACTGAAAATGGGATAGCCCTTGCCCAAAAACCTTAAACCAAAAATGCAATCAGCCCCAACACAATAACCATCCGGAAAAATGAAAAGACAATATAAATTGATATTTTGAAGTTCAATCGACAATACTTGTCTAACAAGATAAAAAAAAATTAAAAAATTGTAGCACCATTACGTTTTACGTCTAATGTTAACTACAATAACGATTCTAAAAGTACGAAAAGCCAAAAACAATATTTTGAAGTTCAACAGGAATTGCAAACAGACACCAAAAATAGCACCAACTACTCTATTACTTCTTTTACTTTGTTTTACAAAAACAAAAGTAGCGGTTCAATTTTTCACAAAGATAAAATTAGGCAGATGTAGTAGCGGCACTACACAGCCACTACTGCCCCTCCCTAATCATCATCAAACTTAACCAAAATACACAATCACACAAGTTTTAGAAAGAAAACCAAATCACACACGCTCGGCTACTGCAACATGTTAACATCACCTGCTACTGCAAATCATACATGTTATGTTATGTTGCTACTGTAAATCACATATGTTCTGCCGCTGCAAACAAAACTGCTACTACTAAAAAAAATAAAAACCTTTCACTGCTGCACACACATTCCAAACCAAATTTGATATCGACAAAACTCAAGCAAATGTACATATTATTCCAAACATTCATATCCTTCATGTAGAAGCGCGGATGTCCAGCATTTTCCTTATCAACTGTGAAGGCATACACTTGAGTTGGCTATTTTTTGAGCTATGACAAAACACAGCAATGGAAGATCATCAAAGCTTAAGTGTCATTTCGTACTTTATCTCTTTGGAAAACAGGTATAACATTCATGTGCATTACATGGTTTTCTTCTAGGATAGAACACTGAGCATGTATCCCAGACATTCTGGAACGTTTTTCTGGTGTGATATTTCATGGGTTTAATCACTTCTAGAATTCCAGTTTACTTGTGATTAATCTAGTTGATCTTTGACCAGAGGAAGAAACTGACTTAGTTAATGAAGATCCCTAGGGAAGTTGACTAATGTTCACATGTGTTTTCTTGAAAACTGGTTTGTTTTCTGGTTGTCAAAAGTGCTTTTGGATCTGTTTTTCCTGATATCTACTTTTGGCTGGCAAAAACGTGCTTATCCCTTGAAATCTGGTATTGCTATTCTTGTACAAGTGAATAGGAAGGTTTTGCCTTGTTTAGACAATCTTAGCTCTTTAAGGTATGACCTAATAGCTGTCTTGGTTTAGCTCCCTATTTAGGTTGCTGTGTCCTTTCGGTAACTGCTGTTTTAGGTCTGCATTAGGACAGTGTTTAGGTCTGCATTTAGGCTTGTGTGCTGCTGTGTTTTACAAGCTTTCTAGCTGTGATTTACAAGCCTTCTTAGCTGTCTTTGACCATTGAATAACCTTGCCTATTTAAGGAGTCCCAAGCTGTCTTGGATCCTTTGTTGGTTGGTTGAGTGAAAACACTTGGGGTTTGGTTATTCTGTTTTGGTATTCTTTGAGAGCACTTTCGAGTGTAGTTTCTCTTGTCTCTTCTCTTCCCCTTCCATGTCTTCTGGTTGCCCTGTATGTGCATAATAGACATGGATTCTTAAAGCATAAAAACTGTTTTCAAAACTCATATGCATTGTTGCATTGTGCATTCCATTGAGATGAAGTATGGAGATGCCCAACCCAAGAAGTTGATCAAGAAGATTTAACTTACGTGTAGTTAAGATCTGAGTTGATACTTCTGTAAATTTCCAAAGTGTAAACACATAGATTAAAGTAGTGTAGCTCTGTTTGTACTGGTGGGTAGACTAGTCAGGATAGCATACGGGTTATGTATCCCCAGAGTGCCAGAAACTTGTAATTGTGTGTGTTACAAAATAGTGGAAAGGTTTCTCCCTCAAGAGTTAGGGGCACGCAGTTTTGATTCTGGTTGTAGGATTTCTGCGTAATCAAAAACATCTTGTGTCATTCTTTCCTTACTGCTTTTGCTTTCAGTACTCGTATTCTGTGTTTGGGATAGATCTCTATCGTGCTATCCCGACAACAGTTTGAACGAAAAAGTGGGAAAGGCCTATTCACCCCCCCCCCCCTCTAGGACCTTTAAGTGGTATCAGAGCGGCCACTAGCCTTTGCTAGTGAGATCCGCTGAGGGGTCAATTATGGATCGGGAAAAGGGTTCTTCCATAAATGTTCCATTTTTTTTCGATGGACATGATTTCTCTCAATGGAAAATCATGATGAGCGCCTTCCTCTCCTTCCAAGATGATGGTATGCTGTGGCAAAGTGTAGAGGAAGGCTGGACACATCCCACAAAACCAAGAGGTACTGAATCAACCGAAAGGGTTTCAAAGCCGAGGTCAGAATGGGATAAAGCCGACAAGGATTGGGCTAGAGCAAACATCAAAGCTCTAAGTTGTCTATTCAATGCCGTATCCGAAGCAGAGCGTCAAAGGATCATCCATTGCTCTACTGCTAAGGAGGCATGGGAAGTGCTCATCAACACTCATGAAGGTAACTCTCGTGTTAAGCAACAAAAACTTCAACATCTTATTTATGAGTTTGAAGGTCTGAGCATGAGTAACAAAGAGTCTATTGATGATTTCTATGGTCGTGTGTTAAATATCACAAATCAATGTCGTAGCTTAGGCGAGGCTATAGAATCAAAGAAAATTGTTAGGAAATTTTTGAATGCGTTACCTCCTTTCTTTGACTCGAAAATGAATGCTAAAGAAGAGGCTCATGATCTAGACACTTATCCTTTAGAGGAGCTTGTTGGAAATTTAAAAACTTATGAGACACTTAAGAAAAGGCCTATGCATGAAAAATCTATTGCTCTAAGTTCGGTTAAAATTGATGTTGAAAAAGTGCTTGATGATGAAGAAGATGATAATGATGAATGTGCCTTTTTAACTAAACAATTTGAGAAATTCTTAAGAAAAAGGAAATATTTCAACTCTAACCGGAACTTGTCTAAAGGATCTAGCTCTAAACCTTTTAGAAATAAGGTTGCTCAGAAAAGTCGGGATATCAGACCCTCTTCTATCCCGAAAATGGACATGAAATGTTTTGAATGCAATGGAGTTGGATATAAAGTTGTAGACTGTGCTAACAGGATAAACAAGTCTCATAAAGTGTTAAGTGATAGTGAGTCTAATGAAAATTTTGAAACCGATCTTGATGAAGACGAGAAAGTTGCTTTTGTCTCCCATATCACATTAGATGAGTCTCTTGACGACAATGATTCTGATGATGAAGGACATGATATGTATGTGCGTTTGTGTAAAGCCTCTAAGTCTATGCTTGCTAAAAATGAAGCTCTATCTAATGAGCTTTCATTGAGTAAGGAGACACATTCCAGGATACAAGGAGAGTTTCTATCCCAGAAAGCAGAATGGAATTCAACCAAAACCCAACTTGAAGAGCAAGTGATGTTTCTCAAAGAAGAGCTGGACCGTCAGTCTTTGTCTATAAGCTCGCTGGCTGCTGAAAAGCTGAAGCTCGAAGAAGCCTTGCTGGACGTCCGGAACCAGTTCACAAAGTTCTCCATTGGCTCGGAGAAGCTATCCCAAATCTTTGGGATGGGAAGGCTGGATGGCAGCAGGAGAGGCTTGGGGTTCAAGGATGATGACAAACCCAAAAGCTCGGAGAAGACTATGTTTGTAAAAAGCACAAGCTCGGTGTTGGGAAAGCCTCCACCTCAACTGAAGATTAATGCCTCTGAAGCTTCCAAAGCACCCATGCTCAAGAGAAACCCGCAAATCAAGTGTTTTCACTGTGGGAACAGTGGATATATCCGGCGGAACTGCTACAGGCTGAGAAGGAATCCTGCACCAGCGAAGATCCCACAGAACAACAATCTGCTTGCTCACTTTCAGAAATCTCTCAATGAACTGACCAGGATTGCTCAGACCCTTGCCATCCCGAAGCAGAAGAAGAAGCCAGTCTCCTCAAACTGAGTCAGAAAATTTGTTCATGGAACCAGGGAGACCAAAAGTGCCATATCTCCCAAAGAACCTGGTGTCAGGAAGAAACAAGAAGAAGTTATCTGCTTCCTTTCAAGAGTGAAGACCTCACCCATTGCTGCAAGAGAAGTTGTAGCTGTTTGCAATGTTGCCTTGACTGCCCTTTCCACTAGGAAATCTGACTCTTGGTACATGGACATCGGCTGCTCGAAGCACATGACCGGAGAACGGAAGTGGTTTACTTCCATGGACGACACTCATCCGGTTGGTGATGTCATGTTTGGTGATGGTGCCAAAGCAGAAATTATTGGAAGCGGGACAGTTGACACTCCTGGTCTCCCAGCCTTGAAGAATGTTCTGTTGGTGGCTGGTTTGGAAGTCTGCTTACTCAGTGTAAGTCAGATTGTCGATGAATATGAGACTGTGACGTTTGACACATCTCAGTGCACTGTCCTTGATGGGAAAGGAAGGTGTGTGATGAAAGGCGAGAGGTCCAGAGATCATTGCTACTGTGTCCATGCTAACAAAAGGTTAGAACCTGAAATATGTTTCTGATCCTTGACACATGAAAGCTTGCTAGATCTGTGGCATAGAAGGATGTGCCATCTCAACCATCAAGATGTGGTGAAGCGGTCCTCAAAGGATGGAGCTCGTGGTCTGCCCAAACTGTCCGGGAGAGTTGCAGGTATGTGTGGAGACTGCAAAATGGGTATCCCGAACCTCGATCTCATCCTGTTTTGAATGCTAGGCCAACCACTAATGCTTTAGAACTGCTTCACTTAGATCTTGTTGGCCCTGTTGAAACTAAAAGTCTTGCGAAGAAGAAATATGTGCTTGTTGTGGTAGATGACTTTTCTAGGTTTACTTGGGTTGTGTTTTTAAGTGATAAAACTCAAGGCCAAACGTTTGGAAAATTTTTAGAATTGGCTAAACGCATTTCAAATGAAAAACTTTCAGAAAATAAACGCATAGTAAGAATAAGGTCAGACCATGGAACTGAGTTTGAGAATTCCTTGTTTGCTGAGTATTGTGAGGAAAATGGTGTGCATCATGAGTTTTCAGCCCCCATAACACCACAACAAAATGGGATTGTTGAGAGAAAGAATAGAGTGTTGGTTGAGATGGGGAGGGTAATACTTAGCTCTGCTGACTTACCTCACATGTTTTGGGCCGAAGCAATCTTTAATGCTTGTTACACTCTTAACCGTGTGATTTTCAGACCGGGTACTAGTAAAACTCCCTATGAACTATGGAAAGGCAAGAAACCAAATATTTCACATCTAAAAGCTTTTGGTAGTCCCTGTTTTATCTATAGAGATCGTGAGTATTTGACCAAATTCGATGCTAAATGTGATAGAGGTGTCTTTCTAGGTTATGCCTTGAACAGTCGTGCTTATCGTGTCTATAACAAAAGAACTTGTAAAGTTGTAGAAACGGTGAATGTAGCCATCAATGACTCTCTTGTATGCTCTCACAACCATTCTTCAAGAGATGTGCAGGTTGAGGATGTAAGCACTGAGACATCTCCCGAAGCTGCTGAGACTCCTATAGATGAGCAGAACCCTATACCTGATGATGTATCCCAAGATACAGAATCTGATGCTGAAGGAGCCGGGATAGACCAGACCTTGACTATCCAGAAGTCTCATCGTGTTGGGAAACGTCAAGTCCAAAAAGATCACTCTCCTTTGGATGTGATTGGCATGGTGAATGAACCAAGGCAGACCCGAAGTAAGTCCAAGGTGCTTGTAAGTAATCTCGTTAGTCTCAAAAGCTTTCTTACTTTACATAGGTTAGCTATCAATCGAATTTCTTTCTATGGTTTTGTTTCTAGTGTTGAGCCTAAGAATGTTAAAGATGCTTTAAAAGACTCAGAATGGATTATGGTTATGCAAGAGGAATTAAATCAATTTGAGAAAAGCAATGTGTGGCATCTAGTTCCTAGACCTAAGGGTAAGAATGTTATAGGAACGAAATGAATTTTTAAGAACAAAACGGATGAAAAGGGAATTATTACGAGAAACAAAGCTAGATTGGTTGTGCAAGGTTATTCACAAATAGAAGGCCTAGATTTTGATGAAACCTTTGCCTCCGTAGCTAGACTTGAGTCCGTTAGGTTACTTTTGGCCATTGCTTGTTTTCTTAAATTTGATCTCTTTCAAATGGATGTGAAAAGTGCATTTCTAAATGGAATTTTGAAAGAAGAAGTTTATGTGGAACAGCCTCCGGGATTCCTAAGCTCTTGCTACCCCGAACATGTGTACCGATTAGACAAAGCCCTTTATGGTTTGAAGCAAGCTCCTAGAGCTTGGTATGAAAAATTGTCTACACACTTGATTGACCATGGGTATGTTAGAGGTTCCATTGATAAAACCATGTTTGTCAAGAATGTTTCACATCATATGATTATTGCTCAAATCTATGTGGATGATGTGGTGTTTGGTTCTACCTCTAAAAACCTTGTTGAAGAGTTTGTCACTCTAATGAAACAAGAATTTGAAATGAGCTTGTGTGGTAAGCTAAACTTCTTCCTTGGACTACAAGTTCAGCAAAGGAAAGATGGTTTGTTCATTTCGCAGGAAAAGTATGCGAGGGAACTTGTGAAGAAGTTTGGGATGGAAGGAGCCTCTCCCATCCGTAACCCAATGGGGACCTCATGCAGAATCAGTGCAGATTTGGAGGGAACCAGTGCTGATCAAACCCTCTACAGAAGCATGATTGGAAGCTTGCTCTACCTTACAGCCAGTAGACCTGATATATCCTTCAGTGTGGGTGTTTATGCTCGGTATCAAGCCAACCCCAAGGAATCCCATGTGAAGGCAGTCAAGCGTATCATCCGATACGTCTCAGGTACATGTGCTTTCGGTATTCTGTACACAACAGATACTAACACTGAGATTGCAGGATATTCGGACTCGGATTGGGCTGGAGACGCCACGGATAGGAAGAGCACCTCGGGAGGTTGCTTCTTTGTTGGGAACAACTTGGTGTCGTGGCATAGCAAGAAGCAGAATTGCGTATCCAATTGTCCACTGCCCAAGCAGAGTACATAGCTGCTGGAAGTTGCTGCACACAACTCCTCTGGATGAAGCACATGCTGAGCGACTACGGATTTGAGCAAGGTATTCTATCCCTGTTCTGTGATAATACCTCTGCTATCAATATCTCAAAGAATCCCGTGTTGCATTCTAGGACCAAGCATATAGAAATCAGATATCATTTTATTAGAAACTTGGTTGAAGAGAATCAGCTTGAAATGACTTTCATTCCAACTGAACAACAATTGGCCGATTTATTCACTAAGCCCTTAGACAACATGAGATTTGAAAGTCTTAGGAAGGCTATTGGTGTATGCACCATCACTTGAGATATCTCCCTCACTGATCTTAATTTATTTTTCAGCATTTTACTTTATAACTTTTCTGAAAATAAGTGTTGGCATACTCTGGGATACGAGTCTGTGCATGCATCCCTGGAAATATTTCTGAACTTGAACTAGAATGTTGTGTTCTTATTTCATGTTTCTTGATAGACAATTGCTGCATCTTTCTCTTGTGTATATGCATCTATGTCTTTAAGAATGTTAGTGCATGTGGTCTAAATCACTCTTGGAACTAGAAAGAATTCTTGAGCACAAAGGTCATTCTTGTGGGGTGTACAAAGTTTGAGCTAGAAAATTGAGTGAGTTGAACTAGTTACTAAAGAACAATTGTGTTATTCTGGTGCTTACTGCTAAATGATTAAAGTAAAGGAATGGGCTAGTCTTTTGCTGGGTGCACCTTAACCGGAATCAGTGGGGATCCCTGAGATGTTATCTATCCTTCGATGGGTTTGGACTAGTTACCCACTGAGTGTCCTTGAAACACACATTATTCTTTCGAGCATTGCGCTCAGGATATAATGGTAACTACTCTGTTACATGGACCTATGAGGACGTATTTCTCAGATGAGCTCTTGGACAAATGTTAAAGAAAATGGAGAAATTGCTTTGAACTTAAATGAGAACGGCCAAAGGCCATGTTGGGACAAAGTCCATGATATGCTGAATTTCCAGAACTCTAAAAAGGGTAGTGACAAAGTCACTTGGTTACTCTTGATGTCCTCATGTCATTTGATGCTTCAAACTTGTACTCCCTTAGGTGAACTTATTCACACACACACTCTTAAGGTTCCAAGATATGATTTGTAAGAACATTGCGTTGATGTTGCTTTTTAGTCATATACCCATGTGAAAAATTTGAGCCTTCAAAACATATGAAATTTAGTTGTCACATTCTTGTGAGTCATGCTTAAATTTCTTCTGTGGTCTGGGATTCTATAGACTGTTTCCATCCCGGAGGTTCTGCTGACCAGTTTGAAAATCTTTCTGAATTTCAAAATTTTGTGTTGTTTTATGCATCACGTGAGGGGGAGCTTTCAACTTTGGTGGTGAGTACATTGATACTCCCTATTACTCAGGGTTGTCCCATGCATCCAGTGGATATTGCATGTCCCTTTGTCTATTTGGGTCTTGGCTACTTTTGAGGTATCCCGAATTGACCACATACGTGGTATCCTAGGGATAGGCCACTGTAGCACTTTCTGCATTGAAGTGACTACACGAGACTGAAAGTCTGCTGGTTTGTTTCAGTTGCCTTTACGTGCTTGAATGGTCTTGGTGCATGGTTCCAAGGAATTCATTTGAATTTATGATGATTGTGCTTAGAAATAGCAGAAGCCCCCTTGGTCCTCGTCAATTTCGATTCCCCTGCATTCGCTTCCACTCTCCTACCTTAGGCGTTTCACTTCGACTTCCCTTCTGGTTCCCTTAAATCTCTCTCTACTTCATGACTCGAATCAGAAACCGAAGAACTTTCCTCCCTCCAAAGCAAATCTTCTTCTTTCATCCTCTAATGGTTCTCCCTGATCCATTTATCCCTAAAGATGTCATTTTGCTCCCTGCTCCTCCACAAAAATCACCCTCTCATCCTTCACAGACTCCAAATCCTACTATCTCTCCTACCCCTGCTGAGAAATCTGAACCTCCTGCTGTTCGTTCGACCTACCTACGCAAGAAGCCAATCTCAAAGTCCACAGGAGCCAAGAAGGTGGCTTCAAAGAAGAAGAAACAGAGCCCTCCTGCTTCTGCTGTCTCACCCCCAATCTCTCCTCTGCGAGATGTTGCTGATACTGAACCTGTTTCTTCTCTTTAGCCTGAAATACCATCTACTCAGCCTCCTACTTCTCCACCATCTCCAATGGCTGTCGATCCTACTCCCGTCTCTCCTCCTGCTGTCGATCCCCCTTTTGCTTCTCCCCAAGTTCCCTTGGGAAAAAGAAAGAGAACCACTACTATTTGTTCCTCTGGTTCTGCCTCCACTCCCTCTGCTGAGATCTCTCCTGCCTCGACTGCACCTCGGGTCACTCGATCCAAAGCCAAAAATTCTGTTGTCTCTCCTCCAGCCAAGAAAGCAATCAAACCTACTGCATCTCCTCCAGTAAAGTCTACCCTGAAAGCCTCTGCCTCTACTATCTCCAAGCGTTCTACTGAAACTTCCTCATTCCCTCCTCGCTCTCACTTCGTCTCTACAGATTCTTTCAGTCTGTTTGGGTACATCACCATGCATCGTTCCATTGTCTCTGAGCATCCCTTTGACTTTGCTTCCCTGCACCTTGCTCTGTTCTCTCTGGTGTCCTCTTTAGGATGGGTTACTGCGTTGGCCTCCCTGCCTCGCTATAATTGCACCATTATCCAGGAGTTCTATGCGAACTTCCCCTCTGATCTTTCCTCTGAGGTCTGTCTTCGCTCGAAACAGCAAATCTGTGTCACAGTCCATGGTGTTTCTGTGAACTTTTCACCCTCACTGTTGCTATCTAGTCAAGCTGGATCTGCCTCTGCTCAGGAGCCAACGGTGTCCTCCCCTCCCCCGGACAAACAAGAAGGTGCTACTCCTTCCGACTCTGGTGACACTATCCACCTCGGTGCAATGGGAGCAGATGACGAGGATGTGGCGTATGACGGCTCTGGTTATGCTGTGTGAAGACTCTCTGCTGTACTCTCTGATCATGTGTCTTTCTATTTTCTCTCTGTTGCTTTCGGTCTTTTTTCTTTTGATTTTCTGTTGAACAATCGTATGGTTTTATGGTTTTGTGGCAAACAATTATTATGGTGATTAATTTTTGTTTGAACCCTTTGTCCTTTATTGACAAAAAGGGGGAGAACCGTTTAATTATTATGTGTTGCATGCATATGGTTATTCTATGATTGTGATATGGTTTATATGTTGGGGAGATTATAGGCATACCTGTTTTGGTTGTGTTTCTAACTATGCAGCAGGTATTTGTTTGGGGAGAACCAGTTATTATGTTGGAAGGATATTATGGGACATATGTATCCTGACCCCTGCATATGCTTAGGGGGAGTTTTGTTTGAACTGGTTATCTCACTATGTTGGGGATACTATGTGATATAGATATCCTTGTTGCTGCATATGTTTGTATGTATTACAACTGTGTTGCAGGTACCTATTGTAGAACTGTGTTTTGTCAAGAAATGCCAAAGGGGGAGATTGAAGGCATACACTTGAGTTGGCTATTTCTTGAGCTATGACAAAACATAGCAATGGAAGATCATCAAAGCTTAAGTGTCATTTCGTACTTTATCTCTTTGGAAAACAGGTATAACATTCATGTGCATTACATGGTTTTCTTCTAGGATAGAACACTGAGCATGTATCCCAGACATTCTGGAACGTTTTTCTGGTGTGATATTTCATGGGTTTAATCACTTCTAGAATTCCAGTTTACTTGTGATTAATCTAGTTGATCTTTGACCAGAGGAAGAAACTGACTTAGTTAATGAAGATCCCTAGGGAAGTTGACTAATGTTCACATGTGTTTTCTTGAAAACTGGTTTGTCCTTTTCTGGTTGTCAAAAGTGCTTTTGGATCTGTTTTTCCTGATATCTACTTTTGGCTGGCAAAAACGTGCTTATCCCTTGAAATCTGGTATTGCTATTCTTGTACAAGTGAATAGGAAGGTTTTGCCTTGTTTAGACAACCTTAGCTCTTTAAGGTATGACCTAATAGCTGTCTTGGTTTAGCTCCCTGTTTAGGTTGCTGTGTCCTTTCGGTAGCTGCTGTTTTAGGTCTGCATTAGGACAGTGTTTAGGTATGCATTTAGGCTTGTGTGCTTCTGTGTTTTACAAGCTTTCTAGCTTTGATTTACAAGCCTTCTTAGCTGTCTTTGACCATTGAATAACCTTGCCTATTTAAGGAGTCCCAAGCTGTCTTGGATCCTTTGTTGGTTGGTTGAGTGAAAACACTTGGGGTTTGGTTATTCTGTTTTGGTATTCTTTGAGAGCACTTTCGAGTGTAGTTTCTCTTGTCTCTTCTCTTCCCCTTCCATGTCTTCTGGTTGCCCTGTATGTGCATAATAGACATGGATTCTTAAAGCATAAAAACTGTTTTCAAAACTCATATGCATTGTTGCATTGTGCATTCCATTGAGATGAAGTATGGAGATGCCCAACCCAAAAAGTTGATCAAGAAGATTTAACTTACGTGTAGTTAAGATCTGAGTTGATACTTCTGTAAATTTCCAAAGTGTAAACATATAGATTAAAGTAGTGTAGCTCTGTTTGTACTGGTGAGTAGACTAGTCAGGATAGCATACGGGTTATGTATCCCCAGAGTGCCAGAAACTTGTAATTGTGTGTGTTACAAAATAGTGAAAATGTTTGTCCCTCAAGAGTTAGGGGCACGCAGTTTTGATCCTGGTTGTAGGATTTCTGCGTAATCAAAAACATCTTGTGTCCTTCTTTCCTTACTGCTTTTGCTTTCAGTACTCGTATTCTGTGTTTGGGATAGATCTCTATCGTGCTATCCCGACAACAGTTTGAACGAAAAAGTGGGAAAGGCCTATTCACCCCCCCTCTAGGACCTTTAAACTGCTTCTTTGTCAGTATCATCTTCCTCTTCTTTCGTACACATACTCATCCATGGTATTGCTAATTTGCTATTCTAAAATGATTTTAGCCACAAACACACATCAAATCACTCATAGAACAGTCGCAACATTTGAAAATACAAATATTAGAGAGAGTGAGAGAGAGCAAAGTTACCTCGTGTCGTGAGTGAGAGGAGTCGCGATGGCGCCGGAAGTGGAGAACGCATCGTCGCCTAAAGTCGCAGAGCCGGGCACGTGAGGTTCGAGGAGAAAATGCAGACAGTGAGGCTGCTGTGCGCGTCGCCGAGGGGAAACGAAGAACCTTGTGGTGCGAGAGACGCGATGGCTTGAGGCTTGGGAGCGGCGACGGGTTGCGAGATGGGCGCGAGAGCAGTCCCGGCCGAAGAAGGTAACAGAGACGAGGCAGGTCAAGAACGAGGTCTCGAGGGAGAGACTTGCGGCACGGAGGCGCTCGCTGGAGACAAAGGCTCGGGGGCACGCGTTGAAGTAGCGGGTCTGAGCGGTGACAGAGTTGCGATGACGATGGAGGAGAATCACAGATCGAGGTCGAGCTTCAAGTTGACACGGGGAGGAAAGGAGGCCGTCTGCCACGAGCGTGGCAGCAGTGCCGAAGGTGAGCGATGGCAGAGGAGCCGATGGTGGCAGCAGAGAGCTTCAGCGAAGCAACTATGTTTGCGTTGCTACTGTATTGGATCTCGAGAGAGAGAGAGAGGATTTACTGATTTAATGTTTTTAGAGTTTTTTTTTTATATATAAGTGGGCAGTGTCATTTTTTGTTTTTTAATAGACTGGGCTCATCGCTATTACGTTTGGACTTAGAGCCTATTCCCTTATTGTTTAAATAGACAATTACATATAAGGTCATTTAGAGACCCTACTTTACACATAAGGTTATTTAAACTTTTTATCATAATTAAGGTCACTTTCTTTAATTCATATTTTCTGTCTTTCCAATTTTGCCCTTTTATATTTATTTTGAAGATCATTTATATTTTTATCTTAATTAAGGTCATTTTTTATCCATATTTTATGTTTTTCAAATTTTGACTCTTTATATTAACTTTTCAGGTCATTTTATATTTTTTATCTTAGTTAAGGTCACTTTTTTTATCCATATTTTTTATGCATAAAGTTCCAGTAAAGTAGTACTATCCAACAACTGGAGTAGTACTTTCTGAAAACTACAGTAGTACTTTCAACAAAATTTAGTTAGAATGCATAAAGTCCCATAAGTTCCAGTAGAGTAGTACTATCCAACAACTATAGTAGTACTTTCTGAAAACTACAGTAGTACCTTCAACAAAGTTTTAGTTAGAATGCATAAGTCCCAGTAGAGTAGTACTATCCAACAACTAGAGTAGTATTTTCTAAAAACTACAATAGTACATTCAACAAATTGTTGTAGTGCTTTTCATGAAACTGTCAAATGGTGTTTTTTGCAACGTCTTCACTGTTTTTGGAGGCAATTTTTTATGAAGTTCACCCATGATATTGCAGAAGCCTCTCAATGACGATCTTATTTGGACCTTGGGTTTTTTAGGGTCCTCCATTTGTGCAATTTCTGCAAAACAATAAGACAGACCATCAAAACACTACATACCACTTACATAAATTCTATATACTACTCACAGACAGCAATACACACTACTCACAGACAGCAATACACACTACTCACAGACAGCACTACACACTACACACAACAGGTCTACACACTACTCACAGACAGCAGTGCACACTACTCAGGACAGCAGTACAAACTAGTTCAGAGCAAACAACAAACTACTCATGACAGCACTACACACTACACACAACAGGTCTACACACTACTCACAGACAGCAGTGCACACTACTCAGGACAACAGTACAAACTAGTTCAGAGCAAACAACAAACTACTCAGGACAGCACTACACACTACACACAACAGGTCTACACACTACTCACAGACAGCAGTGCACACTACTCAGGACAACAGTACAAACTAGTTCAGAGCAAACAACAAACTACTCAGGACAACACTACACACTACACACAACAAGTCTACACACTACTCACAGACAGAAGTACAAACTAATTCAGAGCAAACAACAAACTACTCAGGACAGTACTACTACAGAGCGGACTACATACTACTCACATACAATACTGCAAACTACTACAGAGCACACTACAGTCTGTACATACTACTACAGAGTAACATATGTACTACCACAGATTATTATAGACACTACTACGTACGTAACAACCAAAACGCAACAATCTGTCTAACAACCAAAGCACACTACAGTCTGTACATACTACTACAGAGTAACATATGTACTACCACAGATTATTATAGACACTACTACGTACGTAACAACCAAAACACAACAATCTGCTTAACAACCAAAGCATACTTCTGCATACAAATAGAATGCACATAGAACCGTGCAAAAACAAAGCTAATATCATTAAACTAACTAACCAAAGTAAGAGACTAACTACCAACTGAAGTACGAGACTAACTACACTTATTATAAGTTCACTCAACTACAAATTCAGCACATAAACAAATACAACAGCAAGATATTCAAAGAAAATTGCAGGAAAACAAAAAGGAACTGTTACTAATGGGCTTACATAGATAAGCAACCCTCGGATTGTGCGATTCGACCTCATTAGCAACACGAAGAATCAGAGCGATTTCCACCAGCGACGACGGCACCACCTCACTGTCAAAGATCGTCTCTCCGAGGTTTCCAGGTTTCTGCGTCCGCGCTAAACGCCTCAGCGGCGGCGGCGGCGGCGGCGGATCTGACGCCACTCTCGACGAAGACATTGCTCTCTGATTTGAATTTTTTTGTTTGTTTGTGAAGCCCTGAGGTTTTGATAGAGAGAGCAGGTGAGCTTACGTTGGGTTTGATTTTGGATTTTGATCTGAAATCAGAGAGAGAGAGAGAGAGAGCAGGTTCATATAGATGGTATTAAACGTAAATAAATTGAATGTAAGGGTTTTTTGTTAAATCATGTGAGCTTATTTGAGTTAAAAATACCATATGACCTTATACATAAATAATCTTATGTAAATGACCTTATGTATAATTTACCCTTGTTTAAACTAGTTAAAAGAACCCGCGCGATGCTGCGGAGTTACCAGGATTAAAACAAAATTTGTTTAAAACATGGATATAATGCAAACATGAACTGTAAATTGCATCAATAAGCTGCATTTCCTTAATTCTCCCAACTTTGTTTGTTACATACTTTAGAACCTGGATATATGATTATACCGTAAACATGGATCATAAATTGCATCAATAAGTGTAAACTGCATTTCTTTGTACGTCATTTTAAGGTCTTTCTCTTGGCCTCAAATTTCTCCTCAAAACAATTCTAAGTAGTGCATGATATGAGCTGTCTCATACTGTATCTCAATATCATATAGATCATTCACCAAATAAAAGTCATGAGGTCATCAATCTTTTTTCAAGACCCGTTCTTTAGCTTCTTCAAATTGTATACAAAAAGATATACAAATTCAATCTGCTATACCCTGATGGGTTAGGGCCGGATTCGACTTCGGAAATAGGATATCGCCTTCATTCTATATTTCACCGGTTAGGAACCTGCAACCAAAAAAAATATGGAGTTAGATTGAATTCCAATGAGATCGAGATCGCCTAAGGCTTAGGTATTTCATTTCTAAAGGTGTGTGTGTATATATATATCTAATATTAAGATTTGTACTTATATTGGTTGCCAGAAGATTATAGATATTACTGTTGGATTTTACAGGTACAATTTTCTCTTTTGATGACCTCTAGCTCATAAAAATTTATCAATATTTATATGATGGTGGACTGGCAAAAGATTACTAATTATAAGCAAAAAAATAAAAAATAATTTTTTACTCAACCTCAAGTATGTTCCTGCATCTCTCTTCTCTCGGTTAACATTGGTTCGAATTCAACACAATTTCAAATGAGAAGAGTACAGGACAAATTGGACGATACATGCATCAGAAAGGAATACAATCTTATATGAGTTATATCATTCATGGTTTCAGATACAAAATAAAAAATGATTAAAAATTGAAGAGAAATCTTGGAAAAATTTCACGAAGAACAGAATCCCCATGGACAACCAAAATCAACACAGAACAATGAGACCACATGTCAAACTCAAAATCCTTCACGGGAGGCCTTTATATCAGGTAAATCATTGAAAATTTTGATTCAGCCCACTTGTGACCGTAAAATCTAATTCTAGCATGGCTATAGATGAACATAGAATGAGGGATATGATCATATGAAAAACATTCCTCTCAATTACTAAACCAACCAAGAAAAAAAAATGGGAAGCAATCAATTTGAAAGATCTTATCTCATACTTTTTAGGATGGAGGATTTTGAATATTAGAGCATTCACTGGCGATTGAAGCCACAACTTTTAGAAACTGCTCATATACAAAAACCCAATCATAACAAAGTCATACAACACACAATATGATTATGAATAATAATGATATGCAAAGCATCCAACAATGAATTTAATAGAAGAAGAAAATCAAACTAACCTTCGTATTACAAAGAAATTCCAAACGGAAGATGATTGAGGGAATGAGAGAAGAGGCAGCAATAGAGAGAGAGAGAGAGAGAGAGAGAGAGAGAGAGAGAGAGAATGGCATGGTCTCCCCAAGAGACGCCTAGAATTCTCTATCACTTGCATTTTTTACATTCAATACCACTTATTTTCAGTATTAGTGTTAGAGAAGTTCTGCATCATTTTCGATATAAATACAGTAAAAATTTTAAAAAGAGAGGCGGTAGTAACTCGACAAATCTTCATTAGTCGCTTGACGATCAATTCAGTAGGAGTTGGACTAACAGTTTAGTTGCAGCTCTGCAATCAATTCAGTATCACTGCAAGAATGATTCAGTAACAACTGAACGAAACTTCAATAGCAGCTCGACGAACAGTGCAATAACAGCTTGACTAACGATTTAGTAGCAATTCGACGAATTATTCAGTTGCAATATTATGAAAAACTTAGTAGCAGTTCGACGGTCGATTCAGTAACAATTCGACTAACGGTTTTGTAACAATACTACGATCCATTCAGTAGCACTTCAAGAATGATTTAATAACAACTCGACAAATAATTCAGTTGAAAATTATGAAAAACTCAGTAGCAGAAATTTCAAAAACACAATAACATCAGTTGGAAAAATGCATTAGCAAGTTAAAAAAAATGCAGTCATGATACCAGCAGCATTATTGAAAACGCAATGACTTGAAAAACTCGAAAAACACGAGACTAGGAGTTTTTGGTTTGCTTAAAATAATGAACATGACAAACAAAATACGTTGAAAAAATTAAAGGAGATAAAAATTGGGTTGCTGCACTAGCAGCCATGAAAAAAAACCAGTAAAAGAAAGGAATTGTTTTCGATTTGCTACTACTATGAAAAACCACCCCAGATACCGGAGCATCGAAGTATGGTAGCATAGTCTCGCATCAGATCCCGCCAAGGAACCTCGTGGATGAGGGTCACCTGAGAGAGGAGGAAGGCTCCGAACTTGAGAATGAGTAAGCTAGAAGATGGAGAGCCAATGTTGATTAAGACCTTTATCGGGCTGAGGATTAGTACGCGAACCTGAGGCTCATATGACCGCATTGCAGCAGTCGACGGAAGGGGTCACCCAGAGTACGAACGAGTTGGCTGATACCATTGTTGATGTTCAGACCACCTTGATAGATTTGGTGAATCTGCTAAAGAAACAGGGGGTGGTCCTATCGAGCCCAGTCACGAAGGCGAGATAGGAGATCCCAACGATCGAGCTAAACGACTCAGATGAGGCATGCAACCATCGCGACCAAGAGGAACCAGCCACAAACGTGGAGGCATCTGAGGTAGCGGCCCTTAGCGGCATGATGGAGTAGTTCATGGAAACTCAGCGTGCCTATAATATTAGGACGAATCAAGAGACGTAGAGGTTGAGGGAAGAAGGGTTGTCCAAGAAGAAATCTGAAGCAGAGTAGAAGGCTCAGAGGATGTCCCAAAACCTCTTGGCTTAGTTCATCCAGGACGCCGAGCCCCCCGCCCCCCCCCCCCCCCCCCAAGAAGTAGAGTCACCCTAGATTCGATAGGTACTAAGGAGACTCGGATTTGTACCAGCACGTGAGAAATCACCAATCGACCATGGTCACCAACCAATCGAACAACTCATGGATGTGCAAGATGTTCCAAGCAAGCTTGAAAGACCACACGCTGCAATGGTATGAGACCCTCCTCCCAGGGTCAATTGATGACTAGAGGGGTCTGAAGGCCGCATTCTTTAAGAGGTACGAAAGCAGTGCAGAAGGAGTAAAGGATGTGACCTACCTCACGACCCTAAAGATAAAATGAGGAGAATCCTTAAGGGATTGGGTCACAAGGTTTGGGAGGGAGTTCGCCACGGTCGACTGCAAGGACGATACAGTTGTAGCCACAATATTCATCAATAGGCTGGACATGGAATCAGAGCTGGCCAGTAAGTTGATCAGAAAGAAAACAAAGGATTTCTTCGTGGTCTACCACAAGGCCTTGGACTATGCCCGTGTGGAGGACTTGAGTACATATAGAAGCGATTCTCCAACATAGACAGTGTCGGGAAGTAACACTAGCATGAGGAGAAACTCGAATACCAGCAGTTTGAACTAAGGAGAAGAAACTACGACAACAAGAGAAAGGCCTCAGGGCACCAACCCTCTAACTCGGAGGGAAAACTGTGCATTCCACCTACAACGATACCAATCTCAACCATACTCCATCACATCAAGAACGAGCCTTGGCTTAAAAGGCCACCGCCCATGACTAGCAAGAATGATTCAAAAGACTTCTGCGCCTATCATAACAAGTACAAGATGATCGACTGTAGGGTCCTCGAGCAACATTTTGTAGAGCTAGTAGATTAAGGATACTAATGAGAATACATGAACGATGAGTACATGAAAAAGCTTGAAGATTCACTGAAGATGCAAGGTAGTGATAGAACATTAAAGAAATAACGAGACCTTACCACCACCACCTAATGGCCAGGAGGAGGAGAACGTAGTGCTAAACTGTATCCTTCAGGCCCTAGAATATCCGGAGTACACCATCTTCCCTAGTTTGAACTGTATCATAGAAGAAGCTAAGGAGCTGGGGGCAACCCTGAAAGAGAAAGAGCACATGATAAAGAGGCCTAGGGTAGGGGCGAACCCATGCCAAGACCAAGGGAAAACATGCTCGAGTTCTCAGATGCGGATCTACCCAAAGAGGATGAGGCCCACGATGATGTCTTGGTTGTCAACATTCAAATGGCACACATGACTGTATCCAGGGTCTTTATAGACAACAGGACTATTTTGAATGTCATCTTCAAGGATGCAGTAGAACGAATGGGCCTGATGGACGCAATTCAAGACCATTGTACGATGCTTACAGGGTTCTAGGGATCGAGGGTGAGGACTCTGAGGATCATCCCCCTCTAGATCAGAATGCCACTCACCAACCCAACCACGTGCTTTGCAGTTATCGATGCACCTTCCTCTCATAATGCCATCCTGGGAAGACCGTGGCTCCACCGGGTGAGGGCGGTGGCATCTACCTACCACCAAGTTTTGAAATACCCAACCTCTAAGGGCCTGATCATCATTAAGGGAGATATAGATGTAGCAAGATTGTGTACGATGTTTGCTACTAAAAGGATGAAGAAGGAAGCAAGTGAGGGAACTGGGGGAACGATGGCCCCTACCCCTCCAGTATAGAAATCATAAGATGGAAGTCGAGAAGAGGCGATCAATGAATTAGATATAAAACTCGACCCCCAGGAGCAGCCTTTCAAGGAGAAGGTAGAGGAAGATGTGATCCTTGAGCCATTTGATCACGAGAAGCCTGACCGATGTGCAAGGATTGGGTCCAAACTGAGCAGAGTCGAACGTGAGAGCCTGGTGAACCTGCTGAGGGAGTAGAAAGACATGTTTGTATGGTCGACAAGGGATATGCCAGTGATAGGCAAAATGGTCATCGAGCACCAGCTCTACGTGGACCCAAAGGCAAAGCCAGTAGCTCAGAAGAAGAGGACCTTTGCAGCAGAACGTAACAAAATAATCGAGCAGGAAGTAGAGAAATTACTCGCAGCGGGGTTTGTCAAAAAGATCCTACATTCGGAATGGCTCTCCAACGTTCTCCTCATCAAAAGAAGAATGGAAAGCCTAGGGTTTGTGTGAATTTTACAGACCTTAACAAGGCATGCCTTAAGGATAGTTTCCCCCTGTCCAGGATAGATCAGTTGGTTGATTCCACAGCAGGACATGATCTCCTTAGCTTCATGGACGCGTACAGTGGTTACAATTAGATTAGGATGGCTGAGGACCATCGTGCAAAAACGACATTCGGGACATAAAATAGAGTTTATGCTTATGAAGTGTTGCCTTTTGGCCTAAAGAATGCAGGGCAACATACCGAAGGTTGGTGTACAAGGTGTTCAAGCCCCTTATAGGAGACACAATGGAGGTATACGTAGACGACATGATGGTAAAGAGAAAAAACAAGCAAGACCATGTGTCAGACCTAAAGGGAGGCTTCAACCTTCTACGAAAGCACAGAATAAAGTTGAATCCAGAGAAATGTACCTTCGGTGTAGGGTCAGGAAAGTTTTTGGGGTACCTGGTGACTCAACGTGGAATAGAGGTAAATCCTGACCAGGTAGCTGCGATGGTTAAGATGAAGTCTCCGTCAACGGTCAAGGAAATCCATGGCTTGAATGAAAAGCTAGTGTCTCTGAGCAGGTTGTTATCTAGATCAACAGACAAGTGCAAGCCGTTCTTCGAGGCCCTCAAGAAAAACAAGGGGGAACTTTGGACGGAGGAGTGTGAAAATGCGTTCCAGACTCTCAAACATTACTTGGTCTCCCTTTCTATCCTGAGTAAGTCTGTGTTGGGGGAGGACTTATACTTGTACCTGGCAGTTTCGAAAGTGGCAATAAGTGGAGCCCTGATTAGAGAAGGTACTGCTAGGGGAGGGGGTGTAGGGTGGTAGCTACCTGTATATTATGTTTCTAAAGCTCTTCTCGACCCAGAGGCTCATTATCCCAAGCTAGAGAGGTTGATATTGGCGATCATTATGTCATCACACAAAATGAGACCTTACTTCCAACCTTTCAAGATAATCATTATGACCGAGTACCCACTAAGAACGATTATGCACACCCCTGATTCCTCCAGCAGGATAACCAAGTGGGCTATCGAACTGGCACAACATGGTATTGAATACATGCCTCAAACCGCTATGAAAGGACAAGCATTGGAAGATTTCTTGTCGAAATTCACAACTCCAGAATCAGAAGTACATGAGAGAAGAGATAGAGCTGAAGAAGCTAACGAGCAAGGGGTCGATCACTAGACCTTATTCACGGACGGATCCTCAAAAGATAAGGGAGCGGGAGCAGGGCTGGTACTCAAAATCCTAGATGGAGTGATCATGGAACAAGCCTTAACCTTAGGATGGAAGGCCACCATCAATGGGGCTGAGTACAAGGCACTCCTAGCAAGATTAAGATTGGCCAGGGAACTAAATGTGGAGAACATCAAGGTGTTCTGTGACTCCCAACTGATCACAAACTAGGTACTCGGAGAATATGCAACCCATCATGCATCCATGGAGACGTACCTCAGGTTAGCAAAGGGACTGGTTAGCCACTTTAAGGAGTTCTCAATCATGCAGCTCCCCAGGTCGTAAAACACTCATGCAGACGCTTTGGAGAATTTGGCCTCCACCATAGATTACCAGCTAAGAAAAATGATCTCGGTAGAGCACTTGCCCAGCCCAAGTACGAATGAGGGAGAGGCAATGGCATTGATGCCAGTGCAGCTGTGGACCTTGTGGATGGACAAAATAACGAACTACATAGAGACTAGAGTCTTACCTGAGGGACAGATCGAGGCTAGAAGGGTCGTCTGTCAGGCAGCAAGGTACAACATTAGAGATGAAAAATTGTATCTTTGATCATTCAGCGGACCAGATCAGCTAGCAGTCCACCCTACTCAAGCAAGAACTATAATGGAGGAGTTACACACAGAGATATATGGCATGCACATTGGCGGTAGGAACCTCGTGGTCAGATGCTTAACTGAGGGATACTACTGGTCTATAATGAAGAACAATTACATAGAGTACGCCAATGTTTTTAAGTCCTACCAAAGACACGCCCCTCAACCACCTTTACACCCGGAGGAGCTGCATCCCATCTCAGTTCCATGTGCATTCGCTTAGTGGGGGTTAGACATAATCGATAAATTTTCAATCGGAGCTGGAGGTGGAAAAAAGAAGTATCTCCTGATTGCTACAGACTATCACTCCAAGTGGATCGAAGTTGAAGCTTTATCAAAAATAAGTGGAGCAGAAGTAAAAAATTTCACATGGAAATTCATCATATGCAGGTTTGGGATCCCACAAATGATCATAGTAGATAATGATCCTCAGTTCAACTGCCAGGAGGTAAGGTACTACTATGCTAAGCACGGGATCAATATCAAGTTCTCTACCCCAAGGTACCCTCAGGGTAACGGACAAGTAGAGGCTTCGAACAAAACAATCTTGCAGGGTTTGAGGAGAAGACTGGATCAGCTGACGAAAGGGCAGTGGGTATCCCAATTACTGAACATGCTTTGGGTATACAGACCGACCAAGATTAAGCCTACTGAGGAAACTCTCTTCACCTTAGTCTATGGAACCAAAGTTGTCATCCCTATCAATCACAAGATTCCTAACCTCAAGCTTGTAGAATGAATAGCAGAAAGGAATACAGAGAGCCTGAGGCACGAGCTTGATTTGCTAAAGGAGCATAGGGAACAAGCCCAGATCAGAGTAGCCGCTTACCAACAAAAGTTAAAAGCATATTATGACAGGAAGATCCGACCTAGAGTTTTCCTCTCAGGCACCATGGTCCAGCGTAAAGTGTTCGAGAATACCAAGGTACCAGGAGAGAAAAAATTGGGGGCGAACTGGGAAGGACCTTACAGAATCCTTGGAGAAAGCTATAATGGATTGTATGAGCTGGATAATCCAAGAACTAGGGCCTTGGTTGATAAATGGTGGAATGCTCTTTACCTGAAGGAGTACCACTTGGGACGGAGCAGAAGATCTGGAAATAGAAGCGGGAAAACGTCTAGAAGGGGCACGTACTCTTCCTAACCATCTTGATTTTTGATTAAATTATTTTACAAGTTGGCAGGTTTAACGAGGCGTGTCATATACTTCCTTACTTATTCGACGAACATTGTACGATTATACGATCATTCAATAAAAAACTTCTGTTTTCAGTAACATTGCTTTACATTGTGTTTTATATTCGATTTACCTTGACAAATATTTGATCTGCGTAAAGTATTTCATTGCTTGATGTGTTCGATCAAGAGGAGTTTAATGCCCAGAAAAGGCACAGAACTTAAGTGGGACAGATGACGTTGGTTCACATGGGAAAGACCTTCACCCTGCGAGCTAACTAACTCTCCCAAAGGTAAGGCATTCTAAGGGAGGAAGGTTCGGGCTTCGAGGATGATGCCCATGGATAAACCAAAACACTAGGAGAAAAATTCCATAAAGCTTAAGGTAATTTTGGATTAGTACGGTCTTGAGGTTAGATTGATAATGCCCCATGGGTGACTTAGCCATATCCTGACACTTTGGGCATTTTAAGTCCCAAGTGTATTCATCTGGCGATGCCTTACGGATAAGCCAAAGTCGATTAGATTGGAAAATTACGTATTTCACCACGGCACTAGAGCTGAGCTACCTGGGAAGAACCTAAGCTGGATGGCAGCTCTGGCATGGTCTGTGTGGTAATGCCAGGGGCCTCAGGAAGGCTAAAGGTTCTCTAACCAGTAAAAACTTAGTCGTGGAGGGGGAATCCAGTGAACGATAGTCTTTGTACAGGCCTGGGGATAGACATATCAACCCCCTTGATGAGAGGCAGTCTTAAAACCGCGAGCACCTCCCAGGAGACCTTAAGGTTACCAAGGCTCTCCTTAAGCCTCTTCCGAGAGCAAGAGCATGGAGAAGTTTAGGGGTTCAAGAGTCATACTGAGGTGATAGGAACTCAGAGGCAAACCCCTAGGTTAGATATTGATACAAAATATAAGACAATGATATCTTATATGAAAAATAAAGTACATAAGTTACATAAGCTTGGTTTAGCATTGCTTCCTAATAAACGAGGATAGATGCAGAAAACGATAAGTTATGAAATATGATATTATGCGAAATAGGGTTCCTAAACTATTACAAAATTACACCCTAAAGATAAACAAAGAGGGGGCTTCATTCCTCATCCGAGGGGGCTAGGTTGTATGAGTTGATAAGCTCCTGCCTGTTCTTCTTGAAGTCCACCCGTTGACTCTTTAGTTCTAACTCGTGAGACTCCTTGAGGGCAACAACCTTCCCCTCGTACTCTTCCTATAATATCATCATCCTCGCTTCCAGCTTCTCCTTAGAAGATTTGATAACTTGGTTCAGATTGATGCGAGCCTTGGTTAGGTCAGCCTTCAGGTTGGCTGCTTCGGCTAACCACAAGGTACGTTTGTCCTCAAGGGCACGATCCTTGGAGTCCAACTGTTGAATAGGTGGCTCTTGAGCCTTCCCACAACGAGCCACTTGGTCCTCAAGATGGAAGCCTCTCTCCCTCAACCGTTTGGTCTCTTCCTTGGCCGAGGCAACTTTATTCTTAGCAGCACGGGCCTGGCTGGGAAGGGTGCCCAGAGCAACAGTAAGCGTAGCAGCAGCCTATAGAAGGACAAATAATGTTTAACGATTATAATCGAAGAAACTCATCACAATGGCATAGATAAAAAAGACAAGTACGAAAGCTCGAATCTACCCGGTAGAGGGAGGTCCAAGACATGGTGATCAGGTTAGGAGTGTCTATAGAGGCAAGATTCTCATGATCCTACTCCAGCATGCCAGCAACCAGAGTCGCAGCAGCAATGTCTGGCCTATCCAAGCCTGAGCAGAGTTGCAGCAGCAATGGAGAGCGTGTGCTTCCCAACCCGGGGCAGCTGTGCGCCCTCTTCAAGTTTTTCAACCTCTTGCTCAGAGAGGTCACGAGGAGGGTTGACCACAAACCCGTGTTCTTTGTCCCCAAGTTTGAAGTACACATGGGGGAGTTAGGGTTGCGAGGATCTGCGTAATCAAATAAGCACGATATTCATCCAACAAGTACCAACAACACAACATCACAAGGTTCGACATGTTTATACTAAGCATGGTACCCAGGCTTAAAGCAAGGAGTTGCAGTGGAATACAACATAATGTGTACAGTAAACTTACCAAGGGAAAAAGTTGTTAGACGAGGAGCTTCAGGGGAATGGGAGCAAGGCTTCTTTTTTGTCAGCAACGGTGGCAACTACTCCTCCTAACGAGGAGAGGAATGTTCCTAGAGCTTCTCCGGTTGGGAGGGCTCCTTGGCCGGGGATATGGCCTTCTTTTTCTGCTCCATCTTGACAGACTTAACAAACTTTCTTTTTTATTTGGGTTTAGAACCTCTCCTCGCTCAGTTAGAGCATAAATGTTGACATGTTTGAGGGTGGAGGCTCCCTTTTTGTGAACCTAGGGGGCCTTGGAACCTCAAATACCTCCATGCGGTTCTCAAAGGTTAGAGGGTTGATGCCCTCTAAACCCCCATGGAATAGACGTTCTTGGTTCCAAAGCCACCTGAATTGACGGTTCTTGGAGGCGATAGACAGAGCATCATACACTAGATCTCGGCAAAATTCGACGGCGCGAGAGGTTTTTTCAGTAGGTTTGACGGGGTTGATGATGACAGAGACCTTGTGACCAGCTTCCCAGCCAAGCTTCTCCCAATCCCCAAAGACCAGGATGGGCATCTTCTTCCAATCCTTGGGAGAGTAAGGTGGTTCTAGCAGCAGGGTATCCTTCGCATACATGATACAGTGGCTTAGATAGAAGTGGTTGGGCGAGGTTGGCTTGGCTTGAAAAAAGACTCGGAACTCCGGCAGCCCCATGCGACAATTGAACCACCGGTTAAGGCGGTCGAAACAGACAAGGATCCGAAAGCTATCAGGGCACCATTGCTCCATGAGGTACCCATAGAACTCTAGGGCAGAACAGATAAAGACAGGAATGGGGAAGGTGAGGCTGCAGATGTGACGACCCGGAACAGAATCAGAAGCGTAATCAGCTTAATTCGTGAGTTAGCGTATAATCGCAGATTTCCGATAATTGATTGAATCGTCAGCTTTGATCACGACTAAATTATTGGCCAAGAATTTGAGCTGAGTCTCTTCTCGAGAGTTGTTATACGCGTGATTTCGAGTTTGTGGGCGGTTCCAGATTATTATTTGGACGACCGAAGAATATAATATGAATATTTGAAATTTCGGTATATTGTCGAGTTTATCCGTTCATGTTCGAGTCTATCCGAATTGTGATTGTGATCCGTTCTGGACCGTTGATCGACCCGAAGCGTAAATGGAATGATTATCGATTTGATTAGCGAGTTTCACGATTTGTTGTGATTTCGGCATAATCTGTTAATATGGCGGCCTTGTTAGCGACTAAATTACCGGGCGAGAATCTGATTTGGGATCCTTCGTGAAAGTTGTAGAGAATTTAATTTCGAGCTTGTGGGAACTTTCGGAAGATTTTTCCGAGTTACGAGGGTTATGTTACGAATATTTTCGACCGTTGATTATTTAATCGGATAAGCTTGTGATGGATTAAACTGTTGACTTTTTATCGGATTTGTCGAAGTGTTTGACTTCGGGTGGAAATTGAAGAACTTGTCAAGATGAGTTTGTTGACGCGATAATTGTTGGAAACGGATTTACAACGCGAAAGTTACGGATATTTGAAGTTTGTCGTAAAATTAATTATGGTAGTTTCCGAAACGGGAAAGTATTTAAACTGGGCTTCTATTTTGGGAAAGTCAAACTAAGCATTAATGATGTTGACCGAGTCAACTCGGCTGGGAGGAGGAGGCGCGACGGGAAGCTCGGCTTGCCGGCGGCGAGCTGCCGTCTGGCCACCCCAGGCCTCGGCCTAGGACCCAATCGACTCGCCTTGATGCCCTCATCCTCTTTCCGGCCACCACTCACGGCAAGGACGCCGGAGGAAGGAGATTTTTCGGTAAGAAGTTTGTGAATTTTGGGGGTTTTTGGTTGTTGTTTTTCCGGTCAAATTGAGCTACTTAAAGCACTGGGCTTTGAAGCCCTCATCACCACGAATCTAACCATATAGGTATGGTGCTCCAATTCGTTTTGTACATGGAGAATTGTTGGATTGAAAGTTTGATGTGATTTCGGTTTTGCATGAAATTGGACTAGTTAGAGTCAAAATTGATCTTTGGTGTAGTTATGGAAGTTGTTTGTTGGATGATTTTGAGTGGAATAGGTTTTGGTTCGCCGGAGAATTTTACAGTTGGGTGGCGCCGCCGCCGCCGGCGGTGGTCAACGGCGGTTTCCGGTCAGAGTTGACTTTTTGGGGTTTTCGACGAGTTATATGTCGTTTCACTCGGAATCGCGCCCCGATCGCAGTGGTGAGGTTTGTTTTTCGATTTGTGCATCGGAAATTATAGCGAGGTTTTGTGGTGTGATTATCGGATTTTCGACAATTCGTCGTTGTTGAATTATGTGTTTCCGAGAACGGTTGTTTCTCGTGTTATGATTTGAGTTGTCGAGTTATGATTTTGAGAAATGGATTTATGATTATTCAGGAGTTCGTGATCGTTCGTTTGGCGAGAGATTTTTCGCCGGATCACGGGATTAACGCGTATCGAGTTACGCTCACCTGTGAGTGGACAATTTATTTTCATTGATAATCGCGAGTCTTTATACACGTTTTACGAGCATAAGCATGCATACGAGATTATGATTTATATGAACATGTGTTATACGATTATGCTTATACCATTATACATTACGTATATGTATTTATATATTGCTTTACGCATTTGCATCGAACTATTTATGATTTGGTTTACACAGAGTAGTCTCAGTATATGTTGTTGTATCGATACACTTGCATCCCAGCTGATCCCCGAGGATGTTTACCGGAAGAGGCTGTGACCCCTGACCCGAGGCCTTTACCGGGGGGGGATCTATACCTTTTGTAGGCATGGAGACTTACACACCAGAACTGCATAAAACCCAGCAAAAAGGATTACACCAATTCATTGCCTTGACAAGAATAGAGAACAAAAATGCGTCTATGGACATGAAATTAAGTGCACAGATCATGCAAGGTCAACATGCAATGTGTTGCTTTCCCATCTGCACAACACAACAAAGCTGCATAATCTCAACCTGGTCTTCACCGTTTTTGATAGAAAATAACCATCGTCAGCAAGAGCAGACTCAGATATTTTTAACATCAGTCACATTAACAAAGTAACAAACGATGTCCACAGTCGAGCGAAAGTGCCAACCCAATATGCAACGTCTTACATTCTAGATTCTAAGATATCCGCACAACATAAAGCTGCAGACTCTGCCTGTACGACCTATTCTACCAGAGTACAGGATGCCTCCTTACATACAATTTAAACTAACATCAACATTGTGATTATCCATAAGTCCCAGTTACTGAAACAGTAGCAAAAAAGTTCAACATAGATCACTGAAAGCACAACAGCAAAAGCTCAGCGTAGGTAGTACAGTATTCAGCAGCTCAAGGAAAGTCCAGTGGACTTTATGCAGCATTTGCTTGCATGGGTTGATCGACCTTCCCATTTTCGACCACCTGCCCATCCTTTGTCTTCACCTTCTCCTCAGCTGGAGCTTTCCCTTTTATCTCTTCCTCCACATCTGGATTCTCTTCCTGAGGTATTCCATATTCTTCCGTGCTTGCAGCAGCAGTCTCATCCTGTTTCTTGTCAGCAAAGCCATTTCCTTGCTCTCCCTCAGTCTGTGGCACATTTTCTTTGTTGTCGTCATCATTTGCCTCGGTTTCCAGAGCATCTTCAGCTGGTTGGTCCTCTGATGCAACATTATTTAAGTTTTCATCTTTCTCTTCAACTAGAGTTTCCTTAGTATCAGTCTGGGTCTCATCCTTACCATCTTCTGGATTAGTTTCTTCAGTTTTGTTGTCGGTGGTCTTAGGTTGGTCAGTCTCTTCTGATGCTTTTCCTCCATTGTCAACTTGATTCTCCTTGGAAACATCTTGTTTCTCAGCTTCTACATCTTTCTTCTCAGCTACCTCTGCATCCTTCATTTCAATGTCATTCACCCCATCAGTTTCTGCAGCAGTAGATTCTACTTTATTGTCCTTTGAGCCTAATGATTTTCGGCCTCTTTTCTTTGATGGCTCATTCTCGGGTGGTGGTGGAGTCGTCTTGACCTTTTCACTGATCCTAGATGATCTTCTAGGGGTCTCACCAGTGCCCCAATCAAACTCCGATACTGCAGGGTTACCCGGATGTGATTTTAGGTACTGCTCCAGTTGTTTCTTATTACTAATCTCCTCACCAGTTGGAGCAATGAACATGATCTCACCTTTTTTTGGTGAAACTCCCTTTGGTAAAAGCTGCACAACATAGAAAGGAAACGTCAACAATCAAGAATCATGTAAAATGATCACATTGGAACTAGCCAACCAACCTCTATATTGACATAGTAATGGTACTAACTGAAATATGCAGTCTAGACTGCAACAAAAGAGAAAACGGGCTAAAAAAAATCTGTTCAAGCAGTTTTAGACGAATTAATTCAAGATTTGATAATCAACCCCTTGAAAATCTATAAATTATACTACCTAACAAATAATTCAAACGCAGAATAGATATTCGAACAGTTGTAGATTCAAAACATGGCAAAAGCATGTCCTGATTCTGACATTAACGCCTTCAATTTTTACAAGCTGTTCTAAGTAGGTTTACTGTAGACTTTTAATGGACACCATAACATATCCGGATGTCATTTCCCTCTGATCTACTCAAATCAATGGACTAAAACCTATGATTTTGTAAGCAATCACTGATAAGAAAAGAAGTATTTCTGGACAGAAAGTATGAACAGCAACTTTGTTCATTCTTTCAAAGGTAAGCCAATAGCATTTCAGTATACTAATTACTTGTCGTTGCACTGTCAAAGAGTTCACTAAACTTCACAACTCCTAGGCCTCGAATCTAGTCTGCTAACTCTTAGGAAGAAAAACAAATAAAATAGTGCAGACAATGAAATAATATCTCTACATATTCAAGTAGAAATTGTTATCGAGTAAAACTCACACTCAAACAGACACATCTACCTGGAAACAGCATCATATCTAGGCATACTAGAGTAGTAGACCCACAATTAAAAGATTCAGTGCAATTTTTACAAAAAAAATTAAGAGAAATAAACTCGTAAGAAAAGCCATAGTTGCCTAATCCAAATTTCTGTTTTTTCTTGTCAATGATTGTTGAGTTCTATGTTATGTAGATTAAAATTTGCAGAAGAAAGGATGAGCAGAGCTGATGTTCTAGGTGAAAGCGCACTCTACAGGCAATTAAAAACATCAAAAACACTAAACATGCTGCTGTGTATCATACAAGATATAATGCATGCTTGCACACAATTACCTCAAAACATATCTACATACGATTGTATTTTGGGCCTATAACATAGTGAGCACAGTGTATCCATATGTACCCATAATGTCTACTACTATAACAAAAAAATGACAGCGGATGTTATAAACCAAGGTACAGATAACCAATTCGTGGGTAAGTCAAAGCTGCAAGGGAGCAGTAACAGCTGCCTGCTGACTGTCATTAACAAAGGCAAATGTCTCAAAATGCCATGAGATACCATTTAACAGGAATTATGCCAAAGAGATGTAAAGTTGTAAGCCTGGTTTGAACATGGAGTAACATAAACTTGATGCACCATGATTGGTGCACTAATAGAATGAAAGTCATTAAAATTCCATTTGGAGTAGGAACTCACCTGGTATAAGGTCTATGTGAGACCACCAATACATCTATACCCCAGAAAAGATTTTACAAATTGATATTACGTATCCGCACTATTATGTTGTTAGCATTAAGCCCACCCTAAGGCTAAACTTTTTTAACAACTTATTAATAAGGAAACAAATCTATTGTAAGAACGTGGTTCATACTAAGCCAACTGCAGACTGACATTTATGTGAGTGCATTCTCACTAGTTATATTCATAGTAGCAAACAATTACTAACCAGTTATAATCATTTGTGAGAAAAGAATGCTTTTTTTACAGTATCTTCACAATAGTTTCAAGAACCAAGCAATACACATTACTTAACCCACATATGTGACCATTCAGAAAACTTAGCAGGATTTGCAGAAAATGAGGGTTTGTTCCTACAGCATTTGAGACACACAAAGGGGAAACTGTGATTCTGAATACGGTCACTGAAATACAACTTAGCAAATAAGGTAGAATTCCTTTATTTGTATAGGGAAATTCTAGGGTGGAGTGCATCTACCTAAACTTAATTTTATAATTGTGTTGTTATTGTTGTAAAATGAGACTATTTTTGTGTAATTTTGTTCAATTTTTTATAATTACACAAACGAGCACATTTTTACAAACTTGAGAACAAATCGTAGTCAATGTTGTAATTTAGTTCAATAGTTTGTAAATGACACAAAAAATGGTCGTAATTTTGTTATAAATGTAGTAAATTCTTGTTCAAAAAGTAGTTGTTCAACTAATAGTAAATAATATTTTTAGGTAGATCTCCTCTACCTTAGCCTTACCCATTTGTATATACAATTGGGCAAGGCCTAAATTAGTTAAGAAACAAGAGAACAAACATTTACATAACCATCAGCATCCACCAACAATTTCGGCATATAAGAATTACTACGGCAAACTACTAGAAATTCTTTCTCGTAAACTTACCAAATAATTCAGCAGAAACAAAAGTTACTGTACCAAATCCAAGATCCAGCAAACAAGAAGAAAAAAAAAAGACACAGGACTTTGCTAAAACAGAGTCTAGATACAAAAGCAAATGCATAGACAAAAAAATAAGAAATAAACCAATAATTTAGAGCTTCCAAGGCTTCGAAGAAATTTTTATCGTTTTCTGGGCAACCAAAGCCACAAATTCCCAAATTACCAATGCCAAAACCCTAATTTACAGAAACAAGTATAACACACAATTACATAGCAGAATACCAAAATTGAAGCAAAAGAAGCAAACCCAGAACTGAAATCTAACTACTAAAACCGAATTCAGCATCAAAATCGCTACTTGATACTCGTCAAGGTAAAACCTCTGTTCAGAAAGTAACAAAAAAAAACACAAAAACAGTCAGAGAGAGAGAGAGAGAGAGAGGAGACCTTCTTCTTCCAAGCAGGAGGAGCAGGGAGCTCAACAGCAACAACCTCATCCCCTTTGTTCTCCATTCTTCTTTCTTTTCGGAATTTCAAAACACAAAGCACAACCCAAACTTTGAAAAGCCCTCTTTCTTGTTTTTGCGCTCTCTCACTCTAAAGCAGTTTATTTTCTGTGTGTAGTTCGTGTAGAAAGACAAGACGATGACGTGTGTTGGTGATAGAACATGGATAGTAAACCGTCTCGTCTCTGCAACACTTTTATTACTCTTTCTCTCTTCTTGCGAATTGCAAAAAAGGGTCAGTAAAATCCAGTTGCTGTGAGATGAAGACAATGAAGTTACCATTAAGACAAAGCACAGAGCTACCGAAACGAGGAAAGTCCAAAATGAACGGGTCTTTGGTAGCTTTAATAAATGCCTGTTCCTATCCTCTAGGACACCTGTCGTGTACTTTAATTATTTTAATTGGTTTGGCCAATTGCGAGAAAGGTGAATTTGAATTAATCACCATCTTATGTGAGAGGTAAAGCAAACAAGATAATGCCTCGTGAGAGGTAAATAATCTCTTCGATTGCTTGGACTTTCTTTGGCTCCATTACCTCCATGACACCTTTCAATGAACACGCGTATCGTGCATATAGAATTCGTGTACATGGATAAAGTGGGGTAAGCACTTCATTTTATATTTTATTTTTTTCTTACCATCTTTTTCGGGTAAGAAAGTCGGTAATGTTCATTAATCCAAAATCTAAAATAATAGTAATATAATATTCTACCGACTTATCCGGTCCTAAAAGAGAAGTCCTAAAGTATTACTATATAGAGGATGACGAAAAAGTCGTTAGGCAAATCACAGAGCTTTGTAAAAAATTGTCTCCTATCCATCAACCTAAAGAAAATGATGAGATCATTCTTCAGACAAATACTAGTGACAGTTTCTGGGCAGGTGTAGTGCATGCAAGAGCCCTATGCACAAATACAGAATTTTTTTTAAAGTTTTGCAGTGAGAAGTTCAACTCTGCAAAACAGAACTATCCCATAAAGAAAAGGAAATTCTAACAATTGAAAATTCTCCCACCTTTTTAGTGAAACCATTCATTGTTAGAATAAATTGTGCCAGAGTAAAAGATTTCAAGATTTTCAAGCTTGATAAAGCTGCTGATATGAGAAAATTAGCAAATTAACAATTATTTCTCAACCAATATGACTATGATGTAGAATTAATTACAGGAAACAGGAACTATCTTCCAGACGCTTTAACAAGATAAATGGCAATGTTCCGAATGAGCAAAAAGAGCGACGAAGGTCGAAACCTAGGAGCAGGATGCCAGGAAAAGAGCCTAAACAACCGAAGGAGTCCATTGAGAAGGTTCTTAAAAATTTCTTGTTGTATCTTAAAAGACCAGCCTTAACTGATCAATTACAGGGTAAATGATTCGCTAGCCCATCTCAAATGGCAGGCGGTAAATGCATATCAAGACCATTGAAGGTTGCTGCTTTGCTAAAAATTAGAATTTTTCCTACAGCGTTCGTAAACATCTTCAAATATCGGCTGAACACTTTCTCCGAGTTAGTCTTCCAAACTAACCCAGGTCAAACTTTTCATCAGCAGATTTTGTTAGACAATTTGATGTTCGCCTTCCAGGAATAAGATAAAAGGCTCATGATACGGCCATGAATGCCTTAGCAGAAGAACTGAACCAAAAGAGAAAACAACAAAGTGTTGTTAATAAACCAGTACTGTAATACATTAGAACTGTGTAAAAGTGCCAATTCAAGCGTTAAAAGAACCAAAGTAGTTCAAATTTCACAACACTATTAGAAGACAATCAATCAACGCAGATCTTCCTGATACACTCTTTACTGTCCCAAGACCATTCTCAAGAAGATATATGGCAAATGTTCAAAGTGAGCATCTGCAAGAGCGTAAGTTGTGGTTAGTTGAAAATGATTTTGTTCATAATCTATGGACAAAGACTAATGATGATCTCACAGGATTGCTTACTATCATCTACAATACTATCAAGAATATAAGAAAGTCCAAATGCATTCTTAGGCTCAAGTTCAGATCTACACCTCCAAAATGGGTGCAAAAAGCCAATGGAGAAACTGAGTACATTTCTCCATACCATTATGTCAGAATCATCCAATGACAGTATTTAGAACCAGCCAATAATGGATACAATGAAACTCCAAATTATAGCATTCCATGGATGAAGGACATGACATTGGAATACATCAAGAAAGTAATCAAAGAAGATCAAGATATTACTTTTCTTTCTTTGGAGAAAAAATAATTATCACCGCTTACAACCACTCAGAGGCTGTTACCAATGACTTGTTTGTTTCTTTTAAAAGAAAAGAAATTGACTCCACGCTTGCATGTGCCTAATGGCTCAAAAAGATCGAGAATGACAGGAACTACAAGATGTATGTATGAAGATACAAATGTGGAAGAAAATGAAACCAGAAGAATGCTTGAATTTGAAGAGCCTTATTTTGGAGAAATTCATAAATATACGATGACATGTAAAGACATGAAGCCAAAGAGCTGACAAGATTCGACCCAGGATGCGACGTCGAGCTTCGTCGGAAGTCGATGCTACTAGAAGAAGGGTGCTGCAGCGAGATAGGACTGCGGTAGAGGCAAAGGCAGAGTACGATGGAAACGCGAGGCACTTTTTTTTACTATTCGTTTGGGTTTCGGGTTAGAGTTTAGATTTAGGTTTAGAATTTAGAGTTTAGGGGGGGAATTCTTCATTATGGACCCTTTATAATGAGGACTTGATGAGTCTCTTTTCATTAGACCAATTTTTTCTTTATATTTTGGGAAATCCACCATTTGTTAGATAGATAATGATGATTAGATCACTCATGCAAAATTTTACCAAAATTAAAAATCGTTAAATTATTCATAATCAAGATTTATCACATATAAATATGAACGGTGTATGTTTGACAGTTTTGGTTCGTCCATTGGTTTGATCTTATTCGATACTTTAGCGATTTTCAATTTGGATAAAAATTTGTAGAAATGATCTACTCATCAATATATAAATATCTAATAGTTAATTTTGTAAAAATATTATTGAAAAGTGACTCTTACAACTATTAATTCAAAGGTACTCATTACATCCTCCTTATAAAGGTCCTCAATGTAGAAGTTCCTGAGTTTAAGGTTTAGAAAATTTATTTTATTACATAGCAAGATAGATATGAATCCCACGAGAATGTGTATGAGGTACTTGATCTCAAATTATTTTTGACGAAGTGGCAAATTGCATTTTATTTTTAAAGGGAATATGGTCACAACGGTAAGACACACGAATTGAGGTCGAATTTAAATAAAAAAGTTCTAATTTTTTCACAACATGCTTAGATTAGTCTGACCGTCTCATCCAACGGTCACCTTTATAAAATGGTTACTTGTAAGTGATTTAGTTTTAGAAATGTTTGGTTTTCATATAACCAATAAACGTTGTAAGTAACATTAGTAGTTATATATGAAATTAAAGACATACGAAAAACCGAAATAGTCTAGTGAGAAATGTGTCTATACACAAGAGTCAACCTCTAATAATAGGTATTTTTTTTTAAATTTACCTTCGTCAGAGTTCGTTTAGAGGCAAGTAAATGAGGTCAAATACTACCAAACGGCTAAAATAACCTTTTTCAAAAATTTTGTTCATTCTCATGTGGAAGGAGTACCTAAATTGATTTTTTTGTCATATTTTTTTCTTATGGTAAAATATATATGAACTCCATGATAATGCATGTGTGGAACTTGGTCTCAAATTAGTTTTTTATGGACCTATAATTCGAGTTTACTATAAAGAGCATTAGCGGCACAATAGTGACACACATGAATCGAGGACAAATTCAAGTAAAGAAAATTCTTATTTTTAAACAGCATTTTAATATTATTCCGATCATCCATCCAATGGTCAAATTTATGAAAATGATTATTTTTAGGCAATTTACAAAATTTGACGTTTAATTAGTTAACATACGAGTGTCATCTCATTATATGCATACTTCAAAACCATCAAAAATTTAGATGCCCACTATTAAAATCTGCAAATTTAGGATGATCATTGAGACAGTTTAGGTGAGAAATTTGTCACTCATATTGTGTCGTAACTCAGACGACATGCAACCATCATCTCATCGAAGAACTCAATCTATTGCGCTCTCTTGGAGAATTGCCTACAACTTCTCATTTGTTAGTATTGGAAAAAAAAATTAAAATTTTTTCACTAAATATTAAGACGACAGTCGAGCGACGTATGATTGAAGGACTCATTCAAATGAACCTCCTTGGAGGATTGCCTATATGTTTGGTTTTTTGCCAAATATTCACACGATAGACAAACGTCGTCTAACTTAAGTCTTTTTTGTAAACAATCAAAATTCTAGATGCCCACTCTTGAAAACTGTAAATTTTGAATGTCCACCCTTAAAAACTGAAAATATGCATTGCTTAAAAGACCATGCAATGATGGGTAAAAAAAGACCGACGTCTGCTTATTTGAAAATCAATAAACAACAGACATTTAAATTATGTCGTGTGAGAGGCATCGCTTAAACCTATTTTTGTACTAGTGTTAGGAAACGCCTAACCTAAAGCATGCAACATACCCAACCCCAAAGGTCCAAGTATATAGAGAATCCCTTGATGGTCAAAGACCCATTAGGGAACCACATACATAACATGCCAGACCCATTCTCGTCATTTCTAGATGCAAGGTCGAGGTCAAGCCACTTCAGCACTATTCGATTCCAAAATAGTTTTGGACCGATATAAGCAGGTAGAAGAGTACCCTTGCGAGCCAACAGGATCGAAGATAATGTGACAATTGTCTATGGTTTAGTGTGATTTTAGAGATGTATAAAAAAAGGCGAATCGAGCAACGAATGTTGCCACCAAGCTAGGGAAAGAAAGGATGTGTAACCTATCTTGGGTTAATTCTCTTCCAGCCTCTTTGATGGAGGTGCTGGCTCATGATGGGCTACTAGAGCCACCATGGATTCATTTATGTGCTTGTAGTCAATGAGTGTACTGATTAACTGTGGGGGAGAAATATTTCTCCATGTCGATGAGCAAAAATGGATGTTCGATGAAAAATGAAGTCTTGGGTCACTTGGAAGAAAAGTGAACGAGAAGATTTGAAAAATGAGTAAAGCTTGACGAGGAAGGAATTGTGCACCAAGAGCTCGATGAAAGAAGACCGCACACCAGGAGGAGCATGACGAAGTCAAAGTCGTTGAGATATTTGCAGCATGTGACCCGGTCTCGTCGAGAATAACTTCAGGGAGTTTTGGCCTCGACGAGAGCATCTCGGGTGGTTTATCTGGACGAGCAGCAGAACATAGGTCTTCGGGTATGGAGTCAGTTTCGGATGGGAAGGTTCGAAACTTGAGGCCCACGAGTTGGTTGCCGATTTGGAGGATAGGTTTGCACTATAAATACTACATTTCCCGACAGATTACATATCATTCAAAAACTTTTCACATTTCGCACATCTACTTGCATTTACACTCTCAACTAGAGCTCTTGAGTGACTTGAGCATCGAAGTGTCTTTACAGATACTCCCGCTCCCACCCCCCCCCCCCCCCCCCCACCCACCTCATTTCGGTCCGAAGAAGCTAAAACTAGGGCTTGTCAAAGATGTTGGATCGTTTGGCGTTCATCAAGAATTTCTTGTGGAGGTAACTTGTCCTCGACGACATTTTTACGCTCCAACAATTGGCGCTCTCTGTGGGAAACGATGGCACCGAACATCCCTCAGAACAATGACAACGAACCTTTGACATACAACGACGATGGCAATCGATCTGAGGATTATGAGAGTGATGAGATTTCGGAAGGAGGAACGACTCGACGAGCCAAAAAGTGACCCATCGAGTCGGACATGGAAGTAGTTCGAGAGAATGGTGAAAGCTCAAGGAGAACTCGGTGTAGGAGAGAAAACCTGAGAATAAACCCTCCCAAGATGAATTTCGCCACCCAAGGCATCTAAGATATATGGTTAGAACTCAAGCATCTCCGAGAGAAAGAGAACAAGAGATACCACAGAAAAGGGCGATATCGAGAACGAGCTACCGGAGGATGACGAGTTATGGGAAGATGACGAGTCCTCGTACAAGGATTACGAACCACAAAAGAAATCTCTTCAAGAGGGAAATCTCATCGAGAGGAGCTCGTCGATGCCCATAGGCAATCAACTGAAGGAGCTTGCGGCCGAAGCCATGAAATAAGCCACATGGGCGAGGTCTCAATACATAGCCACAGAACTGGCAAAAGAAATCTTACAATCTCCTTTAACGGACCGTATTTTAAGGGCTAGGAAGCCGAAATATTTCCTAACATCGGTGACATTACCCAAGTATATGGGGAACACCGACCCCATCGATCATCTAAAGGAGTACGCGGGGATAATGAGACTCGAGACGATCGACGAGAGGTTGATGTGCAAGCTTTTCCCAACGAGCCTCTCATTGCAGACAGCAAATTGGTTTCGGGAACTCATGTCGAATTCTATAGCTAGCTTCGACCAGATGGCTCAAGCGTTCATCTCACAGTACTTCTGCTTGAGGAAACCAAAGAATGACCTATCGGTCTTATTCAACATGAAATAGAATAATGGTCAAAGGTTGGAAAAGTACTTCGAGAGGTTTAAAGAAGAAATGACTAGTATCCGTTGCAACTCGAGCGTAGCTGTCATAGCTTTCTGAGAAGGTTTGCTTGATGGATCGCCACTCTACGAAGAGCTTATTCACCACCAATTGACGGACATAGACGATATCCTCGACAAAATTGATGGATAAATACGACTCGAGCGCCTGAAATACTCTCAACGAGGAAGGATGGCAGCCAACGTTGAAAAACAAAGCAGAACCAGAAAATTCAGCGGGGAAAGAGAAAGCCAAAGCCATCTAGACTGGGGGCAAAGATGGCGCCCGAAGGAAGCGGGAAAAATGTGGGAATAGAAACACGAAAGATGAACTGTGGTTCACGCGAAGCCCTGTCTTCATCTACCGGACAAACGAGGCCGAAGGCATCTTTAAAGATCCTGCACCTCAACCAGAATCCCCTAACCTCTTCGAGTGGAGGAGATATTTCATATACCATAAGACGAAGGGACACAACATCAACACCTACGAAACGATCAAGCCGGCTATAATGGAGTTCATTAAATAAGAAAAAATCCAACAATACAAGCCGGTCGAGAAAGGAGATGAACGAAAAATCATTGACGAGGAACCTCCTGTTCAAGAGATCCTCGACATCCATGGAAGACCCTCAACCATAAGGGAAGAGGAAATGCGGCTGAGGAGCGAGAATAGGTAGGCTAAGAAAATAAGAAGAATATATAACATGAAATAAGGAGTCGTGAAGGCAGAGGACGTACGTGAATAACCTGTCATCAACTTTTCGAGCAAGAATGGAGTTGGGATACAATTCCCGCACAAGGACGCCCTCGCCATCTTGACGAGAATTAACAACTGCACTACAAGAAAAACGCACCTAGACCGCGGAGCGTTTTCGTCGTCTAGGTGCATTTTTTCGTCGTCTAAGTACTTAGACGACAGAACCTCCGTGCTCCAAATTCCGTACTCCAAGTGCTGTCGTCCAAGCACTTGGACGACGGAGACGGTGAATTCCGCGGTCTAAGTGCGACTTAGACCGCGGAGTTTTTGGGCTTTCTCCGCGATCTAAGTTCTCACGTGGACCACGGAGATCAATTATCCGTGGTCTAAGTGATTATTTAATTTTTTTAAAATTAAATTTTAATTTGTAGTAAAATATTAGTAATTTAATTAAAATACTCCAATCTCATTTAAATAATTAAATATGTTAAAATTAATTAAATATTATAAATTATTAATTACTTAAATAATAAAAATTAATTTGTACATACATAAAATTAAATATCATTCGGAATCGAAAGAAAAAAAAACGATATAATAAACTACACAAACTAACTACTAAAATACTGAAGGAGCAGATGCGCCGCCGAGTCTCCCGCCTCCAGCCGGATCGTCGTCATCGGGGTATGGGTTCGGAGGAGGTTGACACTGTCGTCGAGCCTGATTTTCCATGAGGGCGACGAGTTGGGCTATATGCGCTTCTTGCTGATCAATCCTTTGACGCATAAATTGATTTTCCTCCTGTGCGAGTCGAGCCTCTTCAAAGGCTGCTTGGTCGGTCGCAGCTTGAGTACTTTTCCTCGCCGAACTTCCCGTAGATGATGAGTCGGAGGTGAAAAAATCTCAAATCACCTTAGGTCTCATCCCCCTAACCTCCCTTCCAGCTCTACGACCGTATACCTCATCAGGGATTGCAATTTGGCTCTCCATGGATAGAGGAGGTAGGTTTTCGGGCGGCAAATCCAGGTGTGCAAGCTGAGTGTTGGCTAGTTCCTCTTGCGCCCGTTCTACCAACCTTACCTAAATAATAATAATAATAAAATAATTATAATTAAATAAAAACTACGCTAATTAAACGCACATATATATATATATATATCACTTACGCCGTATTGACTAGCTTCATTCTCGAGCCCAGGCGTCACGTACGCACTTATGCTAGCATCGAGATAAGGGTGTTTGGAACCCTTATCCCTGTGCTCCTTGGCTATTTGAATCACTTGTTTGGTGCCGAAGGTATGGTGTTTGTCCTTCTTCCCTCGGTTGGTCTTGTTGATTTCGGAGAATTTCTGGTGGACAACATAAATCATTAAAAAATTAATGAGTAACTAAAATAAAAATAATTCAATTCTCTTAATTTAAATAAAAAAGTAAACACCTTATATTCTTCATCTTGGAAGTGGTCACACAATCACTGACACTCATCTTCCCTATCCCCACGCAGCTCTACGGGGGTAGGCACGGGGCCGATATTGTCGAAGTACACATGAAGCTTGTACTTCTAATCACGGTAGATCGAGTTGGCAATTTGGTTGATATGCCTAAGCATCGCCGGTGTGGGATCCACCTCATATTGTTCCTATCAGAAATAAATTGAAAATTATAATCGTATATATTATGAAATTACAATTTTTATTGGTTATTAGAAAATAAAATTAAAATTGTACGTATTACGTACCAAAAATTCTTTAAACTGTTTCGCCTTCTCTTCATCCGGCAACTCCTTCTAAGTAGGGGCAGTCGTACGAACCCGGCTGCGAAGGATTGACCATATGCTATGCGCTGATAGACTAGTTAGCTGAGCTGTGGAAGGGCCACCGGTAAATTCGTCGTATGGAAACTCGATCTTTTTTCCGGTCGCCTTGAAAATTTTCTCGGATTTTCCGCCTTTGACGAGAACGCGAGTCCTTTTCGGTTCCGGGTCAGTCGGGGCCCTCCTGAGCTTGCGCCGGGCGCTATAAAGGATAGATTCAGAGGAGGTGGAGGTCGACGACGCCTGAGTACTTTCTGCCGAACTGGGCGTCCGACCGGAATGGGCGTCGTCATCACCGGTCGGGATAACTGGGGCAGCGGGAATTTCCCCAGTGGGCGCTGTCGACGAACCAGCTGAAGGGTTCAGAGAGAGGGCGTTGTTGCCCTCCTCTAAATCCCAACCGACTTGCTCCGCCAAGCTTCGGAGCGTAGCATCTTCGGCCTCCTGTTGGGACTTTTTCTTTCCCGACGGAGCCATTTAAACCTAGGAGTTGTTAAAATACCTGATTACCATAATAATTATATAAAAAAATTTACGATAATTACACCTTAGTATTGAGTGCGCCTAAGATTTAAATAAAGTACACTAGCTTGGTGTTTGGGTCGTTCAATGGACGTGCGACCCGCGCGATAAAGTGTAAATTTTCAATTACAGCCTTAGTTCAATCGAAATACACAGCTAGTTAGGGATAGAGATAACGCGAGAGGCAGGACTAATTTCGACAAAACACCCCGAGACTAACCAAATCAATAGTATATATTCTATTGGTGTCGTCTTTCTTAGATCTAAAACCTGTCACCAGTCATAACCCGTTTCTAGACACCATGTCCGACATTCAGCCAATCTTTCGAAATTTTACACTCCATCAAGTCTTTTGCAAACTCCGCCCTCAACCTCGTGTCCATAACTTCACTTAGGTTATGGTGTGCGGTGATGAAATCCACACGTCACGAGGGGTTAAGAAGATAAGCTAGGAAATGAGACGTCATTTATTTCAAAGAGTGCGACTTAATAAACCAAACTTAATTATGTACTAAATTTAAATCAAAGACTACCAATTTACGACAAAATTCCCATAATTATCAATTAATTATTTTTAATAATTCACTAATTACCATATTTACTACAAATTGACAATATTAGAACAATATTTACAAATTATAATTACATGCAATAATAATCACCAATTATACTATTAATTAAAATAATATTTAATTACAATAATTAATTATTATTTATCATGCATTTATAATAATAATTATTCATTTACCAATATAATTAATTATTATTACCAATAATAATTATTACTAATATATTATTACTAATAATTATTCATTTACTAATAATTATTATTACCAATAATAATTATTACTAATATATTTTTACTAATAATTATTCATTTACTAATTATTATTATTACTAATATATTACTAATTAATTAACCAATTTACAAATTAATTATTTAGTTTAATAATAATGACGTTAAAAAATATAATTATTACCTAAAAGATGAGCCGCCGGAAAGTCGCCGGAGTGAAGAGTCGCTGGAAAGAGGGAAACGCCGAAATTTTGGTCGCCGGAGAGTCGCCGCAGGAGGAAGGCCGAGGCTTTTGAGAGAGAGTGCGAGGAGAGGAGACGGAAGGAGGAGAAATGAGATGGAATGAGGAAAAGAGAAAATGAGTAGTGGCTATATATAGACTTTCACTTAGACGACGAAGCCCTATTTTCCGTCGTCTAAGTCAACCGTTTCAAATTTTTGAAACGGCGCCCAATTAATTGGCGGGACGGTTTCAACCGCGTTAATTTTTGGCACCATTTCAAATGTTGACTTAGACGACGGAGAAAATATTCTCCGTCGTGTAAGTCAATATTCGAAACGGTGCCGAAAAATAACGCGGTACAATCAACCGCCATAATATTTGAACCTGGACGTCGGAGATGGTCAATCTCTGTGGTCCAAGTTATATTTAAGTAAAAATAATTTTTAAAATTAATTCGCAAGGAAGTTTCCGATTTGTCATTCGAATGAAATAGTCGTAAAATATCGATTAACGCAATCGTATATATAAACAATTGAATTAGAGACGACGAATAATTTTATGTCTTTAAACTTTTAAGTATCTACTAATCTTTATGATTTAAGTGCTATTAAGTATAGGCTCATTTGCATATCGATATTAACGAAATTGAATTTGGACAAAACAACCGTTGAATACATTCGCCGTAAGATAATATATAATTAGAATAATTTTCGGAAAATAATAAGTTCGTGAAGGGTTTCATCGGCACAGTCAACCGCAAAACCGAGATTTTGACAAACCGGAAACGTGGATACAAGACATTTCGTAACTCCTATTTTGGAACCGTCGATGCTCACACACCAAGAATTTTTTACTCTATAGTCTTGACGAAAAGAATATGCATTGGGAGATGGTCTAGATGGTCGTTGTCTTTGAAAAAATTACGAAATCTGAACTTGGACGACGCAAATGAGCTTCTCCGTCGTCCAAGTAGTCACTTGGATGACGCAAACATTCACCTCCGTCGTCCAAGTTAAAACCCCTGAATTTAGGGGTTATGGCCTAACTGTTTAGGGTTTAGGGTTGTGCTTCACTTGGAAGACGCAAAAATGGAGTCTCCGTCGTCCAAGTGTGTCCCTTCAATTCTTCTGATTCAATTCGATCGAAAAAATCATCGATCGATCGATCCGCTCCTCGATCGATCCGATCCTCGATCGATCCGAGCCGAGCCGATCCGGATCGATTAATTAATTAATTTTAATTTACGTACGTCGGTCGATCCGATCCGAGCATGCATGCGTGTAATTAATTAAGTACAAAATTAATAGTTGTACATACGTACATACGTACTCCTCCTCATAATATTTATATTAATTATTGATCGATGCATCTTATATATATTACAATAATTACAATAATAAATTACCAATTAACACCCCTCGTCACTACAATATTTTACTTTTCGTCATAATCGTCATAATCGTCATCCCCGTTATCCGATTGCCCATCCTCCTCATCATACTCAACATCGTTCGAAGGATAACTTGAGTCCTCGTCCTCATCCCCGTCCTCATCTTGTACGTCTTCTTCATCTACGTCATTAATTGCATCAATAATGTCATCTTCAGTTAGATCTGTACAACCATCAAGCATGGGTAACCGTTCACCATCTTGAACCAGGTCCATTATATCGGAGCGGATGACAGAAATATTAGGCTCTTGATAGGCAGGAATGTCTCTTTCTGGTTCAGCAGCATCTTCAGTCGCCGGTGTCCCTTCAATTGTCTCCGTATTCCATATTCCTCGATGAGAGATATGGTTCACTATTTTCCACCCTTCACCAGCTTTCGGATCGTCGAGATAGAACACCTGCCTAACTAAAGTGGCAAGAGCGAAAGGCTCATCTTCATACCAGCTTGAGTTTGTATCGACTGATAAAAGTCCCAGGTCTTCCTTTGTACGCTTGAACCATCTGTACTTGAATAGGAAAACGTTGACATCATTCCCGTAACATAGCTGAACGACATATACAATAGCCCCGTAATATAGATCATTATCTTTCCCAACCGTTACCCCACTGTTTTGTGTTCTTCTTCCTTCATCTCGGGCCAATGAATGGAACTTTACACCATTCACAAAACATCATGGATAAATATAGTGTTTAATCGGCTTCCCTGCTAGCAAGTGCTTTGGCCAGGACCACCACCCCCCGTGGTTTTCGGATTTTTGTAGATCAATCATCTGCGAAAATGGAAAAATTTAAGGGTTTTCTTTCTATAAACATGATCGATATGTATATAAATTACTAAATACCGAGACATACGTACGTACGTACCCATTGGAAGAATTAATCAGGGAACTTCTTCTTAACCATTTTCTCAATCCACGCTGAACTCTTGTCCGGATTTAACGCGTGAAGCCTCTCCCTGTATGACATCATGTACGACTCAACTTCGTCACAGTCTCGCAACACTACCCAATATGCCTCAATAAGTTCTTCCGGTGTTAACGATTCCTTTAATACTCGTCTAAATGGTCAGACGACATTGGTGACGACAAAAAGATTGATGCGGGCATTGGGATCAGAGGCAGTGGGAGGTGGTGGATCTTTGAGGTACCTGTTGCAGTAAGTAACACACTTATGCATTAGGTATGTCTCGGCTATGGAGCCATCCAGGGCCGATCTGTTTTTGACGAATCCTTTATACTGTCCAAGTTGTCTACAAAATCAAACGTACAATTAATACATTATACAATAAGAATAAGTACATATAGCTAGTAATCTCCAGTGGAACAAATTATGAATCGAAAAACCTGTATAATTAAGAAATTGTACGTACCTTTCTTGAGGATACATTAAAGTGTACTGGACCGGACCAGAAATGAGCACCTACTCGGGCAGGTGGATCATTAGGTGAATCATGATGTCAAAGAAAGCAAGGGGAAAAATCCTCTCTAGTTTGCAAATGATGTGCACAATTTGTTGTTGCAGTTCCACCACATCTGACTTCTTTAGTTCTCTGGCGCATAACCTCTGCCACCATCTGCACAATGCCACTATTGGTTCTACGACGTCACAAGGCAAATATGGTCGAATTACCATTGGAATCAGACGTTGCAGCATAACGTGATAGTCATGTGTCTTCAGACCAACAAACTTGTGTTACGCCTCGTCCACTGCTCCAATTATAGTAGCTGCATACGTAGCCAGATAACGAACGCCCTTAAACCAGTGAAATACAGAACGTCTAAGTGTCGGCTTCACTGTGTAAGGTGCAGCTAGCATCTTGTTGTACACTCATTTCCTATCCCTCCTCAACCACAAGGGACGACGTAGATTCATTGATTCCAGATCTTTGCGCGCTTTGGAAGTATCTTTAGTCTTGAACTTAATACCGAGAATTGTTCCCACCACGCTGTCGCACACATTTTTTTCTATGTACATCGCGTCCAAGTTATTCCTCAGCTTCAACTTCGACCAGTAAGGGAATTCAAAGAATATACTTTTGTGATGCCAATAGCGGACATGATGTGGAGGAATTGGAATGCATTTCTTTACATCCGCGTCATTGGTCAACACACCAAAGTCGAAATAGCTCAACCTCTCTAAAATCTCTTCGCCCGACCAACTACAGGGTTTAGGATCGTTCTCTACCGTCCCGTCGAAATGAACTTCATCCTGTCGCCACGGGTAGTCGTGAGGAAGCCATCTACGGTGACCCAAGTAACACATCTTCCCCGCGTGCCAACTAGAGTTCACGTCATCCAAACATATAAGACATTCATTATATCCTTTTGTCCTGTAGGCTGCCAACATCCCATACACTAGAAAATCGATGATCGTCCACATTACGGCAGCCCTCATCGTGAACATCGTGTCAGTGAATTTGTCATAAGTTGGGACTCTATTTTGCCTCAACAGTTTCAGCTCGTCGATCAAAGGTCTGAGGTAGACATCTAAGCACTTCCCTGGAGATTTTGGACCTGGAATTAGTACAGTAAGGAAATTAAATTCATTGTTCATGCACATACACTGAGGCAAGTTGTACGACATCAAAATAATTGGCCATGTGCTGACAGCGGAGCTATTACTACTCCAAGGATTGAATCCGTCTGTAGATAGTCTGAGTCTAACATTTCTAACCTTTGCAGCAAAGTCTCCAAATTCTCTATCGAAATGTTTGAAACCCTCCCCATCTGTGGCGTGTCACAGGACATCGTCATCTATTCGCTTTTCTACGTACCGTTGCTTCGCCTTTGCTGTGTGTAGAGACATGTACAGGCGCTGCACTCTGGGAATCAAGGGAAAATATGGAACAACTTTCACAGGAATTCTCTTTTTCGAACTCTTCCTATTCAGCTCATATCTGCACTGGCCACATACGGGACAATAGTCTAAATCTTTATACTCTTTGTAAAAAAACACACAATCATTCGGACATGCGTCAATTATCCTATACTTTAGGCTGAGGCTGCTCAAGATATTTCTAACCTTATAATGAGATTTAGGAAAGTTGTGATCATCAGGAAGCAACTTACATATTTGCTCCTGAATTTCGTCAAAAGCACTGATTGACATTTTGTGCTTCACTTTTATCTTCATTTGCTCCATCACATATTGCAACACATTCTCTCGACATCTAGGGAACATCAGGGTCTGCACTTCAAGTAGCATCCGGTTGTACTTATCCATCTCACTAGTGTCAGTGACCAAGCTAGCAGCGGAGAATGTGTCATCATGCTCATGAGTGGTACTGTAACCTCCCTCTTGGTGTTGGTGTCCACCATGACTAAATCCCAGAAACGCATCATGGACTAAATCTGCAGTTGGGTTGCAAGCAGGGGGGCCGGCACCACTGTCGCTGGATGAGGCACCCTGGTAACTGTACCCTGAGCTAAAGTCTACTGTGATAACGCCTAAAGTGACTACTAAATTAACACTCAATAATCAATCTAGACGAAATGCAATTTAAAACCCTTTTGTGTAGATGTAGCATTGGTAAATAGGGTATCGTTCTTAACCGGGGATTGTAGGGTGTTCACCTGCATGAAAACGTTAGAAAGTATGGGGGGAGTTTGAATTGGTGTTCTAATGACCTACGAAATTAAAGACAAAAAAAAATGGCAAGTAAAACACACTTAGAAATCCTAGGACTCTATCATGCTTTATACTCATAGACAAGCAAAACAAACAAGAATCAAAGAACCTAAACATGTTTACTAAACCGAAAATAAAACCTATCTAATATATACATGTGATCATCTCATCTTTTTCTCTAACTCTTTATAACCTAACCAATTTCATGCAATCTAAAAGTGCCTACGTCCTCAACTATATAACTCATGTTAATTTCGTGATTAAGTGCTTCGGGACTCCCCTAACACATCAATAATCTAAACCGGGACTCCCCTGCATTCAGATTAAGTATTAAGCATAGAATAAACATGTATAGCAAAAACGTAAGAACTAGAAGATGGCAGAAAATTAACTAGAATTATATAACCAAAATCCTTTACAACTTCACTCCAAAGAATGCCAAAAATACAAAGAAATAAGAGAAGAGTTATGGTTACACTTTTTGTTGTCGGGACTCCCCTAGACTACTTGGTGTAAGCTGCTCTTCAATGGAGATGGCGAAATACTTCGGGACTCCCCTAATATTTCGGTGGAGGATGGTGTTTATGGCGTTGGAGGGATGGCTTCTTCAGATTTGGTGCAAGGGAGGAGAGGTAGTGTTTTGGGCAGAGCTTTGAGTACTAGAATGAGAGATGATCATGAATGAGTCGAGCTCCCCAATTTATAGAAGAAGATTAGGATTTTTCCTACCAAAATAAGACTTTCCTTATGTACCCGGGTAAATCTGACAGTCTGTCTTCAAACGCGTTTTCCCGGAGTTTCAGATCTTGGAAAATTCTGATTCTTGTTTCATTGGAAAGCTTATTCAAAGGGCTATAAAATCCATATAAGGAACGCCATATTTTGAATTCAATTGGATTTACTACGGATTTTAGAAGTCAAGTGACCTGGCTGCCCTGTTTTCTTCTTCTTCAAGGAAAAGGAAATCTTCATATCTTCAAATCTTGCATTCCTTATTCCCTAATAATTCTTGGCCGAATATACCATATTCTTGCACATATTTTGGCCCTCAAATCAGGTATTTATCTTCATGGAATATCCTCCAAAATTCGTCCATTATATGCTCCATATATTCCGCCATATTTGCTCTTTCCTGGGTCGCGCAGGAGAAATGTCTTCATCTTTTTGTCCACCATTTTGGTATCCATTTATTTTGGCATTTGGTCTTCAATTCTTGACACCATGTGGGAAAGCATTTTAGTAACCATTTGAAGACCATTCCTCGGACCATTTCTTCTCCGAAATTAGGAACTTCCTCCTTAGCACGCTTTTAGCTCCAAAACGCCTCCTTTATTATTTTCTCCTTTATTTCTACCTAAAAGCATAAAGTAAGTAAGAAATGATAGTACTAAGGTCAAAAAAAAGCTAAATGTAAAGAGAAAGACGTTAAGAATCAAGCATAAAATGTGTAGATCATACTGCTTCACCATGCTCGCTCCATGTAGTATAACTCCACATCATACCATTTTCGTACAGGTGTTGCACCATAACATTAACCTCCACATACTGACAATTAAGACATTTCTGGCATGGACACCTGAAACGCTTTTTTCCCTGACCATATTCTATCGCAAAATTCATAAATTTGCTAATTCCATCCATATACCAGACATCACATCTATTCCGCAACTTCATCCAACTCTTGTCCATACTTCTACAAAATTTTATAATGAATTAATTATTACATATTAGTCAATTAACTATTAATTATACGTACTCTACATCAATTACTTTAATATGTCTAGCTAACATACATGCATGTATGTACGTTTTAACTAAATATTAACCAAATTTTAAAACATCCATACATATATACGTACTACAGGTCTATAATTAACTAATATATATATCATCAATTTTCTAACTTAATATATTAATTATATATAATTATATATTAGACGTACTAATTAATTATTAACAATGCAATCAATCAAACGTACATGTAATTAATTATATATATAAACCTATGAAAGGACCCAACCCCGATTTAGTTTCCTAAACCGGAATCAAACCCCTTCTGAAAACACGAACCAACAAAAACCATCAAAATTTCGGCAGAGTAACACTACTAACGCGGAATTACCATTACCTGCACCCGGAAAATACACTTCATCCTAAATCACAAAAATCAAACCGTGGGCACCAATCCCATCTGAATTTCTCAATATATCAACAATAATGTAAAGTAATAAATATAGCTATACTTTACAGAAATCCGTGGAAAATCGTATAAGAATATACATCAGAATACTCAGAGCAACTTCTAGTATACATATACAAATAGTAGGCCAAACTAAGAACCTACCATAAAAGAAGCATCGCTCGAATACTATGCCTCCGACCACGACGTGCGACACCAGAATCTGAACTGCAAACTGAACATGGAAACCGAAAAGCCCAGGGGAAAGACATGAAAACTGTTAGAGTGAGTGGACGAAAATAAATGTCTTTCGCCAATTAATATATGTTATAAAAACATATGAGAGTCCGGATGCATAAATAATCAAATAGTACACGAGGGAGACTCTAACTCCTCACGCGTACAGAGCATGCATAAAAATCTCACGGGGTCACTTGTGGACACATCCGTCTTAGTACAGTCCGAATCACGGGATCCCAGACCCACACGTAATTCAAGCCAGAAAGGCCTCGGTTCTGGGGTACTGCCCCTCGCCGGTCAGGTCGGGGTACTGCCCCTCCTGGTAGGCCTCCATCGGGGATCAGCCGAGAGGCAAGTGTATCGATACAACAACATATACTGAGACTGTACTCTATGTAAATCAAATCATAAATAGTTCGATGCAAATGCATGAAACAATGTATAAATGCATATACGTAATGTATACTGGTATAGGTATAATCGTATATCACATGCTCATATAAAACATAATCTCGTATGCATGCTCAAGTTCGTAAAATGTGTATAAAGACTCGCAATCATCCGTGAAAAGAAATTGTCCACTCACAGACTAGCGTAACGCAGTTCGCGTTAACCCGTGATCCGGCGGAAAATCTCTCGCCAAACGAACGATCACGAACCCCTGGTTAATCACTAAATCCATTTCTCAAAATCATAACTCAGTACCTCGAATCAAATCACGAGAAACAACCGTTCTCGGAAACACATAATTCAATTACGACGAATTGTCGAAAATCTGATAATCACACCTCAAAGTCTCGCTATAATTTCCGATTCTCAAATCGAAAAACAAACCTCTCCACTGCGATCGGGGCGCGATTCCGAGCGAAACGACATGCAACTTGTGGAAAACCCCGAAAAGTCAACCTTTGACCGCCGTTGACCACCGCCGGCGGTGGTGGCACCACCTAACATGAAATTTCTCGGCGGAGCAGCACCTATTCCACTCAAAATCATCCAACAAGCAACTTCCATAACTACACCGAAGTCTAATTCTCACTCTAACTAGCTCAATTTCATGAAAACTGAAATCCCACACAAATTTCAATTCAACAATTCTCCATGTACAAGCAAAATTAGAACTCCATACTTACATGGTTAGACTCATGGTGATGAGAGCTTCAAAACCCAGTACTTTTTGCCCCTCAATTTGGCAGGAAAAAGTTCAACCAAAAACCCCAAATTTTCTCCAACTTTGGCCAGAAAATTCTCCCTCCTTCGGCGTCCTCGCTGTAAACGGTGACCGGCAGGAGGACGAGGACATCACGGCGAGTCGAACAAGCCCTAGGCCGAGCCCTAGGGTGGCCGGACGAAGGATCACCGCCGGCGAGCCGTCCACCGTCGCACGCCATCTTCCAAACCGAGTTGACCGGTCAAACCTCTTAATTGCCATGTTTGACTTACCCAAATAGGAAACCTCCATTTATATACCTTCTATTTTTGGAAACTTCCAATTACACATTTCGACAAACTTCGAATACTCGTAACTTTCGAGTCGTAAATCCGATTTCGATAATTCTTGCGGCAACAAACTCAACTCGACATGTTCTTCAATTACCACCCGAAGTCAAACACTTCGACAAATCCGATAAAAAGTCAACGATTCAACCCAACACATGCTTATCTGATTAAATAATCAACGGTCAAAATATTCATAACATAATCCTCGTAACTTGGAAAAATCCTCCGGAAGTTCCCACGAGCTCAAAATTAAATTCTCTACATCTTCCATGAAGAATCCGAAATCAAGTTCTCGCCCAAAAATTTAGTCGCTAAGAAGGCCGCCATTTTAAACCGATTATGTCGAAACTTCAAATATTCATATTATATTTCTCGATCGCCCAACTAATGATCCGGAACCGCCCACGAACTCGAAATCACGCGTACAACGACTCTCGAGAAGAGACTCAACTCAGATTCTCGGCCAATAATTAAGTCGTGATCAAGTCTGGCAATTAAATCAACTATCGGAAATATGTGATTACGCATAACTTCATGGACTAACACTACAAGAAAAATGCACCTAGACCACGGACCATTTCCGTTGTCTAGGTACAGTTTTCCGTCGTCTAAGTACTTAGACGACGGAAGCTCCGTCGTCCAAGCTCCGTGCTCTAAGTGCTGTCGTCCAAGCACTTGGACGACGGAGATGGAGAATTCCGTCGTCTAAGTGATACTTAGACCGCGGACATTCTCCGGGGTCTAAGTTTTCACTTAGATGACGGAGAATGAATTCTCCGTCGTCTAAGTGAAAACTTAAACCGCGGAGAATGTCTGCGGTTTAAGTGCTCGCTTGGACCGCGGAAAATTTTTCGCAGTCTAAGTGAACACTTAGACCGCGGAAAACGTTCATCTCCGCGGTCTAAGTTTGCACTTAGACGACGGATAATTCATTCTCCGTCGTCTAAGTGTTCAATTAGACGACGGAATTCTCCATCTCCGTCGTCCAAGTGCTTGGACGACAGCACTTGGAGCACGGAGCTTGGACGACGGAGCTTCCGTCGTCTAAGTACTTAGACGACGGAAAACTGCACCTAGACGACGGCAATCGTCCATCTCCGTCGTCTAAGTGGTGATTTTGTAAAAAAAAAATTACATGAAAAATTCATGAAATTCTAATTAATAATTAGCATTTAATGAAATTTTTATTTAATTTTTTGTATATCAATATTCATAATATTGCAAAATTTATTGAATATTAATTATTAATAATATATAATACGTACAAAATTCATAATGAATAAATAATTTAAATTATTTTGGATTTAAATACAATGAATTAATACAAAATTCATAATATAATATATAAAATAAATTAATCTAGCCTAAATAAACTAAATTAACCTAAAACTAAACTATTTATAGGCGGTGGTGGTGGTGGCGGCGCCGGTGGTGTTGGCCGGAATGTGGAGGCCGGTGGTGGAGGCGACAATGTAGGCGGTAGCTAGTGGTGTGTGGTGGTGGTGGAGGCGACGTTGTAGGTGGTGGTGGTGTGTGGTGGTGGCAGCGACGGTGGTGATGTTGGTGGTGGCGGCGACGGTGGTGGTGGTGATGATGATGGTGGATGGTGATGATATATGGTGGGTGGTTTGATTGGGGGGGGGGGAGATGGAGAGGGAGAGAGGGAGAGGGAGAGGGAGGGGAAAAAATGAAGAGAGATTGAGAAAATGATGAATTTAAAAAGTTTTAAAGCACTTAGACGACGGAAATTCAGTATTTCCGTCGTCTAAGTGCTTTAAATTTTCAAACAATACCGCCAATTTTTCACTTAGACGACGGAAAATCAGTATTTTCGTCGTCTAAGTGATTTAAATTTTTGAAAAAATTATAGCGGGAAAAGAATACCGCCAATTATTTTCACTTAGATGACGGAGATGACAATTTTCCATCGTCTAAGTGGATTTAAATTTTTGCCAAATTTTTAGTGGGAAACACACCGCCAGAAATTAAAAATTTAAAAATTCACTTAGACGACGGAGATGAGTATTTCCGTCGTCTAAGTGAATTTTTAAATTTTTTATTTTAAAAAATAATTTTTTAATTTTTTTTTTAAAAAATAAAAATTAAAAAAATTCACTTAAACGACGGAGATGAGTATTTCCATCGTCTAAGTGAATTTTTAAATTTTTTATTTATTTTTTTTAAAAAAAATAAAAAAATAATTTTACGGAATTTTCACCTAGACCGCGGAGATGACCATCTCCGTCGTCCAAGTGAACACCTGGACGACGGAGATGACCAGGTGAAAATTTCGTAAAATTTTTTTTTAAAATAATTTGTAATGAATTTTGGACCTGTAATTTGAATGGAATTGTCGTAAAATATCGATTAAAGAATCGTATATATAAAAAGTGGGATTTAAGACGATGAATTAATTTACGTATTCAAACTTGTTAAGTATCTACTAATATGTATAACTTAAGTGTTAGTACGTATAGGCTCATTGCACATCGATATTAACGAAATTGAATTTGGAAAAAACGACCGTTGGATATACTCACCATAACACCATATATAAGTAGAATAATTTCCACTAAATACTGAGTTCGTTCAGGGTTTCATCGGCACAGTTAACCGCAAATCCAAAATTTTTACAAACCAGAAACCTGGATACACGAAAATCCGTAAGTCCTATTTTAAAACCGTCGACGCTCACACTCCAAGCATTTTTTACTCTATGGTCTCGACGAAAAGAATATGCATTGGGACATGGTCTAGATGGTCGTTGTCTTAGGTGAAATTACGAAATTTTCACTTAGACGACGGAAATGCACATTTCCGTCGTCTAAGTGAAAACATGGTTTAGGGGATAGGCCCTTAGGGTTTAGGGTTAAAGTACTTTGACGACAGAGATGTCTTTTTCCGTCGTCTAAGTGTCACCCACACCGCGAGACCCTAAACCCTAAACCCAAATTAATTGGGCGCCGGTTCTAAAAATTCAAAATTTTCACTTAGACGACGGAAATGTCTTTTTCCGTCGTCTAAGTGAAAACTTAGACCGCGGAAATTTTCTCCGCGGTCTAAGTGAAATTTTTAAATTTTTGAAATTTCACTTAGACGACGGAAAAAGACATCTCCGTCGTCTAAGTGTTCACTTAGACCGCGGAGAAGTTTCCGCGGTCTAAGTGTTACTTAGACGACGAAACTTTTAAGGTTCCGTCGTCTAAGTGCATTTTTCTTGTAGTGTAAGCTGATTACTCTGCTAATTCTGTTCTGGGTCGTCACAAATCCACCCCCCTTAAAAAAAATTTTGACCTCGAAATTTCCAAGTCTGCCGACTAAAAGGTAAGAGCACTGCCTCTGCATACAGCTCAACTTTCCAGTGGCAATCTCAACTGAACGACTCTGACAACAGACTCAACAATAGGAGATATCTCCATACTCTAATCCATGTACCCTTAAATCTCAAATCTGAACTGGCTCCACACAAACGCCAAGTCATCCTGCATAAGGAACTGATAGGGTACAAAACATGCAACAAATCTGAAATGTAGTTCCACCACACGGATCATAACACACAAAAGCCAACGCTATAAGCAATGCCGAACTATACGGCACAACACAAATTCGCCTATGATCATGTACGGATCAAAATAACGTGGCAATTCAAAGCTCAGCCTACTCACATCAACATAACTCAAACATCGAACTCGGGCAATTATCAACCTGTTTCCGCTAATCCGAAAGTCTGTGGTAGCACATTCCACAAAATCAGGATCTAACGTCAGCTCACACCAAACTCGCTCCAACACAATGGAGTACAACATCATACGTCAAAACGATACCATGCAACGTCATGATCATAGTGGTCAACAAATTGGTACCGCATGCAATCTCGAACAGTCGAAACTGCTGGTTCCAAATCCCTCAGAACTGCAATACACAAGACCACAACATACCCTCCAAGGTCTAAATAGTCCTCAAAGATCGCCCACCAATCTGAGGATAAGAACCGGTACTAACTTGTAATCTGGTCCCCAATGTCCACTGCAATGCTTACCAACACTCTGTTGTAGCTGATTATCTCAATCAGCAGTCTGGAACACAGGTACACCATGAAAATGGACAACCTCCGCCAAACACAGCTATGCCAGCCTGTCACCAAAATCTTTTCCGAAAGTACAAGGAAAAGAACTAAGTTCATCAAATGGTCCACAATGGCCTGACAACTGGTACCACAAACCGAAGTGCGTACTGGCACACAAAACCACAGCGACAAACTCCAACTTCTAATCGTAAATCTCCAATAGCTGTAACTCTCCGGCAAGTCTCCGCCTTCTAGCCATCGCCTGCCGACAGATGTGGCGTCTGCTCACACAAGCTGCTACATTCTTCTACGGGTTGCGTCACGAGTAGTAAACTCGAAGTATCAGATACATCTCCGTACTGGCACACACATGAGCTTCAACATCATCACACTCGAACTTAGCTCCCGTAGCTCACAACTCGGCTAACACGGAAACTCGAGCTACACACACATGAAACACTGAAGCTCCTGACTTCCAACTAAATGCATCAGCAAGAACAATAGTCTCTCTCGAATAAACTCAAATGTGCAGCCATAGTCGTTAATCGACCCCATCCATCTACATAGCCTCAAGCTCAAATCTGGCCGGAGATGCAAGTGGATGAAACTCAAGTGATCAGTGTACGTCCTACACTGCGATACACGCCGTAACAGTAGTGTCTCGAACTCTTCGATGCTAACATGAGGACAGCAACCCCCAAATCATACATAGGATATGCAGCTACACAAAGTTCCACTACCTGAAACCATGAGCCACCGCTCTGCTACACAGCATCAAAACACAACCAAATCTAAACCTCGATGCATCGCTATAACCCACGAACTCGTCACGGTCGTCAGGTAAGGTCAAAACCGAAGCAACGGTCAACCACCCTTCAGGAGTAAGTAACTCTCCTCGCGTGCATCGAACCACTCAAACTTGACGCTTTTCTCCGTCAATCTGGAAAAATGGAGTGGCAATCCGGGAAAATCCTGCACAAAGCACCGATAGTAGCCTGCTAAACCCAAGAGACTCCCGATCTCTGGAACAATGGTAGGGCAATCCCTATGTCAACATGGCTTCTATCTGGTCAGGATCCACGCCGACTCCCTCGGATAACATCACACGGCCCAAAATCTTCACGCTAATCAGCCAAACTCACACTGGTCGAACTTCACAAACTGTCAATCATCTCGCGAGGTCCGCAAAACCGCTCGCAATTGCTTTAGGTGCTGGCCCACACTCCTGGAGTAAATCAGGATGTCGCTAACGAACATGACCACAAACTCGTCCAGAAACCGTCTGAACACCTGGTCCATCAAGTTCGTAAAAGCTGCGGGACATTGGTCAACCAAACGGCGTTACCAAGAACTCCTGATGCCCGCACCATGGTCCGAAAGTCGCCCTAGCCACATCTGACTCATTGATCCTCAACTGATGGTATCCGGACCCGAAATCAACCTTCGAAAAGACTGAAGCTCTCGTGAGCTGATCAAACCAATCGTCAATCTGAAGCGGAGGATACTTGCTCTCCTCTGAAGCCTGATTTAGTTTCTGGTAGTCAATGTACAACCTCGTCGAACCATCCAACATTCGTACAAATAATGCAAGAGTATACCACGATAATGCGTTGGGTCGTACAAAATATCCTCCAGTAACTCCTGAAGTCAAACCTGTAGCTCCATCAGCTCCGCTGGCACCGAATGTCAAAATGCTGGTGATATGAGTCCAGCGTCCAGTAAAAGCTCAATGGTGTAGTTGGTCTCCCGAACTGGAGGAATACCTGGTAACTCCTCCGGAACACACCTAGAAACCCGGGAATCACCTCAATGTCGCCAATGTCAGACACAGCAACCGTAATATCCACAACATAAGCTAAGCAACAACACAACCCGTTTCCACCATCCGCTCGACCATCACCGCGAAACAGTATCTCGGGGAAACCTGGTCGTCGAAACACAACCTCCTTCTCGTGACCATCGAACATAGCCCAATGCATCGTCAAGAAGTCCATACTCATAATCACATCAAAACCAACGATGTCCAGCTATAACAGATCCGCGGCTAACCCATAACCTTCAACAAATATTCCGCAACCACCGGATGGATGCAACACTCTCCAAAACCTCGGAAGTGGAGATGCAGGTACAATAGCCATGTATATCAAGCGACGGTAACCTTGAAGAAACTCTATCCCCATACAAGGTCGTGACACGAACTCCAACATGTCCAACTAGCTGCCCACGTCAATTGCGACTTGCTGAATAACTCGTCTAGAAGGCTGCATTGATCAAATTCCAGAAATAGCATCATGACCTCCTCCTAAACTCTGAGCTGCCGAACCGCTAAAACAGCTGGCTGAGGGCGCTCCCTCGCAATGTGACCCTCCTGGCCACCACAATAGCAACTGAGAGTGCTCCACGAACACAAATCACAGCAACACCTGTTGCGAGAAAGGATCACCAACGATCACCCAAACTCATGCCACAGGAGCAAGTCCGCTACTCTGTGATCTCCACCACCACCACCAAACGGATCCTCTGTTTTGATCTGATGACCCCCAATAAAATCAATAAGGCCACAGCCTGATGAAGTCACTGATCTCGAAGTGCCTGAACTCAACCTCATCAAATACCTCGACTAAGTCAATTTTCCTCAAACCAACACATCAGAAACCGCGTATAACCTTTCCTTCTCAATATGCTCGTCTCTGAGTGCAGCACATTAAGCTCCTCACAGTTGTCTCGAGGTATAACAGTCAAAATCCCTCTGACGCTCAGGTTCAAACTCATCTCGAACCTCGTGCAATGCTTCCTCTGAAGCCACATAACTCGTGCAAACATGGACAAACATGTGAACAATATATCTCTGCCTCAGGTGGGTAAACACTCCTCATTCGAATGCTGGGTAGCCTGATTAAACCATTACCATATAAACAATACCCTGGAAGCAGGCCATGGAGTCACAATAGGAACTCAAACAATACCAGCCCATCAAATGCAATGATCTGACTCAGGCAAAAACATCAACTGCCACAATTCTCTGCTCTGAGGCAACGTGTAGACGCTCATACACGCACAACCAGGCAAACTATACCACACAAATCTCTGAACCCAGAATGCTCATCCAACCCACAATTCATTGGCAAACCGCGTGTCGATTGATCCTCAATAGGATCCACAACCGTACCGACACGGAAAGCACGTCAAGGAGGCATCCTAATGAATAAAACATCGTTTGCAACAAGTAGAACGTAATCATGGAACTTTAAATATTTGAAAGCATACAACACCCGGAGTATTGATGAGTATCCGCCGACCGGTCGGGTCACCACTCCAGACATGCTGTACATTCTCAAATATCCTTAGTAAACACGACTACAGAAGTCTACAGAACCTATAACCTAATGCTCTGATACCAAACTGAAAGGACCCAACCCCGATTTAGTTTCCTAAACCGGAATCAAACCCCTTCTGAAAACAAGAACCAACAAAAACCATCAAAATTTCGGCAGAGTAACGCTACCAACGCGGAATTACCATTACCTGCACCCGAAAAATACACTTCATCCTATGCCACAAAAATCAAACCGTGGGCACCAATCCCATCCGGATTTCTCAATATATCAACAGTAATGTAAAGTAATAAATATAGCTATACTTTACAGAAATCCGTGGAAAATTGTATAAGAATATACATTAGAATACTCAGAGCGACTTCTAGTATACATATACAAATAGTAGGTCAAACTAAGAACCTACCATAAAAGAAACATCGCTCGAATACTATGCCTCCGACCACGATGTGCGACACCAGAATCTGAACTGCAAACTGGACATGGAAACCGAAAAGCCCAGGGGAAAGACATGAAAACTGTTAGAGTGAGTGGACGAAAATAAATGTTTTTCGCCAATTAATATATGTTATAAAAACATATGCGAGTCCGGATGCATAAATAATCAAATAGTACACGAGGGAGACTCTAACTCCTCACGCGTACAGAGCATGCATAAAAATCCCACGGGGTCACTCGTGGACACATCCGTGCTAGTACAGTCCGAATCACGAGATCCCAGACCCACACGTGATTTAAGCCAGAAAGGCCTCGGTTCCAGGGTACTGCCCCTCGCTGGTCAGGTCGGGGTACTGCCCCTCCTGGTAGGCCTCCATCGGGGATCAGCCGAGAGGCAAGTGTATCGATACAACAACATATACTGAGACTGTACTCTGTGTAAATCAAATCATAAATAGTTCGATGCAAATGCATGAAACAATGTATAAATGCATATACGTAATGTATACTGGTATAGGTATAATCGTATATCACATGCTTATATAAAACATAATCTCGTATGCATTCTCAAGTTCGTAAAACGTGTATAAAGACTTGCAATCAATCCATGAAAAGAAATTGTCCACTCACAGACTAGCGTAATGCAGTTCGCGTTAACCCGTGATCCGGCGGAAAATCCCTCGCTAAACGAACGATCACAAACCCCTGAATAATCACAAAATCCATTTCTCAAAATCATAACTCAGTACCTCAAATCAAATCACGAGAAACAACCATTCTCGAAAACAGATAATTCAATTACGACGAATTGTCGAAAATCCGATAACCACACCTCAAAGTCTCGCTATAATTTCCGATGCTCAAATCGAAAAACAAACCTCTCCACTGCGATCGGGGCGCTATTCCAAGCGAAACGAAATGCAACTTGTAGAAAACCCCAAAAAGTCAACCTTTAACCACCGTTGACCGCCGGCGGCGGCACCACCCAACATGAAATTTCTCGGCGGAGGAACACCTATTTCACTCAAAATCATCAAACAAGCAACTTCCATAACTACACCGAAGTCCAATTCTCACTCTAACTAGCTCAATTTCATGAAAAACCGAAATCCCACACAAATTTCAATTCAACAATTCTCCATGTACAAGCAAAATTAGAACTCCATACTTACATGGTTAGACTCATGGTGATAAGAGCTTCAAAACCCAGTACTTTTTGCCCCTCAATTTGGCCGGAAAAAGTTCAACCAAAAACCCCAAATTTTCTCCCACTTTGGCCGGAAAATTCTCCCTCCTCCGGCGTCCTCGTCGTGAACTGTGACCGGCACGAGGACGAGGACATCATGGCGAGTCGAACAAGCCCTAGGCCGAGCCCTAGGGTGGCCGGACGAAGGATCACCGCCGGCGAGCCGTCCACCGTTGCACGCTATCTTCCAAACCGAGTTGACCGGTCAAACCTCTTAATTGCCATGTTTGACTTACCCAAACAGGAAATCTCCATTTATATACCTTCTATTTTTGGAAACTTCCAATTACACATTTCGACAAACTTCGAATACTCGTAACTTTCGCGTCGTAAATCCTATTTCGATAATTCTCGCGGCAACAAACTCAACTCGACATGTTTTTCAATTACCACCCAAAGTCAAACACTTCGACAAATCTGATAAAAAGTCAACGGTTCAACCCAACACATGCTTATCCGATTAAATAATCAACGGTCGAAATATTCATAACATAATCCTCGTAACTCAGAAAAATCCTCCGGAAGTTCCCACGAGCTCGAAATTAAATTCTCTACATCTTCCATGAAGAATCCGAAATCAAATTCTCACCCGAAAATTTAGTCGCTAAGAAGGCCGCCATTTTAAACCGATTATGTCGAAACTTCAAATATTCATATTATATTTCTCGATCGCCCAAATAATGATCCCGAACCGCCCACGAACTCGAAATCACGCGTACAACGACTCTTGAGAAGAGACTCAACTAAGATTCTCGGCCAATAATTAAGTCGTGATCAAGTCTGGCGATTCAATCAACTATCAGAAATCTACGATTACGCATAACTTCATGGACTAAGCTGATTACACTGCTAATTCTGTTCTGGGTCATCACAACCTACGTTAATGGTGTTGGAAAATTAACTACGTACGTACTTGGCCTTCTCCGATATATGGCGAATTAATCCATGGTCGGAGCCGAAGATCGATATATATACTGCTATCTAGCTACCTAGATAGCTAGCTAGCTAGGACGTCGTTGTTTGAATTGCATGAATGCGTGAGACGCTGATCAAGACAGCAAGAGATTATGATCAGTTGAGAGATGAGTGAGCAGAGAGGAAGAGAGTTCGGCATCGGCCTTATATAATGCTTCATTTAGACGACGGAGGTGTCGGTACATCGTCTAAGTGGCCACTCGGACCACGGCGTGTCGGTCCGTTGACCAAGTGTGCACCTGGACGACGAAGAAAATAATCTCCGTCGTTCAGGTTCACACTTGGACCGCGGAGAATTCTCCATTGTCCAGGTGAGCACTTGGACGTCGGAGATTATTTTCTCCATCGTCCAGGTGCACACTTGGTTAACGAAGAATTCTCCGCGGTCCAAGTGTGAACCTGGACGACGGAGAAAATAATCTCCGTCGTCCAAGTGTGAACCTGGACAACGGAGAATTCTCCGCGGTCCAAGTGGAACTTGGACGATGGAGATTATTTTCTCCGTCGTCTAAGTTCCACTTGGACCGCGGAGAACTCTCCGTCGTCCAAGTTACACTTAGACCACAGAACTTTTACGTTTTCGTGGTCTAAGTGCAGTTTTCTTGTAATGCTACTTGGTAAATTGGGTCCTTGGCGAAGTCGGAAGTAGCGTTGACATCATTTACTACGACGCATTCGAGAAGCTCAAAATGGACCCAAAGAGGGCAAAAGGAGGAAATCATCCATTTTGACCTTCGACGGAACTGAATCGTGGCCTTACGGAGAAGTAACGCTACCGGTGGTAATGGTGGGAAAGAAGGTGGACATCACTTTCGGGGTGATTGATAAGCATTCATCATACAATGTCATGTAGGCCGAGGATGGCTACACATGATGGATGCAGAAGCTTCGACGAGATATCAAGTACTTAAATTTATCTATGCGGATCACAAGAATGTCATATCCGTTCAAGGGGATCAACCGCAAGTGAAGAAGTTATACACAATGGAAATAAAGAAGAAGTTCGTCAAGCAGGATGAAGGAGAAAACTTGACTAGATTATAGAAATCACATAAATGCTTAGGGGCACAAGTCATGCTAGATGAAGAGGAGCGGCATACACCAGTCACAATGGAGTCCAAGAGAGAAATGTTCCTCGATGAAGGAAGGAGGAAACCAATCTTCATCGGCGAGTTTCTGTCCGACGAAGAAACACGGTCATTGATGGATTTCGTAGAATTAAATCAAGACGTGTTTGTGTGGACTCATAAAGACATGCCAAGTATTAATCCAAGGATCGCATGCCATAATCTGAACACAGATCCAAATTTTACAACGTATCAACAAAAGACCAAGAGGCATGCCCCCGAGCACAACAAGATCATCAACGACGAGATTGACCATTTGCTCGACGAGATTGGCATAGCAGGATCAGCTCAAGACCACCTTCATGTCTGAAAGAGGATTGTATTGCTACAAAGTGATGTCGTTCGAGCTCAAGAATGTGGGAGCAACTTATCAACGATTGATCAACATGCTGTTCAAAGAGCAGATTGGCAAGACAATGGAAGAATACATTGACGACATGGTGGTGAAAAGCAAGCAAAGAAGTGACCACATCAAGCATCTTGATGAGTTTTTTGGGATACTAAGGAAGTATGGGATGAGATTGAATCCAGAAAAATGCATCTTTGGGGTATCCTCAGGGTAATTCTTAGGAAACATTGTGAACCAAGGAATACAGCCAAATCCGGAGCAAGTGGAGGCTATATGCAGCATGCAGGAGCCGAGTACCAAAAGAGGCATCCAAGTTTTGACGGGGAGAATAACAACATTAAGCAGGTTCATCTCCCGATGACTAATCGCTGCAAGCTATTTTTCAAGGCTTTGAAAACCTTCAAGGGTCAGGAATTTTGGGAGAAGAACAGAGATATGTGTTTGTCGAGCTAAAGAAGTACATCGCTAGTTAAAATTTTCTTGTCGTACCAAGGGACATAGAGCCTCTATGCCTATACTTGGCGGTAATAGAGATCGCTACGAGCGCGGCACTGTTCCGGGAATAAGAAACGTTCTAATGGTCGGTCTCATTTGTCAGCCACAATTTGATCGACGCAAAAACCAGATATACGCCCGCCGAGAAAATCATCTTAACTCATTCATCATATAGTTTAAACTCATTTGCATTCATAATCATATTTAATTTCTGCATTAGCTGTAGCTTAGCCGATTCAGTTCAGTAATCAAATTAACTCTGAATATCCTAATATTTTTTGTGGTATTCCGTCACTGTGTCTAGTTTATTGTGTCATTTGAGTCTGTTTAGAGTAGGATTGTAGTGTCATTAGTGTACTGTAGTCAAGTCTGTCAGCATTGTAGTCTAGTGTTAGGATTTAGTGTCACCAATTTCTTGTGTTTGATAATCCATGTTTATCATACTACATTGATATATCTAAGTTGAGAATAGGGTATCTTTGTATAGGTGTTTACCCGCCTATCACTCAATCATCGAAAAAATTCGTTAAAAATATGCACGGTCATCTTTGTGGTGCCTATTTTCACTTAAAGTGTCTTATATAGGAAATTAACTAATTCGTGACAACAGAATGAACAAATTGACGATGTGCCCACTGGTGTTGAATAACTTGTTGAATGCTTTGAACTAATACGACCATTTGAAAGTAAAAAGATTGAAAACAAATTGAATATGAAAAATGGACTTTGGATAGGGACATAGAACTATTGTATACGTAGTGTACAAATTTGAGTTGGTTTTGTCAGCGTTTGGACCTCGATCTGTGCAGTTAATCCTAACGGTCATTTTCCCCTATTTTCATTAATTATATATGAGTCTCAAAGGAAAACGCTATCACATATCCATTTGGGAAAGTGAAATGTCATACCTGCACATAGAGTCACCTCTTACGATGTCGTGGACACGAGGAGAGCGAAAATTGAATTTTCGAGTCGCTAATAATACAAAATTAGCAAAAATAAAAAATAGCTAGGGGCATAAACGATTGTCCCGTTTGACTGAACTAATCAAGACCAAAATCATGACGACACAAGCTAAAATTTAACCATATTTTAAAAATATTTCAACAATCGCATCGTACGTAAAATATATTATTTTTGACTCTAATCCACATAGTCAACCAAGCCGATAATTGATTCTCATGTTTTCATTATATACGAATCACAAAGAATAATGTTATTACACCATCATTTAGGCATATAAGTTCTTATTCAAGCATATAAAGGTAACTAGTGGGATGTCGTAGTCGCAAAGAAATCTAAAATCGAATTGTCAAACCACCCGATAATGCAAACTTAGAAAAAAATTAATAGGGGCTAAAACGACGTTGAAATTGATTGTGCGGATCATGGTCAAAAAATAATATATTTTAATTAATTGACCGTACGAAGCGATCGTTGAAGTAGTAAAAAATGTGGTTAAAAACTTAACAAGTTTTGTCATGATTTCAATCTTGATCCGTTTAAATGTGATGGTCGTTTATGTCCCTATTTTTTATTTTCGCTAATTTTGTCTTTTCGGCGACTTCGGCAATTCAATTTTCTCTATCCTCACGTCCACGACAATGTAAGGTGTACCTTTGTATGCAGGTATGATATTTCACTTTCCCGAATGGATGTGTGATAGCATTTCCCTTTGAGATTCATATATAATGAAAATAGGGGTATAAAGGACTTTTGGGGTTTACCGCGAGGATCAAGGTTCAAACGATGAGCAAACCGGCTCAAATTTCTATCCTACGTATACAATAGTTTTATGTCCCCATCCTATGGTCCATTTTTTTATATTCGATTTATTTCTAATTACTTTTACTTTTGAAGTGTCGTATTAGTTCAAAACATTAAACAAGTTATCTAACACTAGTACACACATCGTCAGTTCATTCATTCACTACAAGAAAACAGAACTTAGACGACGAAGCGTTTCCGTCGTCTAAGTGAGTTTCTCCATCGTCTAAGTTCTTAGACGACGGAATCTCCATCGTCCAAGGTGCGTGCCCCAAGTGCTGTCGTCCAGGAACTTGGACGACGGAGATTAAGGTCTCCGTCGTCCAAGTTCACTTGGACCGCGGACAATCTCCGTGGCCCATGTAATCACCTGGACGACGGAGATTAAGTTCTCTGTCGTCCAAGTGTTTTTTAATTTTTTTAAAAAAATTGTATTAAATATTATTAATTTAATTTATTGTTAATTGAATTTAAATAATGAAAAATAATAAAATTAATTAAATAAACTAATTAATTTAATATTACTTAATTATTAAATAATTAAAATTAATTTGTACATACACATTCAAAAAACCCATAAAAATAAAAATATTGTTCGGAATGCGGAAAAGAAACGAGATAATTAAAAAACTACAAGCTAATTAACACACTGGAGGAGCAGATGCACCGCCGCGTCCCCCGCCTCCAACCGGGTCGTCGTCATCGCGGTATGGGTTCGGAGGAGGTTGACATACTTCTTGATTTTGTTGCATGAGGGCGATGAGTTGGGCTATTTGTGCTTGTTGTTCGTCAAGTCTTTGCCGCATGGATTGATTCTCCTCTCGTGCCAGTCGATTCTCCTCTCGTGCCAGTCGAGCCTCTTGAATGGCTGCTTCGACGGCCGCAGCCGTAGTCCTTCTCCGCTGGCCCTAACCTCCCGTAGATGATGAGTCGGAGGTCGTCGACAAATCTCGTACCACCTTAGGCCCGAAGTGCCTAACCTCCTTGCCAGCTCTACGACCGTAGACCTCATCCGCGATTGCAATTTGGCTCTCTAAGGATAGAGGATGCAGGTCTTCCACCGGCACATCTGGGAACGCAAGCTGAGTGTTAGCCAACTCTTCCTGCGCACACTCTATCACCCTTGCCTACAAGCACATAATTAATTTATTATAATGAAATAATATTTAAATACTAATTACTATAATTAAAAGCACATATATATATCACTTACGCCGCATTGACTCGCTTCATTATCGAGCCCAGGCGTCACGTACGCGCTTATGCTTGCATCAAGATAAGGGTGTTTGGAGCCCTTATCCTTATGCTCCTTGGCTATTTGAGTGAACTGCTTGTCCTTCTTCCCCCGGTTGGCTTTGTTGACACCGGAAAATTTCTGTTACACAACATAATTAAATCATTAAAAAATTAATAACTAAAATTTAAATAATTCAATTATCTTAATTGAAATAAAAAAAGTAAATTAACACCTTAAAGGAGTCATCGGCAAAGTGGTTACACAACCACTCCCACTCATCTTCTCTATCCCCATGCAGCTCTACGGGGGGAGGCGAGGGACCGTAAGTTTGGAAGTACTGATGGAGCCTGTACTTCCAATCTTTGTAGATGGAGTTGGCGGTTTGGTTGATATGCCTCAACATCACCGGTGTCGGATCCACCGCAAATTGTTCCTATCAAAAATAAATAGAAAATTATAATCGTATATATTATGAAATTATAACTAATATTAACAATATAATATAATAACTAAAATTGGACGTATTACGTACCGAAAGATCTTTAAAGACTTTCGCCTTCTCATTATCCGGCACCTCTTTCCAAGTAGGGGCAGTGAGACGAACCCGGCAACGGACGATTGACCCTATGCTATGCGCCGAGAGACTTGCTAGCTGAGCTGTAGGAGGGCCACCGGTGAATTCGTCGTAGGGCAAGTCGATCTTTTTCCCGGCCGCCTTGCAAAATTTTATCCGCTTTGCCCCCTTTAACGAGACCCCGAGTCCTTTTCGGTTCCGGGTCAGTGGGGGCCCTCATTTGCTTACGGCGAGCGATGTACATGATAGATTCAGCGGTCGAGGATGCCTGAGTACTTGCCGTTGAACTGGTACCGGGCGTCGGAGTTGAAAAAGGGTCGACGTCATCACAGTCGGAGATAAATGGGGCAGGGGGAATTTCCCCAAGAGGCGCCGCCTCCGAACCAGATGAAGGGTCCGGATTGAGGGCGTCGTTGCCCTCCTGTTGAACCCAACCGACTTGGTCCGCCAACATTCGGAGCATGGCATCTTCTGCCTCCTGTTGGGCTTTCTTCATGTCGGATGGAGCCATTTAAACCTAGGAGTACGTTGTTAAAATACCTACATACCATAATAATTACAAGTGCAAAATTTACGCTAATTAAGTACGGTTAAGATTTAAATAGAGTACACTAGCTTGGCTTTTTCGGTCGTTCAATGGACGTGCGACCCGCGCGATAAAGTGTAAATTTTTAAATAATCAGCCTTGGTTAAATCGAAAAACATGGCCTGTTAGGGATAGAGATAATGCGAGAGGCGGGACTAATTTCGAAAAAACACCTATTGGTGTCGTCTTTCTTAGATCCAAAACCTGTCACCAGTCATAACCCGTTTCTAGACACCATGTCCGACATTCGGCCAATTTTTCAAAAATTTACACTCCCTCAAGTCCTTTGCAAACTCCGCCCTCAACCTCGTGTCAATAACTTCACTTAGGTTATGGTGTGCGGTGATGAAATCCACACATCACGAGGGGTTAAGGAGATAAGCTAGGAAAAGAGGCACCATCTATTCCAAAGAGTGCGACTTAATAAACCAAGCCTATGTACTAAATTTAAATCGAAAACGTACTACCATGCAATTTACTAGAAAATACACGTAATTATCAATTAAGTAAAACAATAAATAATGACAATAATAAATTATTATTATCAACTAATTAATTATGAACTAATAACAATAATAAATTTATTCATTTAATTATCAACTAATAATAAATATTTACAATAATAAATTTATTCATTTAATTAATTATCAACTAATTACAATTATGCATTTAATTAATTATTAATTACAATAATTAACCACTAAAATTTATTATAATTACAATAATGAAATATTTAAAACCAATTAATAAATTATATGTAGAAATTAATTAATTAAATGAAAATAATTTTAATAAGGTAAAAAATAGAAATTTACCTCACCGGAGTAATCGGGAATATAGCCGGAGTTGAGTCGTCGGAGAGGAGGAACCACGCCGGAAATATTGTCGTCGGAGCGTCGCCGGAGGAGAAAATTCGCCGGAGGAGAGGAGAGGAGATGGAATGAGAAAATGAGGGGGGGGGGGTGCTGTTCTATTTATAGAGTTTCACTTACACGACGGAGCACTAATTTCTGTCGTCTAAGTGCACTTAGACGACGGAAACAGTGTTTTCCGTCGTCTAAGTGAAGGGTTAAAATTTTTCGAAGCGGCGCGTAATTAATGGGCGGGACGTTTCACCCGCCATAAATTTGGACTTAGACTACGGAGAATTGATTCTCCTTCGTCTAAGTGGAAATTCAAGCAGCGCCGAAAATTGAGGCGGTAAATCGAACCGCCATGCTTTTCGACTTGGACGACGGAGATGTAGTACTCCGTCGTCCAGGTGAACACCTGGACGACGGAAAAGGACATCTCCATCGTCCAAGTCGAAATATTCATTGAAAAAAAATAAAAAAAAAATCGAACCGCCATGGTAAATTGAACCTGGACGACGGATCTTGTCATTCTCCATCGTCCAGGTTAAATATACGTTAAAAAAAATTTTAAAATTAATTCGCTAGGAATTTAGCGATCTGTCATTCGAGTGAAATAGTCGTCTAATATCAATGAACGCATCGTATATATGAACAGTTAAATTTGAACCGACGAATAATTTTTCGTTTTGAAACTTGTTAAGTATGGACTAATCCTTACGACTTAAGTGTTCATGAGTAGAGGCTCATTTGCAGCAGAGTATTAACGAAATTGAATTTGGACAAAACAACCGTTGGATATGTTCGTCGTAACATAATATATAATTGTCTTCAAAGGACCATAAAATAATAAGTTCGGGAAGGATTTCATCGGCACAGTCAACCGCAAAACCGAGAATTTCACAAACCGGAAACGTGGATACAAGGCATTTCGCAACTCCGATTTTCGAACCGTCGAAGCTCACACACCAAGAATTGTTTACTTTAAAGTCTTGACGAAAAGAATATGCATTGGAAGAAGGTGTAGATGGTCGTTGTCTTAGAAAAAATTACGATATCTGCACCTGGACGACGGATATGAGCGTTTCCGTCGTCCAGGTGGACACCTAGACCTCGGAGTCTTCTCCGTCTTCCAGGTGATCACCTGGACGATGGAGAATACCATCTCCGTCGTCCAGGTGGTACTTGGACGACGGAGACTTCTCCGTCGTCCAAGTGTCACTTGGACCACGGAACAATTACGTTTCCGTGGTCTAAGTGCTGTTTTCTTGTAGTGATTCCGTCAACACGAATTATTAAGTTTTCTAATATAAGATATTTTAAGTGAAATTAGGCATCATAAAATGACTGTGCATATTTTTAAAGAAATTTTATGACGACTGAGTTATTTATTTTTTAGAGTATCAAATTGAAAATTGTATTCAAAAATTACAGTCGAGTATGTCGATCGAGGTCAAAATGGTCACCAAATTGGCTCAAATATTTTTGAGCTGTTCGAAATAATCCATAGATCTAATTGTACGGTTCGTTTTCGATTTTTGTTCTTTTAACTATTAGTAGATTTTTCAAACAACTATATTGCATTATATTTAATGAGTGATAATCGAACGATGCATTTGGTCTTTAAATTTTTTCGTGTTAGATAATTTTAGAGTTACGTAGACGTCAAAACGGTTTTATAGAAATTTTGGTAGAATTCTTTTTTGATAAGGTTTGTAGAAATTTTTGGAATCGTGATTAATTTGTTTTATTTTTTTAGAAAGATATGGAATTACAAAAAATTATAATAACAAAATAAAATTTGGGTGCATTTGAATCGCTCATATTTTTATTTTCTCCCAAAATTTCTGGGTTGTTGGATATTTTATCACCAAATGACGTCATTCTTGTCTAGTCGACAAACGACGTCGTCGTTGTCATCTGTGCCAGTGTCGATGTTGACATCTGCATTGACTGATAAGGCAGTGGGGCACGACGCGAGGACGAGGGGAGGTCGACGAGATGATGGGAATGAGAGAGATCAGCTTGAGGAGTGAGATATCGACTGGAGGATAGAGACATCCACAACAGAGAGAGGCGATAGAGATTAGATGGAGGAGAGAAAGAGAGCTCGGTGTCGGCCGAGCTGAGTAGAGCCAAGGGTGACTTGGAGAGGGAGGAGGAGGCCGGAGGGAGAGAGAGAGAGAGAGTCAAGGTCTAGGATTGTGTACACTGAGCTTATTGTAACCTCAGTTATAGTTGACAAAATAAGTGTTGAGATTGTGACACGTGACATTTTTTTTATAAAGAAAAGCAGTGTACACTATTTGAGCATTAAAAGGAGCCGAACCCCTAAAACTGGAGCATTTTCATATTGGGTGAAGCTATTTTTACCCTACCATCTTCTAAGTTCACCAATTATAACCATTTTTACCCAAAATTTCCAGAACAGCCCTTGAAAAAATAATTTTATTTGAGTATTTTTTACCCAGAGATCTTAGATCTTTGATCTTCGTTCAAGTTCTTTGGATCGGTTAAATTTTTGCTAATGTTCCTTACCCAAAGATCTCCCTCTCAATTTCTACACATTTACACCCACTCTCTTCACACACAAACACATCTCCCTTAGAATAGTGATTGAAATAACGATCGGTCGGCAAATAAAAATAGTATACCGATATGATGGTCATGCCATTGTGAAATTGAAAGCAATTTTTGCTGTAGCAAAGAAGATTTTCAGACAATAAGATGGTTCTTGTGTTAAAGTTGGATCTAAAGAAAAATATTTGAATTTCACTATTTTATTTTGAAGGGCAAGTATAGAATTAACAAATTTGTAGATTGAGCTTAGAAGATAGTGGGGTAGAAATATAGATGGAAGCCACACCAGATTATATAATTTTCCCACCTGTCCCCTGATAGGCCTCATCATTTGGCCCATGGGTTTCAGAGGCCCGCAAGGGCCTAAAATTCCAAGTCCGGCCTGACCGGAAAAAAATCCCACAATAGGTCTGGCCCATCAGGCTCCGGGCCGAACTTGGGCTTAGTGTTTCAAGCCCGAGCCGACCCGTATGTCTGGTCCGGCCCGAAATCCCGTCTTGTATTTTAATTTCTTAAATTTAATATAGGAATATAATTTATACTTATACAAAAAAAAATTGCAATAAAATAAGGAAACAAGCTCCGGTGTTAATGAATAAATTCTTAGTTGGATAGTTGGATTTGCTCTTAGATTCTCATTTTGTTACTTAGCCTTAATAAATAAATTTAGTTATATATAAAAAAAAATATTTATTCATTGTTTTGAAAATGCTATATGATTTTTGAGTTGATGTTTGAGTATTGATCTAAGAGCATCTCCAATAGTAGAATCTTATTTTCTAGTCAAATTTATTATAAAGCTAAATATAACCACCATATTTTTAACTTGTGTTCCAATAGTTCTAGACATTTCTAAGTTAAATTGAAATAAAGCACCATGAAGAGAGGAAAATATTGGAGGAAAAACTTTAACTATTAGTTATTTTCTCTCTCAATTCTTGCTAAATTTGACAAATGATTTAACCAAAAATTATGTTTGACTTTGGGAAAAAGTCACAAACCAAACCTCAACTTTGAGGCACATACAACTTATGTATCTCAACTTTCAAAAGTCTAAGAACAGTACCTCAACTTTGGATTACATACTAACTTTCATACCTACTGTCATTAATGGCGTCAACACTTATGCCATTTTCTTAAAATGCAAAGACTAATTTTTCTATTCTCAATACAACCGAATATTTATTTCGAAGACATTGCTTTCTTCCTGGGTTGTATCTTCTCTTCTGGGTTATGAGAGCTCATCACTCTTCAATTGTCCAGTTTCTTCAATAGTCCAATCACTCCCTAATTGTTAAACCTACTCTTCAAATTTTGATAAATGGATGATTCACTGAAACAAAAAAGATAGAAAAAATTGCCAAGTGTCCTCAATTGCCCAATACTCATCGTGACAAACTCCTAATATGAAGATTAAGGAATTAAGCTTTTAAGGGTTAGTCTTAATTTTATAAATGGGATTGAGATGTGAAGAAAGTCGTATTGGTGAGGTTGACGGAATGAAAAAAATGATCGGATCAATTTGGGCGTCCTCCAATTTCATCTACTTTTGCTGAATTAGCCATTGGGTTTTGTTCATGAACGATGAACGATGTATTTGCGAGCAAAACTCAATACCAAATTCATGTTGGCTCAAGATCGAGTTTGTGGGATCCTCTCCGACTCGTGCATCCCATGTCGTCAGTTTCGATAGATCTCAAATGCCCACCATGACTAGATTTTGACATTGACCTCGGCTTTGGATCCCCAACTCAGTCGGAGGATGACACAGGTAGTCGGAATCAAGAGGAGTTGAAAAAATATAAAAGAAAGAAGACAATAAAATAAAAAATAGATGGAAGAAAATAGAAAAAAATAGAAAGACGGAAATAGCCTTCATAATATGTCAAATTTAACGACGTCAATTACAGTAGCCACTAAATTAATACTAAACATAAAGTTTAGTTACTAATCTTATACTTTTAGAAGTTCAGAAATTAAAGTTATATGTGACTTAAAGTTGAGGTATGGTTTGTAACTTTTTCCCTTTGACTTTTGTATAGGATATCTATTAGAGTGAGAAAATGCAATAAATTAGTCAATTTTTTTTTAACTCTTTCTCGCGACTAGTGCGTTTAACTTGTTTTTTATGTAAAAAAAATTAAGCCTGGCCCGGCCCAAAAATTATAGAGATACCTAACCCGCAAGGCCTGGTTCCATGGGTCGAGCTTCGGTTTTACAATTGTGCTTAAAACCCGGTTCGAAACCCGCAAGACCCGACTCACGAAGGCTTGACCTGGCCCGTTGACGGCCCCAATCCCTGGGGATATCTTGTTTACAACCACCATCATCAATTCATTCATTCATCATATACTAAAGTCCAGAAGGTGGCCAGAAATTTCTAAAGTAGGCACTTTGCCATGTGAGATTTTGCATCCATTAATTATAAGCTATACTCTAGAAAGAAAGATGTAAAATAAAATAAAAATTCACCTTTTTCTTTTGGTGGAATACAGAGTACCACTAGTAGCAAAATGTTAAACGGATCATTTTCTACACAGTTAATGATATTGAAACATATAAATTAAAGAAATAATTGTATTTTTGAACGCACTTTGACTAAAGATATTATAAAGATTTATAATCCATTTTTGGAGCTAATATGACCTAGTTGTAACTTGTCATAAAGTTGCATACAAATTACTGGCCTAAATACTTACAAATGGGCTAGATTATCTAGTTCATTCTGCACTTGGATTATGTCCTCATTATTTTGTTGTAAGAATAATTTGAAGAAAATTAATTTTAAAATTAAATATGTACGTTTTGATTTTTTTTTTTCGATTCTGAATTCAAATATTCGAGTCGGTGTCATTGGACTCATAGCGATGGTCACAAGGTAAAGAAAAAATTTGTGCGGGATAGAAAAAAGTAAAGTGAAAGATAGTGGGCAAGTGAAGAAATATATTAGAAATAAGAACACCATAGCAAAGAAGTTTCTTCTTGCACCGTGATACGTTCACAACTCGATGAATCATGACACTGATAGATTGACCACAAGAAACATAATTTATTTATATTAAGACCACAGTGGACACATGTAGTTGAATATTTCATATACAAGCCGGAGTTGTGTTCTATTCTACAGTATTTGAATTTAAGGATTCCATTTCCTCTCCCAGTCAGTCTTCCTCACTCTCTCTTCACCATCAAATCCATTGGTCTCTCTGCATGTTTGCCAACAAATGTGGTCAGTCTAATTCTTCTGATTTATTTTGGGATTCAATACTCTCTTGCTCTTATATTAACTCTCTGTTTAAGCTCATTGTCCCTAGAAACTTGGCCTTTCTGCAAAGAAATCCCATTTAAAGTTTACCACTGGTTCATTCTCTGATTTCTGGTTAAAATTGTTGTGAATGGTTCACTATTTTAACATATATACAGCATATATGGTGGTAGTATGTTGTTTATTTCTTCAGTTATTGCTTGCTGCTTTTACTTAGTCCGACTCAATTTCTGAATTTCATGAAACTGGGCTATGTGTTCATACACTCTTCTATAAGTTGGATTGTCTTTGATCTCAGAATCTATCTCTCCATTTTGTTTAGGGTTGAGTGGTGAATTTCCCCAGATTGGTTTCTATTTTGGCTGTGAACTCAGTTGGAAATTCTATCATAGAGGCTGTTAAACACAAACAACTTTCCGGTGTGTTTGGTTTTTTCCTTTTCATAAAGTGTTTTTGCTTTTTCAGATGGGTGGTTTTGAATTACTTCTTCTAAAGCTCTCAAATTGTCATAAAGAGGCAATCTTTTGGACTCAACTCGGGGTCTGAATTAGCCAAGTTCGGAGAGTTGGTGCAGTATAAACAATGGGTTTGTTCGAGCGTAGAAACTTGTGTTTGTGTCTTCTCCTCCTTGTGTACTTCAAATCCTGCATAGCAATCCAACAACATTCAACTCGGATTTATCCGGGGTTCCAAGCATCTCAGATGGAATGGAACGATAAGTCGGGCCAGTTCCTGTTATCCAACAACTCAGCATTTGCTCTTGAATTCTACCAAGGCCTTGGTGTCATTGATGTCAAGTCGTTTTTACTTGTAATTATTCATTTGGGTACAGATAAAGCGGTTTGGACTGCTAACAGAGGCTTGCTGGATGCAAATTTCGATAAGTTTGTCTTCGACAGAAATGGGAATGCCTACTTGAAAAGTGGTGATAATGAGGTTTGGTCAAAAAATACAACAGGAGAAGTAGTTACAGCTATGGAATTGCAGGATACTGGAAACTTGGTGTTGCTCTTTGGCAGAGTTTTAGCCACCCAACTGATACTCTTTTACCGGGTTAGGAGTTCTTAGAAGGAATGAAACTCAAGAGCTTTCGGAACAAGAACTTCTTGTCTAATTATCTTGAGATTCAGTCTGGGGAGTTGGTTCTGTATGCTGGATATCAAACTCCACAGCTCTATTGGTCAATTGCAGATGACAACAGAAAAACCAATAACAATGTCAGTGGCAAGGTCAACTCTGTATCTCTACTGTCAAATTCATTGAATTTCTATGATCAAAGCAAATTCTTAATTTGGCAATTTGTTTTCTCTGATAACAAAGATCTGGATGCCTTCTGGACTGCAGTGTTAGGCCCGGATGGTGCCATCACCTTCCTTAATTTCCAAAAAGGAACTTCTGTTGTTCCTGAAGCAACTAAGATCCCACAAGAGTCCTGCAGCCTTCCTGAGCCCTGTGAACCTTATGTTGCATGCTACTTCAACGGTTGGTGCCAATGCCCTTCACCTCTCAGCTCTCGTTTAAATTGCACACCGAAAGCAGTCCCAACTTGTAGTACCTCCAAAAGTTCAGTGGAGCTATTGTATGTTGGTGAGAAGCTAAGCTACTTTGAACTTGCCTATACTAAACCCTCCCTGAAATCTAGTCTGAATTCCTGCAAAAAAGCTTGCCTGGGTGATTGTTCTTGCCTTATGTTGTTCTTTGATAACAGTACTGGAAATTGTTTTCTGTTTGACCAGGTAGGATTTTTGCAACGAACTCTTGGTAATGATACTGGTTATATCTCTTATATGAAAGTCTTCGATGGAAATGTAGGAATAAGCTCTGCAAGGAATGGAAACCGAAATAGAAGCAAGCACATTGTCGTTATGGTGGTCATTTTGATTGCAACCCTTGGAGTAGTAGTCGGTCTACTTTATGTGGGATTTGGGTACTACCGCAGGAAGAAGAGATTACTGGACTACTCATGAAATCTTGGAAGAGGACAATTTCTTAGACAGTCTTTCTGGAATGCCAATACGATTCGCATATAGTGATCTCAGCACAGCAACTAAGAATTTCTCCACAAAAATTGGCCAAGGTGGGTTTGGCTCAGTCTACCTCGGTATGCTTCCAGATGGTGTCCAACTTGCTGTGAAAAAGTTAGAAGGACAATTTCAAGGGAAGAAAGAGTTCAGAGCTGAAGTCACAATTATTGGGAAAATTCGACATGTTCATTTGGTCAAGCTCAGAGGCTTCTGTGCAGAAGGGGTTAACAGGCTACTTGTTTATGAGTACATGGGAAAGGGGTCTTTGGATAAATGGTTATTCAACAACAACAAAATGTGACGATTTCTTTTTGGATTGGAACACAAGATTCAGTATTGCAGTGGGAACTGCAAAAGGGCTAGCTTATCTCCATGAAGAATGTGAAGAGAAGATTGTTCACTGTGATATAAAACCTGAAAATGTGCTTCTTGATGACAACTTCCACGCCAAAGTTTCGGATTTCAGATTGGCTAAGCTGATGAACCGAGATGAAAGCCTTGTACAAACAACGCTGAGGGGCACAAGAGGGTACCTTGCACCAGAATGGCTCACCAATTATGCCATTTCAGAGAAGAGTGACGTATATAGTTATGGCATGGTCTTGCTTGAGATCATAGGTGGAAAAAGGAACTTTGCTCCTGGGGAGAGTTCCGGGAAATCCCATTTTCCTTCTTATGCATGTATGCTGTTGGAAGAGGGAAATCTGAAAGAAATCATTGATCCAAAGCTAGATGTCAATGAAAATGATGAAAGAGTTGTGGCTGCTATCAATGTAGCATTGTGGTGTATTCAGGATGAGATGCAAATGAGGCCTCCCATGACTAAGGTAGTCCAAATGCTTGAAGGCCTTTGTGCATTACCACCACCGCCAACACCCTCCCCAAAATCAGGCTCTCATTTGAGTTTCTTGCAATGGAGCAGTAAAGATGCTAGTTCGTCAGCAGGAGGATTCAGTGACAATTATATTGATATACCCATGTCAGATGTTTGTCTCTCCGGGCCAAGATGATCTAAGTAAATTTAAGGGATGGAGCTGTATGTTTGGGGTTTCAAAATTTCAAGCAAGGTATAATGTTAGCTTTTGCATCATTTACAGTCCATGATCTGGTTTTTCCAGATGTATGTTTGTTTTCCAGGCCTTTGTTAATGATATATATAGTAATATAGATCTTATGTATACTTTTCCTGAGTCAATTATGTATAACCTAGCTGCTAATGAAGTTTTGAATTTCAAATGTCCTGTAAAATTTGCATATGATTTCAAGTGTCATGAAAATATTTGTACTCTGTCTTATTAGCTGCAGCAAGTAGCAGTTTGGTTATATGGAAGCTTCTTACTCTTCCTGGTTCTATCTAATTTCCCATATATCAGTGTTTCTTTATAAGTGCAAGCTTGATGTTTTTTTCTTTCTGTAATAAGTCACATGAGTAGTTGGCTCTGTTCAATCCGAGACAATCTCAGTGGGTGGTTACTTTCAGTTCTATATTGCTTTAAATGCTTCCCACAACTACCCAGTTATAAATTTTGCAGACCAATTTTGAAAACAGAAAATTCTTAGTTGTTATCAACAAGTTGGCTTTGATGTGGAATGCAGATTAGCTAAAAAGAACTATAGCACCTGTAATAGTCAGTTACAACTGCTCTATGCTTTTCTTGGCCATGTAATCTAATCTACATAAAGGAAGATTGGAAGACTTGGTACCTGTAAACTTATAGTCCACTTGTAGCTATCAGAACACATAACCAGGACATAAATACAACTTAAACAAAATTTGCTCCATTTTGAAATATACAGTCTCCAAAGCATTAGCAGGACTTAAATTTTGGATTCAGTTCATACTACATCAACATAAATTTGTCAAAGGTAGTTGGTGATGCTAGAATGACTTTATACCTTAATATTCACATTGGTTGAACTGACATCACTGTGAGGCCTCCACTATGCACAAGAACTAAACTTGAGCTTTCTGCATATGACTTGGCTCGTATTAGGTAAAGATGTGACGGAGATGGAAAATTACGGTCTTCTAGTACTGTATTATAAAATAGAAGCTAAGCTTCCATTAGCCACATTGTTTATAAAGGGTAAATTTAGATGAATAGTACATGAGAGAACATAGACCATAGATTATTCCGGTTGAAATTTAAGAGATGAAAGGAAGAACAAACTCGAAGTACAGAGAACAAGTTTGAACAATTTCTGATTTGTACCGAGATATAATCGGTATGTTTATAAAATTACAAAAGAAGACTATTTATAGCCAAATGATTCGACATAACAGCTCACAAAACTAAACCCAACGGCTCTTTATATTTATATGATTTCCCATAAAATATCGAAAACAACACTACACTAGGTCTCACATAAATTAAGGTAACAAGACTAGACATGCACTCTCATGAAACAAAGAGAGCTACGACGTCTCAAACACCTGATATCAACATCTACAGCTAATAAGGTGTCTTACATAACACACTTCATTATCAAAGTCAACATAACCTAGACATAAAAATTGTGTCATGCCTTATCCTGTAAGACAGGAACTTATCTTCATGTTTACAGCCACACTTCATGTACAATGGCTACACTTCACTTGTATCATCCATCTTATAACTTTAATATTTCTAATATCTTACACATTTGTACCGTATATTGTAGAATTAGTGGATATATTTTTTATCATTAGTATATTAGTTCAAGTAAATTATACAAAGCTAGAATCCAAACGGATTAGTGTTCTTCATCTTCCACGCTTTAAGTTTTCACACCGACAGAAACTTGGTAGAAATGTTGGGCATTCACTCTTTAAAGTGGACCGCATATAAGAGCTAGGTTCACATTCACACTAGTGAGTGTACAAATAATTGAGCACATGAGTCAAAATTATTATATCAGCAAAATTTAATAACCTGTGTTCTCTGGTCGGCAATATTTGTGTTGTAACTCGGGATCAGAAACACAGAGATTCATCAAAGTATTCTAATGTTGATTCCCTCCAAGTCCAAAACCCCAAGTCTGCAAATCCATTGATATCTCTGTGCTATACCAATATGTGTGGTCAGTCTATTCTTCTAGTATTTCTCGGACTTCTATACTCTTTTGTGCTGTATGAAACACCCTTGTTTTTAGCTGATTGTTAGTTGCTAATTCATCACCGATGGTTCTGTTGATTTTTGTGTTATAATATTTGTGATTGTGTTGGGGTGCTGCCTCATCCATCTAATTGAACTTTGAACTACTACTTTTGTGCTAGATCACTGTGTCTTCGTTTTTAGGTTTACGATTGAGTTTATAAGTGCCTAGATGGGCTTCTCTGCTACTAGATTGCAATTCAATCACAGAAGCCATACAGCCAAGTGTCTGTCTTTTTTCTTTTTTGAAAATGGGATTCATGTTATCTCATCCAAAGCTCCAGAGATTTTGATATAGAAGCTTATTCTTGGACTCAATTTTGGGTCTTGATTAGCCAAGTCCATAGATTTGGTGCAGTCAATGATGGGTTTGTTCCAATTCAGAACCCTAGGGATCTTCATCCTCTTCTTTGGGTACTTCAAATCCTGCATTGCTAGCCAACAACATTCAACTCGGATTTATCCAGGGTTCCAAGCATCTCACATGGACTGGATTGATAATACGGGTTTGTTCTTGCTATCCAACAACTCAGCATTTGCTCTTGGATTCTACCAAGGCCTTGATGTCCTCGACGTCAAGTCATTTTTACTGGTGATCATTCACTTGGGCACTTCCAAAGTGGTTTGGACTGCCAATAGAGACTCCCTGGTTGCAAAAACTGATGAGTTTGCTTTTGACAAAAATGGGAATGCCTACTTGAAAAGTGGTGATGCTGTGGTATGGTCTACAAACACAACCGGAGAAGTAGTAACATCAATGGAATTGCGGAATTCAGGAAATCTGGTTTTACTTGGTGAGGAAGGAAGAATTCTGTGGCAGAGTTTTAGGCACCCAACCGATACTCTTTTGCCAGGTCAGGAGTTCTTGGAAGGAATGAAACTCAGAAGCTTTCGAAACGGTAATAACATGACACATTATCTTGAGATTCAGTCAGGTGAGCTGGTCTTGTATGCTGGATATCAAACTCCGCAAATCTACTGGACCTTAGCAGATGACAGCCGGAAAAGCAGTAATGGTGTCACTGGGAAATTGCATTCGGCTTCTCTAGTATCCAATTCATGGAATTTCTATGAACAGAATGGATCTTTATTATCACAATTTGTGTTTTCTAGTAACAAGGATCCGAATGCCTTCTGGGCCGCTGTTTTAGGTCCGAATGGTGCAATCTCGTTTTTCAACTTTCAGAAGGGAAGTTCTGTTCCTGCTGAAGCAACAAAGATTCCTCAAAGTCCATGCAGCCTTCCTGAGCTGTGTGAACCGTATTTTGTGTGTTACTTTGACAACTGGTGCCAATGCCCTTCACTTCTGAGCTCTCGCTTTAGTTGCAGACCTCCAGCACTCCCGAGTTGCTATACCTCCAGAAGCGTTGTAGACCTTTTGTATGTAAATCAGAAACTTGATTATTTTGCACTTGGTTTCACAAAACCCTCTTTGAAATCCAATTTGAGTTCCTGCAAAGAAGCTTGCCTTGGCAATTGTTCTTGCCTTGTACTATTCTTCGAAAACAGTACTGGTAACTGTTTTATGTTTGATCGGATCGGAAACTTTCAACGTGCAGGTGGGAACAGTACTGGTTATATCTCATACATGAAAGTCTACAAGGAAGATGTAAGCCCTGGAACAAAAGTAAACAAAGATGGAAGAAATCACGTCATTCTTATAGCTGTCATTTTGACAGTAACAATATTGGTGTGTGTAGGACTAGTTTCTTTTGGTATTTTGTACTACCGCAAGAAGAAGAGATTACTGGAATACTGCGAAGAAATTTTGGAGGATGATAATTTGTTGAACAGTCTTTCAGGAATGCCTATTCGCTTCAGTTATAGCGATCTTAGCACAGCAACCAAAAATTTCTCCCAAAAAATTGGCATAGGAGGGTTTGGTTCTGTCTACCTAGGTCTACTTTCAGATGGCATCCAGCTTGCTGTGAAAAAGTTAGAGGGGCATTTTCAAGGGGTGAAAGAATTTAGAGCTGAAGTTACTATTATTGGGAAGATTCGACATGCTCATTTGGTTAAGCTGAGAGGATTCTGTGCAGAAGGGTGCCACAGGCTTCTTGTTTATGAATACATGACAAAAGGGTCTTTAGATAAATGGATATTCGGCAAAAAGAAGAATGGTCAATTTTTGGATTGGAACACAAGATTTAATATTGCATTAGGAATTGCAAAAGGGTTGGCTTATCTCCATGAAGAATGTGAAGAGAAGATTGTCCATTGTGATATAAAGCCTGAAAATGTACTCCTTGATGACAAATTTAATGCCAAAGTTTCAGATTTTGGTTTAGCAAAGTTGATGAACCGGGATCAAAGCCTTGTCCACACGACACTGAGGGGCACGAGAGGGTACCTTGCACCAGAATGGATCACCAATGCTGCCATATCAGAGAAAAGTGATGTTTATAGTTATGGAATGGTTTTGCTTGAGATCATTAGTGGTAAAAAGAATTTTCCTCCTGGGGAGAGTTTGGGGAAATCCCACTTCCCTTCTTATGCATTTAAACTTTTCGAAGAAGGAAACTTGAAAGAATTCCTTGATCCAAATCTAGATGTTGATGAAAAAGATGAAAAAGTTGTGGCAGCAATTGAAGTTGCATTATGGTGTATTCAACAGGAGATGCATTTGAGGCCTGCAATGACGAAAGTGGTTCAAATGCTTGAAGGCCTTTGTGATCTACAACCACCACCGATATCCTCCCCGCCGTCAGCTCCTCATTTGAGTTTTTTACGTTGGACCAGCAAGGAAGTTGCTTCACCAACAGGACTCAACAGTTACTATAATAATATGCATATGTCAGGTATTCAGCTTTCAGGGCCAAGATGACAGAAGGCTACACCAGTAGTCTTATTGATGGAGATGTACATATCCGGTCTTCAGCATTCAAGCTCTGAAAGACTAAAACAAGGTGTTGTATAAGCTTATGTATCATTAACAGATAAATATACCGAGGCCTCTTTCACTCTTTGTATGCTCCATTTCAGTATGATCATGTTCTTACGTTTCAAGGTCTATTGTATACTTAACTCTACAAAAGATTCTGAGCTAGAAAATTGTTGCACATTTGTTGCATCTGTAAACTTGAGAGTTCAGATTAATGGACCGAATTCATCTTGATTCCGAATCAACAACAACTTGCCAAAAAATTCAAGCACTAGGATGTCCATTCCACCTCCACTTTCAGTTACTTGCATGGTGCTTCTTAATTTCTAATAAAGAGACGAAACAAGGGTTCATTTCAGGCAAGACTAGCTATGATTTCATTGACTATTACATCATTTACATCCACTGCACCAAACAATAATACCAAAGTCAGATCCCTACATATGTCCAGAGGAGCTGAAATATGGACGATGCTCATGGCAGCACCTTCACATGAAGGTCTGTATCAACTATCAAAAAGCATATTGCAAGCGACATGAAACTGGGTTCAGCTCATGTATACAGTATTTGAATCCATAATATTGGTCCTAAATACTGAAGGCACCAAGGAACGTTCATAAGACTATGGTCCATGACCATGCTCCTACCACGACCGTTTAAGTGTGGACAAGATGTACAACATATACACTCTACACTAGCTGGTAATTAATTGCCATTCACCCTATCAAATTTCTGATATATATGCCATCTGGAGACAAGAAAATATCGTTTGCCTAATAATTTGTCAAAAGCCTTGAAAGGTGAGACTGTAAGGGATCCTTGAGAGTTGAGACCCAAAAACGAAAGTTTGTGCAGAATGCAAGATACCCAGAAAAGGTCCAGACTTTAGAATTATATGTCACCATGCAACTAGCTAGAAAGTCTGGCTGAGAATAAATTGAGCCACTTACAAAAGCAAATGGACAAAGACATCAGCTTACCACCAACAGAGGAAAGACAAATATGTAAATATCAGGTGACCCATGAAGAACATTTCAAACCACACTGAATATGTAAATATCAGGTGACCCATGAAGAACATTTCAAACCACACTGATAGAATATCTCTCTAAAACATCCACACAAATGAAATATATTTTATTTTTGATATCTTTAACTAACATACCTCCACATCTTTCTTTTTCTTTCATTTTCATTTCCAGAATCCTAATGTGAGGAGGGAATTGAAAATCATATCATTTCATGTTCATTCAAGACTCGGGAAAAAAAAACATGCTAAAGATTTGTGGCTTAGGATGAGACCTGAGATGGAAGACCAAATTTTTCCTTCAAAAGATCTTGTTCACCACACTTACAACCATTCATTCATCAGTCACCTATTAAAAAAGCAATGGAACTTGAGAAATCATTAATGGTAGGGCTATCACCGTGCACCAGACTAATTCAATCATTTCTGTATCGACTAAAGAACTAGAAATATATTACACATGACGGAAAAGGACTTGGCGTACATATTGCATTGCATAAACCCTGATTCCAGTAATACAGATAGAAGCCCATATAGTCTGCTCAAGTCTTCTCTTATTCTGGATGAAGCTCATTAAGCGAAAGTAGCAGTCAAAAAATATGAGCACAGTAGCACACATTAAACTTACATGTATACATATGCACTATGCAGGGTAGATGACAAGAACGGTAGAAATCACATCAACTAATATGCTATTTCAACTATTTTACATGCCACAACTATTTATCTTATTGGATTAAGAGTTGCTTCAAGAAGCTGCAGTCAAAGGAGATTGCTGCCGATCTCCGTGGAAAAAATTGGCCGATGAGGTGTGGCTATGATCAGTTCCATGTTGAACTGTTTCATTTTCTCCATCTACTTCTTCTTCTTCTTCTGCATCCCAAAGGAATCGAGCATATGATGCCAGGACAAAACTGCAAGAAGGGAAGTTTCAATTAATCATTCATGACAAACAAATCTGTGACATGGAGAAATATTAATTCTGAAAGTACATCAGCCTACTTCCTATTACAATCTGTATTTCTAAACAAAACCTCCTGAAGCACTCAATTACTATGCCTAGCATATAATGTGAAACTTAACCAAAAGTATCTTAATGTATGAGCTGAATATATCCAACAAGTAAAGAAAATTCCACACAACTGATCATATCAGAGTGCATCTACACATGTTAACCCGCAATTCCGAGATAGTTGCAAAATTTACGTAGTATAGCTGTAGCAACCCAGACTCATCTGAAAGAGCCAACTGAAGTTGACTTTCAGAGTCCTAGATCTTCGGTGTATCACAATGTGATCAAGCTTGAATCTAATGACCAAATCATCAGAAGGAGCCAACTTTGATAGTGCAATATTAGCAGTAACTAGTTCACTCGAAACAATTATAGACCGCACTATGAGCAAAAAGAACAGCACCTTCTTCCTCACCTATCATCTGGGGAAGCTTTAACAGCTTGCTCAAAATAATTCTCAGCTCGTTCAGCATCCTTATCTTTGTTCCATATCAGATCACCATAGGTTGACAAAACATCGGCATCGTTGGGATTAGCAAGAATTGCTCTCCCATAATACTCCTCCGCTTTATCATAGTCTCCTCGCACCTATTCATACAACAACTAATCAGAAACATCCCAAAACTGAATCAAAGCCCAAATTACACAACAAAAACATACTGATCGCACATAAACCAGACCCAAGATTGTTGGAAGCTAACTGTCTTCTAGTCAAGTAGTTACCTCTTTTAGAAACTTGGCATAGTTGCCGAGTAAAAGAGGGTTGCTGGGGTCAGCTTGAATCATTGTCTGGTAATAAGCATCGGTACTATCAATCCCACGATTGTTGTTATTATTATTACTCTCAAAGAATCCAGACATATCTCCACCGTCCGATCCTTTCCTCCCTCCACCGCCACCGCAGATCTTCCCGCCATCACTTCCACCACCACCTCCCACAGTCAGTGTCTGCAATACACTCTCTTTCTTCCCTTGTCCATTGTTAATGGGTTTCTCATCCAATTCAGAGCTCGAGAACAGTCTTTGTGTTGAAGAAGACGAAATGGGTTTTAGCTCTTGTTGTTGTTCTTGACTCTCTTTGGCTCTGGTTTTGGATTTGATTTGAGGAATGGGGGTTTTGGTCTTGGGTTTAAGGAGGTCTGATTCGACTAGGAACTGGGGTGTTTTCTTCGATGGGTCAACGGCGGAGAGTGAGTGGAGGGAGGAGGATAAGTTGACGGACTTGGTTCGAGGAAGATGGAGGAGTGGCTCTGGTTCTGGTTGGGTGTCTTTGTTGTTGGAGTGGGAGGGCCATGAGTTTAAGATGGGAGTTGAAGAGCTCCTCAGTAGCATGGTTATGGTTTTAACCAAAAGATGGTTTTTAGAAAGAGAAGTTGGTCGGGTATAAATACGAGAGCAGAGTCGAGAAACGCAGGCAAACAGAGAAGGTTGAGAGACTCGGTGGCTCAGTGTGTTTAGAATTAGAGCTGAGACCAAAGAAACAAAACGAGAAAAATCTGGCGTAGCTCGACCTGCAAAACGTCCCAGTACTGTAATTTTCATGTGGTTAAGGCCCAGAATAAAGGAGTCGTGCTAGTAGACGGTTGTATCTATGAGAACCCGATCCCGATTTAACAGTCTAAGTTGGCATGAAGTCCTAATAAATATTAGAATATAAACATGCTAATTGAAAGAAAATTATAGGGAAAATCGAGGATTCGAAAATCATGAGTTAGGCAAACTAATTTTTAGGACATACTCGTAAGTTCACAATATCAAGAACTTAACATCGTTTATGAAACTAGAGCAATTGGACTTCTCAACTAACTAAAAATTCTGAAATACTAACTCGTAGAATCAAACGATTCTACTGTGGAGACCGCTATGCCTCAACTTCGTGCGCGTCTGACAACCAAGAAGACTCTACAAAACTGGACATTTGAAAACGAAGGGCCCAAGAGAAATGCACAAATAACAGAAAATCGTCAGAGTGAGTGGATAAAAAGAGATCTCATATAACATAAGAAATAACGTACGCCTTTCTCCAAATAAAAATAAAATGAAATCCTGCGAGTCTAACTAAAAGGAATGCAAGCGTGTGGAGGCAAAAACGTAGGAATCACCGGGTAGGAAATTTTTGGCCCTGCCGAGGGCATACTTGGTGATCAGCTGAGTCGCCGATGCACCAGTGCATAGTCGTATACGTGTCGTGCATAAAAATTGTAAAACATAATGCAGTGCCTCTAATCATAATCATAAATTAAATAACATGTCGTGTCTTAAAGGTCTCATATCGTATTTAGCATAATCGTAACATAAATCATAAGCATAAAATAGACTCGCAATGTAACAGTGAAAAATAAAGTCCACTCACCTGGATCGCCAGCTAAAGTAATTCGTTGATCCACCAATTCGAAATTCGTAAGCGGTGCTCCTAAAGTGAATCAAAAATCTAAATTAATTAATGTAGGTTACTATCATACAACTAACGTAAATTGAGAAACTCGAGTCAACACGATAATCGAAAATCACATTTGTTTTCAATAGTAACCTCACGCTACCGTGACTCATCCGTACTTGATGGCCGTGCCTCGATTCCAATTATCGTGCTCCAAAGTTTGTCCTCCTCCAAGATTATGTTTCGACTCAGCATGCGAAGAACAATTGAGTTGCATGTCGAGTCGCACTTGTGCATAGCCAAAACGTTATAAAATTGATCGAACGATGCGAAACTACTCAAAAATTATTGCAAATCATCGTAGAAAACTTCCTGTGAAGAAAAGTGTGTTCTGGTCGCCAGAGCTCTGCTGCACATGGCGGCGCATGGACAGGCGGCGGCCAGAACCGACCAGCCTAAAATCCTCCGACCTTCATACCAAAACATTCATCTCAATAAGCCCAACAACATTGTAGAACAACTCGTAATAAAAAACTAGCCGGAACAGGTCGGAAATTACCTCGAAAGCTCAAGGAATCTCGCTGAAAAATCAAATGGCTGATCGGCCTCGACGGAGCACGTTGTGACCCGATACAGGTGTTAAACGACTCCTTGGAGAGTGAGGATTAAAACCCCCAAGGTCTTTCCGTTCGTTGCCGAACGAATCGTCGCCGTTGACGATGAGAAATCCGGGAAGATTCAAGAATCTTCTTGACTTTGATTCTCCCCCGTGTGGCGATGCATGGCGGTCTTGAAGATGTGTGGAGGTTGGGGAGGAAAATTGCTTTTAAATCTGGGCGGAGCGACGAGCCAAGGTGGCCGAACGTCGAAGATCCGACCCAGTCGGTGAATCGGGTTGGGTCCGCATATAGGTCTGGTATTCGGATAAACCAAATCAGTTTTCTCACCCAGGTGACTTTTGGGTATTTATACCTAAAGTCCAAACTGGGATCAACGGTTGAGATTAAATCTACCGTTCAATCTAACGGTCAAGAAAAATTAATCGATGGTAGATTTTTAATTAATCACATAAATACTTCAAACTTCAAAAATTCATAACTAATTGATCAGACCTCTGAAAAATTCATTAAAAATATGCATGAGTTTGCAATAATAATTTATACAAATTCTGTGAAGAAAGCCAGTCCAAATTCACAACTTATATAATATTAATTTTTAAATCACGATAAATCTCGATAAACTTCCGATATCCATAAATTTTTCATCGTAACTCCAATTTTTATGCTTGATGTGACCACGAACTCATCTTAATGAACTCTATAACTTCGTAAAGAAACAAAAATTAAACTCATAACTTATAAAATTTTGATAATTAAATTGCAACTATCGACAACTCCACGGTAAACGTGACATATACTAATTAGTTCGATAATTATTTGGACAACGACGATTAAGTCGCTAATTTGAGTTTGGGTCATTACAGCATCTCCAATGAGAAAGTGCTATAATGGGGTTTTATACCTATTATGAGACCTCTCTTTTTTAGGGAAACTGAAATTTTATTGATAACTAAACGATTACAACACAATAAAACGATCGGTTATGGTAACCCCACAACACTCATTCCAACCAAACATCATAGCTAAAGGTCCATCATTAGAAACGATAGTAATGAGCCTAACGGGCTCAACCCCCAACCAAATAAAACGTTCAAACATGCGGACTACCATAGAAGAGAACCAATCTCGGGTGTCACGATCCAAACTTACCACCAACATCCAGACGAACCAATGCTTCTTCTCAAACAATGTATTCCTAAATAAGCTAATAACGTGCAAGGATAATTCACTATTCCGTTGATAACTTGAAAGCATTGATATTAGACCACCTTGTTCCTAACTCAAGAGAGTAGGGACCAAATAGACCTAAATAAAACCCTAAAAAAACATAAATCCCAACAAACTTCTATTCAAATAACCATGCACAAGATGGGCCAACCCACACACACGAACCCACTGTAAATTGCCAGGCCAACCCAAATCTAAAGAAAGACCTACCACCATCGTGGCACCTGCCGCTTCCCACGCACCACCGACGTACCACTTGATGTGGTCCTCACTGACTGGAATAGACCAAAGACACATTGCAGCCCAGCCTGCCAAAAAATCCCTGCCGCCTAACAACATGAATCGTCAAAGAAGAGATCACCATGCCATCGAACCAATACTCCGATGACAAACCAAACAACCTGCCTTCCTACTTGCCACTAGCGGAGCTCGACAGAGGTTTGTTTTCGATTGGTAAGATCCCCTCCTCTACCAACCTGCAACCTACCACCTAGCCAGCCCTGGCTCACCCCAAGTCTTCCTCCACATCTCGAACAATGCCAAATGGAACCCATAGCAGTTCTTGCATCCAGCCTCACCCATCCCATCCCACCACACCAATTTCCCGTCCGGTTGCACCTGCACAGCACCAACAAGGTCAGGGGCTGTCGCCGAGCCAAGTGGCACCGGAAAAAAAACAAAACCCTAATATCGCCCGAAGTCCTCTTAGTTTAAACTTTTAACCTACAAATAAATTAGAGGAAAATATATGAAAGGACTTCTATTATAAGAGCTCATTTAGACAATATTCATATAAGACTTCAATCATCTCCAATGGTAAGGTCTTATCTCAAAGTTCTAACTTTATATTTGATTTATTTTTATTTTATGTTGTTTTTAATAATAATTTATACTTTATAAATTATTATTGTACATGATAGATAATAATTTTATGTTGTTTTTAGAATTTTGATTTTTTTGTGCAATTTTCTAACCATATATATAAAAAATGAGAGTCAGTTTAAATATGAACCATTTGATTGATATTAACCTATATTTGTCACCGTTACATCGGTAATTAATTTAGAAAAGAAAAAAACAAAAAAACCCCAGAAACTAATGAGAGCCATTGATTTCAAAAGCCATTCATTATGGGCATTTCACTAGGTGATTGTTGGGTTGCAAAGAGAGATCAACACTTTCTAGCTATTCACGTTGTGGGGGTCCCACACCAATTTAGCGGCACATGACTCTCTCCCTTGCTTGGTGCGTTGCGTGTTCAACAACTACCCTTTTTTTGTCGGCTAGTTTGTTGAATTCCGACAACTAAAATTAACAAGCTCAGTTCTCTGAAGTGGGGGACAAAAGACATAAAGAATTCAGTTGTTTTTCCACAGTTGTCTGAGACACTTTTTGTAGTAGTGTTAAGCCGGAAAAAAAAGTCTCTAATTAATGCGATTCAATAATCTATTGATTGACAACCCAAATTCATAATCCAGTCTTCTTCAATTCGATAAATTATTGTTAAATCATTTTCTTCAGTTCTTTGATTCAAGAAACACTGAACCAACACCAACACCAACTCTTTCAATATTCATGTTTCTTTCTCAGGCCAAAAATAATAAATACCGAATAAGAGTTTATGAGGCTGTTTGTGATTGCTTTCTATAGCTTTAGATTTTCAAAAGTGCTTCTAAAATCAGGAAACACTTATCAAGTGCTTCTCAAATACTTCTAAGTGCTTCCAAAACTCATCCAAATTACTTTTTTTCTTTCTATTTATAATAAATTATTCTTATTAATCCTAAAGTGCTTTTAGACATTTTAAAAGCAATTCCAAACACACCCATATGAAAGGAACTGTAAAGTGTAGACCAAACTATGATGCATGTTCTGGTAGTAAATGAATTATATGGTTAGTCGTGATCAACTGTCGTTAGATCTGCATTTAATAAATGATATTAAATTATCTTCTAACTATTTTTTAATTACTTGCGTTAGATGCAGATCTAACGACAGTTGATCATGACTGACTACAGAATTCATTGACTACTAAAATAGGATTCTCAAAACTATATATTATATAGTTTGAAGCCAACCTTTTCGATGAATTTGAAGCCCAACTGTGGACTGAATTGATTTTGAGCCACCCACTCCCACCAGTATAAAATCAAAAGTTTGGCTTCAACCCAAAACAAACAAACAAACAATAAAAAATGGCAGCAGGTGGAGCAGCAACAGCAGCAGCTACTCTCCGTCTTCATTCCTCCTCAAACTCTCTCTTCCTCCTCTCCTTCACACATCACCACTTCACCCCTCTTTCTGCTACTTCTTCCATCCATCACCTCTCCGCCTTTCCGCATCATCGCCGCCGTCGATCGTCCGTTACTCTCCATCGCAATCCCGGCCGTTGTTTTGCCGCCAAATCTGGACCACCTCAGCCTCCTCCTGATTCTGACCAGACTCAGCTCACAGGTGAACTCTAATTCTAATCTTAATTGACTGTTTATAAGAATGAGAAGTTGAGGTTTGGAATCGAAGGTTTCACGTGTGTGTGTTATATATATTAGAGAGGCCAAAGAGAATTGGTATTTAGCATCTGGGAAATGGCAGCTAGACTATTTTTTGCTGAAAAAGAAACGATAATTAGAAAAATAAATAAGTATGTGTATGTCGAAAGACATGAACAATTGGATATAGCATGTTGACAGTTGAGTGTGCCCCAAATTTTCGTAGGATAGTATATTAAGATTGAAAAGCAGCGAGTCGACACCCGATTTCTGAAGATTTCTTTTGGGTATCTAGAATGCTGCAGAAAGAATTGTCATTTCCATGTTGATTGCAATGTAAGGGAGAGGTCAGATAACTTATGTTTCAGATATTAGTAAAATTACAGATGAATTCTTATTTGGCACAATGGTCTATGATATCTGTATAAGAAATCTGTTCATATCGATATAGGTGGTTTAGAAAATTTGAATGTGATATTGAACATTCTAGATGTTAATCTCAATGTTAACTTATTCGAATATAATTTTAGATTCTGATTGATTTAATCAAGTCTTCATTTTTAGAAAAATTGTGCTTATTTATATTGGAAATAGGGTAAGCATTTGTAGGTATTAACAAGAGGTCAGGTGTTCGATTTTATTTGGTGCAACATATGGTCATTTGTATAAATTGAAATATACATTTACATTTTAGTCAAAGAGAGCATGCATAGCCACAAGGGAGAGCCACAAAATGGAAATTTATGCATCTTAGTCAATAAAAGTGTTTCGTTGCTCCAAGTAAATTAGTCAATTGTTGATTATGAATGACTTGTTGGAGTTCAAAATACATTTGAGCATCAATAAGGCCTCACCTCCACCTCCCTTTCCTCTTTTAAAAACCAGTGTGTAATTTGCATTCTTTTATGTAAGCTTACATGTCATAACTTTGTATATAGAAAACTGACTTTCCCTTACTCACTGGCCTCTTTGATCATTTTGTTGAAATAGGTCATGCAGGATCGTTGTCCGAGTTCCAGGACCAAGTGCAGATCTTTTTTGCTGTTCTCTTTTGGATGTCTCTGTTCTTCTGGGCTTTTGTATGGGATGACAGGGATAGACCGAACAAGGGCTCACGTTTTAGAAGATGATCTAGTAAGCATTTATTTGTAGATAATGATAGTCGGGATGGGTAGGATTAGCATATGCTATGAGAGAGGAGTTTCTTGGATATTATAGTACAAAAGAGCTTCTTATTCTCAGTGAAAAAGGTTACACATAGTTGCTTCATACTATATCTCTATTACTCAATAGTTTACGTTTATCCTAAAATACGGTATCAACACGAGACTCTAACTTTAGGGTAGACTTTAGCTTCTTATTCTGTAATCTCAAGTAAGTTTTCTATGAGGCAAAATTGATCAAATAGTCAATTATGTTTGTCCGAAACGACAGTTTGGTCACTATCAAATGTCATATATCAAAATAGTCACTCATCTTGACATTTTACTATCAAATTGGTCACTCGTTCTTAAACGCCATTTTAATTAAAAAATATATTTTTATTTTTTTAGGGGTATCAACATCTTTCTATCTATATATTTTTTATGAGGATTAAGGACGAGACTGAGCTTCAGGCGGTGAGAGGCTCGGAGCTTGCTTCTTCAATCTATTTGTCCCTTATAAGCCTAGCGATACCGAAGTTACTGGAGCCGATGTCCTTATTGCGTTCATATCGATCGACATATCCATACTCGGCCCCAACTATCAACATAGAACAATCTCCGCCCATCGAATTGAATCTTGGATGGTAAGCCAGTGGTCAAATAAGTTGTTTTGGGTGGGTGGTGACGAAAGAGACATAGATGCAAGGGCGAACCTAGAAATCAAAGTTGAGTGGGACTTGAATTTTTAGTAAAGAAATTTATTTTAGAGGATATAGATTGTACGAAATTTTCCAAGTAGAAAAATACAGTTCACAATTGAATATCTATATTAAATTAGAAAACACAAATTGAGAAAATTGTATAAGAAATATGTGATTTAAATGAATCTCCATATATTCTACAAATGACTATTGTAACTCAAATCTTTAATTCAATAAACAATAGATTATAAGTTGAATGTTAAAAAAAAAATAGCTCTAATTTTTATCCTAATATACAGTTTTCCTGAAAAATTATATTATACATATACTTATAAATTTATTATTGTGTGAACGAAGAAGAAAATTAAAAATGCAAGATTAATTTGTGCGATAGATCAACTAAAATTGGTCATAAAATAACATATATATTAGTTTTAAATGTTAATTAAAGAGGGAAAGTATGCTCTAATTTATTTGTACACAGAGAAATTTTCAAAGTTTAAACTCAATTTTCCATTTTCCCAATATATATAGCCATGCATGTAGGCATTATTTTTTTTGCCAAAATTTTGGGTGCGACCTGAATCCGACTCTAACGTACTCTAGCTCTACCCTGTTGAGATAGGTTGGACCTGTGAAGCAACATAGAAAGCTATGAGCGGTAGCCGCGTCGATCGACTGTTGTTATTGTATTTATTTGGAATGGACTTCTGAAGATTGAAGACCAGATTCATCTCCCACACCCAAAATTGCAGTCATGGAATACAGACAATTTTGGCTGGGTAGCAATTCCTACCCTCACCGAATAAGAACATGTGTCCCTTTTTATTTTATTTTCTTTTCCGTCAAGTGTTATATTCTTTATGCAAGCAAAGAGCATTTTCAGTGCACTGGTTGTACTTGCACCGTACTATCCAAATTTTAACACCATTTAGTTAATAGATTTAAACCCAAAAAAGTAACCACAGTAATTATTTTATTTTCTTTTATTTCTCTCTCTCTCTCTCTCTCTCTCTCTCTTAATTTGGCGTTGCTTCTCTGACTGCTTCATGTTAAATAGTGACAAATGTAACATGTGGACCCCAATATAACCGAAATTGATGTCCTAACTTGAATCACCTTAAAGGTGTTGGGTGTAATACAAAAGACCTCAGTTGATATTGGATTTAGTCCAACTACTTATAAATTATATTTAATTTGTCACTTTATTAATGTGGGACCTTTTCCTCTCCAATACCTCGCCAGGTCATGCTGCTCCACACATGGCCGCCTCTTGGCTAACTTCGCATTCAACTCTCTTCCACTCGTCCTCGGCTTCGTCTCATCGCGCAAGTTTCTCCTATGCTCGGTCTCGCTTAGTTGCGCTCCTCCGCTCGGCCTCACCTTGTTGCCTGACTTCGGCGCTAAAGAACAAATGCGGCATGGGGTCGTAATAATTCACATCGTTAATCTTAACAATAAAATGTTGACCTGTTTTAAGGTAATTTTACTTCAAAATTTGAAGGTAATGTAGTTTGTTTATTTACTTAGTGTGAAGTCTTATTAGGTCATCCTATATATATGCCATTTATATATGAATTGTGTAGTTTGTTGTACGACTACACCATGGACTTCATTCTTCTCATGAACAAATATATGATTGGGTTTAATTGAGGTTTAGGGATATGGATTATGCATGCTGTAATAGTTCAAAATGTAAGATTTAGGGTTTGAAGTCTGGGGTTTGAAATTTGGGGTAAGGTGTAGAGTTTATTTATTTGGTAAGAAAAATAAAAAGTAATAACAATTAAAACCTTAATGATTCACCTCGATTTAAGTTTTACCATGGTTGACTAATTTTTTTTCCTCTATCTAATAGTTAACGGTGTTAGCATTTGTGTCAGTGCCATGTAAAAAATAGATCAAATGAATGCCTGAGATTGTATTATAAGTGGTTGGTTCTCTTGCACCCGGTGCATAGAAAAATTTCTTCTGCAAACATGCCTGTAATTATTGGTGTCCTTTTCAAAAAGGATATGACGTCACCCAAATGAGTTGGGTTTTGCACTATCATTATGGAAGGTGGCATGGTGACATCACAAAGTGACCGGCATAGTGTCATCACAGGCCATGAGTTTTACTAGAGAGAATAGAAGACTCATAGGTTCGATGTATAACTCATTCAAGGAAGGACACGAGTTTTGGCATAATATGATCCATTGATCATTGATACTCTATTTCGTCTCATGAGAATATTTCTCAATTGTGCTTATCATTGGGGGACTTCTTAATGTAAAATTAATTACGAAGAATATAGATCGAGATTTCTACAAACTACACTAGTGTACATGATGATGTGGAATATTGAGACTAATCAAACCTCTTTACATTGAAACTCCCAAACGTAGTAGCAATTGGTCTACATGGAAAGAAGCCATCCATATTGAATTATATTCATTAACAAAGAGAAAGGTAGTTGGGTTAGTGATGCCAAGGCACCCAAGTGTAAAGCATATCAAAATGAATATTTGTTAGAAAGCGTGATGAGAATAAAAATATTTTAAACTTGCTTCATGGCTTAAGGCTCTGAACGCTCTGATATCGACTACGATGAGACAAATTCTCTAGTAATGAATATCATTGCACTCTAGTACCATGGCAGTTTGGTAGTTTTTAAAAAACTTGACATGAAGCTTATAAATATGGTCATGATGTATCTCTATGAGGATCTAGAATAAGAGATAGATATGAATGTCTTAGATGGACCTTATTTACCTAAATCAAGTATCTCTAGACCATGGAGCATGTTTACAATAAGATTGAAACATTCACCAAATGATTACTTGATTAGGAATGGATATGTACAAGCATGTCTATTGAAATAACAAGTTCCAGATTTACAAAGTGTTTGAAATCCGAATGGATAATAGATGTAGGGAGGATACGGTGTTGTCTCGAGTTGGAACTCGAGCACCGTAATGATGAGATTTTTCCTCAATCGGCTTATACTCTAAGATATGTTGCACTTTAATGATGAGAGTGATCAATAAGTACTCCCATGATCGGTTACAATCTTGATCCGTAGAGGGATATATTTTTGTCCAAGGGATGATGACGAACACGTGTTAGAGGCTAAAGTACCTAATCTAAGTGCAATATTGTACTTAGCATAATACATAAGACTTAACTCATTATTATTAAACTTGATAGCTAGATTTAGCTATGCGCCCACACAATGCTATTGGAATGGCTTAAAGACAATATTCGGTATCAAAGGGTATGAAAGATATAGATTCGCTCTATCCCTACAAAGAGGCCACAAAGAGAGTGGTGCCGATTTTCCCTTCGCCCCCTACACTAATAATTGTTATGATGTGTTGGCAAGTTTTGTTGATGTTGGATACCTCTCTTATCCATACAAAGGTCATTCCCAAGTTAGTTATGTCTTTACCATAGGTAATACCATGATATCTTAGAAGTCTACAGAGTAGACTCTTGTCGCTACATCTTTAAACCATGTTGAGACTATTGATCAAATATAAAGTTGTTACAAAGTGCATATGGTTGAGATCCATAAGTGCACATATCGAAGATAAAGTGGTTTAGAATCAACCATTGATGAACCTAAATGTATTTGTGACAATAGTGTTGCTTACATCAAGGTGATGAGGCTAGGTTACATGTAGGGTGAAGTAGACCAAACGTATATCGTATAAGTTATTCTATAATCAGCAACATTATTAGATTGTCTTCAAGAGCATAGTGAAGTAGATTCGATTTGGGGATAATGTGGCAGACTTACTTTCTAAATCATTGACCAAATCCACATTTGAAAAGCATGTGAAGAGCATAGGGTTGCTAAGCTTGTCCAAGCTACCTTGATTGTTGATATTAGGGGGAGATGCAGACTTCAGGGGGAGTATGGCATACACATGAGCGTTTTCTAAATGTGAATGAAACGTTTAACTCTTTTTCCTTGACTAAGGTTATTTTTGTCCCAAATAGTTTTTATTACTTAACAAGATTTTAAGGAGGCAACATAGTTAAATGTCATATCATCGTTTACGATGACCTGCACTCTTTTTACTTGGCGAGATCACTTTATCTCTAGAAATTTTTTTTGGCTTGACAAGGTTTTTAATGAGGCACCAATGAAGCATTGAAGAAGCATCGTCTACCATAACCAGCACAAGGAGAAGTGTTGAAGGACACTTACTTTTCATATGTATGTTCCTAATTATGGTAGAATATGTAGAAAATAAAAGAGATACTCATATTTAGTAATGTATTATGATTCTTACCATATGTAACTCCACATACTTTTCTATATAAATGAGCTTCTTATTCTCAATGAAAGATTACACACGGTTTCTTTATACTATATCTCTATAGTTTACGTTCATCTTAAAATATTAATAATGAAAAAACAAATTTCAATGGTTGACCACCAGAGTTAGGCCCAGTTTGGGCCCCACAACTTTTGCAGCTTAACTTAAACTTTAAGTTGCTTGAGGTGTTTATAAACTAAAGCAACTATAGCTTATTCCAAAAATTCACACAAAAGCTATAAACTAGAGAAGATTAGTAATATGCAACTTTCATAAGCTATATAAACCACAACTAGGCCTCACATTTGGACCCGAAGAACTGATCCAAAAGAACTGGATCTGGGCAGTTCGGTCTTGGATCTTTGAAAATTTTGTGTATTTTCAATATTCGGTTCCAGATCTATCATGGTTACGGATTTTGTAATTTTGAAATACTTATATTCAAAAGAACCTTTTTATTAGCCAAATATATTAGTCGAGCCAATATATGTTAAATACCCCAACTAAACATTGGAACCAAACTTGCTTAAAACCTCATTTGCTTCTAGTATTATATCAGACCACACCTAATGTTACATACGTACTATTCTACTTTTAGAGCTCCACAAAACTAGGAAGCGATTCCAAAACCCTAGCTTTCATATCCTTCTAGTTTTGCGGCATAACACCTTCACCTTTGCTATGCGATGTCGAACAACGGCGTCTCAAGGCAATTTGTGGCGACTCTAGCTGTCTCTGAGCGTTGAGGAACCACATTTGGGGTTGTTGCAGAGGTGTCATCGGAGAAGGTCTTCCTTGTAGGCTGTCTTCCCTCAACAAAGAAGAAAGTCAACTCCAAGGCAGATGAAGCAAAGAAGAAGTTGGATGGAGGATCATGGTTTTTCGGGCGTTCGGTTTTGGTTCTTGATGAGTTTGATGGTGATGGTAAAGTTTATAGACGGTACCGGCTGTGGAAGCATTGGTGCAACCCTAGGAGAGATTATTTACCCGGACAAAGTTGGGATCATTAGTGGCAAGAGGATGAGGGTGCGAATTTGGCATGATATTTCAAATCTAGTGAAGGAGGCTTATCCTCCATTGGTTTATGAATTTGCAGAAGGACTGGCAGGGGTGGTGAGATTCAAATACCATAGGATTGCCGGTTTTTGTCGTGTTTATGGGATGCTAGAGCATGTTTGATGTGAAGGACCACCAGATGTCTCGGGTGCCGTAGAGTTCGTCAACATGCAGCAAGAGGGTACTAATGGAGTCACTGTGGCTCTAGTGCCTGCGGCCTCGTAGTAAGGAACCAATGATGTCTGCTCGGGCCCTATTGAAGTGAGAAAGACATTGGGTCATCACTTAGCATCTTAGCTCCAGTTTTTTTAGCCACAGAGTTGGCGGCGCAATTACGATGTTTCACTTTTTCTATGCCAGCATCACCACTGCCTCCTACGTTGGACTCGGCACTATTACATGGATCAAAGCGTAAGTCGATTGATAGTTTTGCTGTGGTGTAGCCTCAAATCAAGACCTTCCAAAGGCATTCATTGCCAAAGGAAGTGCTGGGGTTTGAAGTACCTCCTCAGCCGAAGAATGCTCTTTTCCTTGCTATTCCACAAGAAGGGGGAAGGTTGATTAAGTCCCCATCCAAACAGAAGAGGAGAGGCAGACTGTCTGAGTCCCGCAAGAAATTTCATTATGTGGAGAGTGTGGGGGATGACATTCCAGTTGCAGCTCTGCTGGCACAACCAAAGTGTCGTTCTAAGGCAAAGAATAACCTGGCCGATATTATGGAGGCACAGGTTGTTGATGATGGGGTTGTCAAGGAGGTGAAGCAACTGGTTGTTGTGGCTGCACAGGAGTGCTATGGGGTCTCCAGGGCTGAGTAGGGCCATTAGAGCCCAATAAAAGGTGTTGGGAGTCTTGGTTTATCCGTGCCTCCCTTCACGTGTCAAGGTTATTTTTTTTTGAGCTAGAGCGCGTCGTTAGCAATAGTTGATAGTAGAGTTTTCTTCTTAGTATAACAATGACTCCTATCTGCTCATTGCCCCTAAGGGGCGTCATTGTAAATTGTTATTCATTGTTCCCTTTAATAGAGTGACACACCATTTTTACCGTAAAAAAAACATTGTAACCAAACCGTAGTAATTGACAGGGTTCTGATTTTGAATCCTAAGGGCAACTCCAATGAGGGGGGTCTAAACCCTATATATTTGGGAGGTTTAGGAAAATGCAAGGTCCAATGGTAGAAATCAAGGGTACTAAACTCTATGAATATAGCTTCAGGTCTCAAATGAAGTCTCATTTTGAGATCGACTTTATATGAGACGCGTCCTATAATTGCTAACTGAGGCCACGTGCGCAGAGAGAGGCAGAGGATGAGAGAGTGACATGCGAGAGAGATGAGTACCATAATAATCCATGATTTTATCATGTGGAAAAGTTTTTAGATTGATGAAAGATTTTAAACAACTGAAATAAGCATTTCAGTTGTCCGAATTTTCTATAAAAATAGTTGAGACAACAAATTTTGAATTAGTTGATTGAAATGTAATCATATTGAAAACATTCAGACAATAGATATAATTAAGATTAAATTGTTTGAGGTATTTTAACACAACAGTTATTAGTGTCAGTTGTCTGATGCAAAGTTATGTGAAAAAAGAAAAAAAATCTAATGTTTGCACGTGTTATTCATTGAACTTTCTTATCTTGTAAAACTTCCACAAAAATTAACACTTCGACAAAAAAAAACCCTAAGCTTCTTGCCTCTTTCTCTCTGAATGAAAATGGCAGCCACATTCATTTCAAAAAGAAAAAAAAAGAAAGCGGCAACCACAAAACAAATCTCTCTCTCTCTCTCTCTCTCTCTCTCTCTCTCTCTCTCTCTCCATCGCGGCGCCTAAGGAGAATTTCTCGCAATTCCTGGTCTCTCTCTCGCCGACACAACTACCCTGAAGCCACATTCCTAAAGCCGACTCTCTGTCTTCCTTTCTGTCCACCACCGAACTGCCTCTTTCACACTCTCATTCTTCTGAATCTCATGGCAAACCTTTTCATTTCGCAAAATCTAATATGTATTTCTGAAACCCTAATTTTATTTTGTACAAGCATCAGAGAAGAAGCTCACGAACCTCATGAGGAAGCAGAACCTAGCTCTTCCCTCGTCGTCGGATCCTCCTCAATCATTATGCCTCTGTCGACGCTTCCATTCATCTACTTGAATCTGCCTCGGTCACAGTACGACAGTCTGATATCCTTGAATCAGCTAGGGGTTCTACAACTAGGTATTTTATTTGGGGTCCTGCATGCATTTGATTATCATGGTCAGATATTGCTAAAGTTTGAATCTTTTTTCAGTGTTTTGGGTAGGATAGTTTTAGTGTCTTTGTTGCTATCAAAATTGGGGATTTTTCATTTTTGTATGGTCTGTTTCGAGTACTATTTCATCTGTAAAAGCTGATCATTTCATCAAGTTTTGAGATGGGTAGTTTTGAATTTGTGATTTGCAAATTGGGTCTTTGTTGATTTGAATAGCTTGATGGTAAAGAGTGAGTATTTTCTCGGGAATTCAGTGTGTTTCTAACTATCTATTGTGTTACAAACACAGTTTGATTCGTATAATGTTGAATTTCTAGTTGGAGGGATGAGCAAGTTTTTTTGAATTTAATTTGAAGCAAAGATGAGAGAATTGATAAAAGAAGTCTATCTTGTTTGTTAAAATGTTTGAGAGTACTATAAAGCACATGGCATGGTTACGTGGGTTGGAGGTCCATTTTCCAGCAATAACTTATTGAAGTTTCTTTTGTTGGACATCTAATTTATGCTTTCTTATATCTGGTTGCTGCAACTACATTTTTTATGGATATTTGGTTATTTATGTGTCAAACTATAAATGTGTGTAGACGGACAGTTTGGTGATGAACTAATTAGGGAGCTGGAAAGTGAAAATTTGAAAGAATAGATGGAACGAAAGTGGCTATGGAAGAAGAAGTCCTCGGGAGAAGAGCTCCGGTGGGTTTTAGTACCGCTTAGGGCTCAACCCCTAATTAAGCCACACTTAGCACTTTAATTGACCAAATTAGAGAAAACACAGAGAATGTATCAAATAGGAATATTCTACAAGTCATTTGCCACTTGATGACTCATCCATTATGAGAAAATGACTACTTTGTCCTCAGCCAAAACAAGCATCCTAGCAATCCCACATTGCTAGAAAAGGGAAGATATTCCTCACCCTTGCCTATATAAGAAGGTCTCTCACCTCACTCAAGATACATAACACACTTCCCTTCTAGTGTAATAAATTTACTTGTTACTCTACAGGCTTACTGACTTAGGCATCAGAGCGTTGAAGGCGGGCCAATCCCGTCTTCACCTCTAATGTCGTTTTCATGTTTTTGTAATAAGTACCCTTGTCTCTATTGAAGACCTCAACATTTGGCGCCGTCTGTGGGTTTCGTACATTCCAAACCATGTATAAATACCACAAAAAGAAAACACATGTTGCTCTGCTAAGTTAAAATTTGGACTGCCCGACGCGCCCGCCCAGAACCCCCCTCTCGGATGCCCCTGCCCGGATGGCCCCTCCCGAACTCTCCCTTCCCGGACGCCCCCGCCACAATTAGGCTTAACATTTGCAACCAACTTGGGGACTTTGTATGCTTAATATTGTATTCTGAAGGAGTCCGCCAAGAGTTAAGTCTCCTTTCTCTATGCGATTTTCCTTAACTTAGTTAAGCATGCCTAATCTATATCAAGATGAATATGCATGCCTACTATTGTACATAGACTTCACATGATACATAGCCCACATGAACAAACTTCATATTTTCAAGCATGTTCACAGTAGCTTTAAAATATGTGATCACCTAAACTATGCATGTCTACTAGATGAAAATTGTTTCTAGCTTAATCGATCAATTGGTTCATAGCTAATTGGATCACATTAAGTGTATACGAGCTATGTTACATACTTGACTCAATTAAACATGACTCAATTCAGATTACCAAGCAACAATCCCTCATATACGCTAAAACCTATATGCTCTAAGTGCTTCACAAAAGCCTATATTTAAGCATGTGTTAATGTGATTTAATTTAGCTCACTAGAGTAATCACACACACACAACATGTCTTACAAATATGGGCTTCAAACGTGTTCTAAGTATGAGATGCAATGCTCTGAAATCACACAATATTCAAGTAATATGCTTCACTAATGTAACAGGGGACTTCATCTTATAAGTTTACCAACGCACCCACCTAAAATTGGTAGTGCTAAGGTTTGACGACCACCACACGCACAAGGCACAAAAATGGCAAAGCACTAAGTGACTTAGACTTAGCGAACAAACACGTGTCGCCAGCCTAGCTTTCGGCCTAGTAGCATGTCAATCAACATATTTCCCGTTTCACATCACCAAAAATGGCTCACAGATGTACTTCTGACTCCAGCTCACTCAACGCAAGGTTGGCTACAACGAAGGGTGCCATCAAGGCCACATCCTTTCATTCGGTGGCGCCAGGCATGTTGCGTCCCATGACAAACTTGTGAACTAGCCTCTCTTTTCACAAGTACTATTTCCCTTAGCAAAATTAGCCTACCTATGTGACTAGTGCTTAGCACTCATCGCTTTCTCATACGGACTTCCCTATCGGCTAATTCCTCTGGACGGGACGTCCCCTGACATGGTCCTCGACCTTGCGGCATTGACTACTTGGGGACTTAAACTCTCCTCGGGCCCAAAAAGTCCCTAGCGCATTATTAACCGTCAGGCGGCCTTAAACTACCCAAGAGCATGCTGCACCACACACATTGCTCATATACTGTCTCCCTCAGTGATTGATCACCCTGGGAGGGATGTCCCTTAACTTGGTCCTTGACCTAGGTCACATTGGATTTTTGGGGACTTAAACTCCCCTCGCGCCTGAAAAAGCCCTAGCTTCACTGACCGTCAGAAGGCTCTACGTGGCCATGATGAGTAATGCATCGCGCACGTTGTTCAAAGTACAGACCTCCTAGCGACTAATCCTCCTAGGTTCGTCTCCTATACGGTCCTCAACCTAGGTCGCATTGACTACCTAGGGACTTAAACTCCCCTCGGGTCCGAAAAATCCCTAGTATCGTTGTTACACATCAGGCGGTCTCGAACGACCTAACGCACGCTGCACTAGCATACGTCGTTCCCCTCTTTAGCACTCACTGCTTTCACACATGACGCTTCAAGCTAAATGCTCGCTGCCTTAGCACACGATGTTCCTCACTTAATGCTCGCTGCTCCCACGCACGACGCTTTAAGCTCAGCACAGGTGCATCGCGCACGGTGTTCCCTGCTTAGCAATCACTGCTCTCACACATGACGCTTCAAGATTAACGCACGTTGCCCGAGTACACATCATTTCTTACTTCACGTTTGTTTTTCTCATGTGTTACGTTTCTGCTTAACCAAACGCTGCTCTCACGCACGCCGTTCTATGCTAACGGGACTGCTACTCTAAATGCACTTCGCAAAACATAACCCGCTAAACGCCAGGTAATACTGGTACCCTGTAAACATATATTCTGTGTAGGAGACCAATCTTGGTTGCGGAGTCAAGGAGACTCCGATGTATGCTACACTACACCGACCTAGCAACGCTAAGTGTGGCCACATTACGGGTTTCAATTTTCAACTCCCAAATCGAGATCGATCTCCTTGATAGGGGACTTGGGGTACTTGTTAGTACCGCCTAGGGCCCCTAATTAAGCCACAATTAGCATTTTAATTAGACAAATTAGAGAAAACAAAGAGAAAGTATCAAAAAAGAATATTCTACAAGCCACATGTCACTTGATGAGTCATCCACTATGGGCAAATGACTACTTTGTCCTAAGCCAAAACAAGCATCCTAGCAATCCTACATTGCTAGAAGAGGGAAGATATCCCTCACTCTTGCCTATATAATAGGTCTCTCACCTCACTCAAGGTACACAACACACTTCCTTTCTAGTGTAATAATTGTACTTGTTACTTTACATGCTTACTGACTTAGGCATCAGAGCGTTGAAGGCGGGCCAATCTCGTCTTCACCTCTAACGTCGTTTGCATGTTTTTGTAATAGGTACCTATGTCTCTATCGAAGACCTCAACGGAATTCTATAGAAATAGTGGGGAAATTGAAAATTCTGGTTTTGTTTCTTCTTTATCTGAGAGGTGCTCTGATGAACAGGTTTTTGGCTGACTTTTATAAGCTAGATTTTGAGCTCTTGTTAGGTTGCACATGATATTTTTTAGCATATGATTAAGTGACCTAAAGTAGATTCCTCGCATGAAATCACATGGACTAGCTTCCTTCCTGTATTGGTTTTATCACTTTTGTGCTTGGATTATTTTCTCTTTCAATTTTGTATATTAGACTCTCATGTCTTAACACTAAAGAGTTGGCCATAAAGGCAACAACTTTCTATGTGAAATCATGGTCAGTGTGGTTAATGAGTTTATGTCTCTCAAAAGTTAAAGATGGCTTTTCAGTGAATCATTTTCTGTACTACTTAGCTGAAGGAATCTACCGTGTTTGATGCAGTTATGCATATGAACAATTTAAAAGTATCTTATATGCTATATCCATTTTTTGTCTAACTGCAGTATTACAATTCATAGCTTTGCTTCGAATTGGGGATACTAGATACATCCTTCTAGTCATATCACAAAGATATTAAGGTAATAAAACTCAGACTAATCCCTTCATGAGTTCATGTTTATTGCTATTTCCTAAACAAACAAATTTTTGTTTGTTTCTTTTTCTTTTTCATTGAAGAAGCGATTATAAGTTTTGAATCTACAATAGCATAAATATATAGGATCCTGGTAATGAACCTTTTGATTAAGAGTCAATGAAATAAGGCAAGAAAATAAAAGGCGTAAACTTTTGTAAAAGTATTTAAGTAGGGTACTTAACATTTGGATTTACAGTCTTCAATAGTACTTGTAGATATGATACTTATAGGTTTGCAATTTGTCTCTGATGTGGAAAAGGTTATCACAATGTATGTGCATTTTCATTTTTGAATAATCAGAGTTCACTAGTCTCAAACCTGCTTTACATAGATAACAAAAATTGTGTTAATAGATCTTAAATGATAAATAGATAGCAGTGCGAAACAACTTGTCAAAAAAGTGGTATGCTAATATGCTTATACTCTACTACTCTTTTGATTACTAAATGTCATCTTTCTTATCTTCATTGTTTATTGTGTATATAAGTTAATATGCAAATATTCAACTGAATTAGTTTTTGTACAGTATAAAGATTCAGAGAAGCAATTTGTAAAGTGCAAATATGTCTCCTATAAGAACACAGTTGTCTAGGGCAAAGAAAAGAACAAAAAAGCTAAAGGAAGAAGCATTGATGCGAGGTCAGGTAGAGAGTCTCCAAAAGTACTTTACTAGCAACTAAAGGATAGAGAGAATAGAGACAATAGAAGTGACGGAACAAGTTGAAAATTTGGTGATTGAGGAAGTAGAGAATCAGAATGTCAATGTGACCAATGATTTGTATAATCAGCCTATAAATCAGAATGACGATGAAGTTGTTGATTAACCTGCCAATATGAATCAAGGAGATGAACTGAATGATCTTTTTAATGAAGATCAACCTGCCATATAGGTTTCATAGGATAATGTCATGCATGATTTTGTTAGTTGAACATGTACTCGGTTTAGTTACTCGCAACGTTCAATTGGTTTATGGTTTAGGTGCTACAACTTGTATTTTGCTACCTAGCTATTTCAGTTTGAATGATGAATATTGTAGCTGAAATCATTAATATATGTAGTTAATGTGGAGATTATGTATAAAAAGTGGTTTGATTATATGTGCACAAACAACTAAAAATAGACCAAAGTCTGTCTTCTAACTCATACTTATACCAATAGAATTGCATAAACTCTGTCATTAAAGAACCACTCAAACAACTAAAATATTGTTGTAGGTTAGACAAACAAACAACTATAAAACATTAACATTCAGTTTAGAAACAAATATCAACTTAGTATTTAGTTGTTTGAAACAAACTTCAATATCAGAATTCAGTTGTCTTCTTCTATGTTATATGTAAAATATTAGTTGTTTGAATTTGTATGACACAACTCATTAGTCCTTAAATATCACTTTTTCAGATTTTTAAAACAACTGAACATCAGTTGTTGGAGTGCATATTCAACAACAAATTTTTTTCTATTGTGTGGTATGTATTCAGACAACTGCTCCATATGTAACAGATTTTTGGGTGCTTTAGACAACAAATTAAAATGATTGTCTGAAACACTTTTTGTAGTAAATGTAAAAAAGTTGGAAGCTCCTGTGCGATTTCAAAACAACGGCACTCGATTTTTACGGCTAATTCACAAAGAAAATTAGAACACCACTCTATAGAAGTAATCGTCGATTATACTTTTTCAGTGAAAAGAGAATTAGTAATAGTAAACTATGCTTTTCTAGTGAAAATATTAACTTAAGTAGTTGCTAATACAATCCATGTTTCTAGATATTTAAGAGAAGAAAAGAGACACGAGTCAACAAGGAGACCGCCGAGAAAATTCTCCATTCAACAATGAAATGAGGATAGACCAAAGACATTCAGCTTATAACAAAACCGGTGGAAAAAGAAAGCTTGATAGGCAAACAATCCAAGGACATGCAAAAAGACAATCTTAAGATAACGTTCACGGTACATCCTGACATCCAACATGCATGCATGAAAAGTATAAGATTTCTAAGTGTTCATAAGCATATATATGAGGGTATATATATACGATGGCGTCTCTAGGTGAGATTGAGCCGCGTCACTTAGATTTTAGCTAACAAATCATATAGAAACTTGACGTTTCAAATTTAGATTATAGATTCATGGAAGAAAAATGACACGATGGTTGGACATAGTGGGATGCTATAATTAGAAATCAATTTTGGCTTTTCTTTAATGACCAACCAAAAATCCTTTTAAAGTATATATGTTGAAAATAAAAATGCACTTTTATTATACTTTGATTCTATATGGCATCAAATTAAGTTATTGGGAAGATTGTAAATAATAATTAATTGATTGTTACTCTTACATGTCTATTATCAAAGTATCTTTTTATTCATACACAACTATATATATATATTCTCCTATTATCATGGGTTTTAAACTATAAAATCGTATTTTTGACACATATTTTGTATGTATATATATAATTTGATCATATTATTTGTATTATTTAATAAAAAATTATGCTAATTTAAATTTAAATTTTGACACGATTTAATGACATTTCTAGCTATGCCACTATATAAATATATGTTATATATAGAATTACCCTCAGGGGTCAAACATTCGATCTCCGCATTTGCATCTCCATACTTCTAAATAATAGGGTTCATCTTCTCCTCCATGAGAATAACGAAGTGGTATGCTGACCAGAGTAGCAATGCAGGGAGTGCATGCAGTCTCTGCACGTCATATAACAATTCGGAGTAACTGAACCATACATCGATTTTGTTTGCTGCAGCAGATTCCTACTCTTGCTTGAAGGTAGACACACCGAGTCCATTGAATATATACACGATAAAACATAATATGAGAAAAGCCAAGAACTTTATTTCAGGATTATTTAGATAGTAAGGAGGAGTTTTGTGATTGGGATCAGTGGCGGAGCCAGGATTGAATTGTTACCTGGGCTAATTGTAAATCGACGATGTTCTGTGCAGCAAAGAATTATTTTTTTTAAAGATTTTTGTCACTTCACTATGATTGTTGAATTTTAACATAGTAAACTAAGAAAAAATAATAGAATCTTACAAACACAACAAACCAAAATTCTAAACTTTAAACTTGAACGGATTAGAATGAGCAAAGCAAATACCAAAAACAAGATAAATAATCAAAGATAAATATTTTAGACAAGCATTGAATATTTAATTTTGCGAAAAACTCGTGTATTTTGTTGAGAGAGAAGAAATAAGCGGTAACTTAAGGAGAGCAAGTGTTACGAAGACACACAAAACAACAAAGTGAATTAATGCATAAATAATCGCTTGAAGTTTTTTTTTTTTTTTAACTTGAAGTAGGTTTTTTTTTTGCTTCTAAAAACTTACTTGGGCTTAAGCCCAGGTAACCTAGTGACCGGCTCCGCGAGTGATTGGGATATATTGCAAGTATATAAGAACCTGATTTGGGCAGTAGAATAATTTCCAATAGAAAGATGAAAGCCATGGAGTAGCTTCTTCTAATCGATGGAGCCATACACATATCAGCGTGCTAGCTATAAAATCTTTGATGAAACTTGGATGGATTGATCAACTTGGTCTATTGTTAAGAGCATAAACAATTATGAGGGCGACTTGGATGAAACTCTGGTGAGCTAGGTTAGTTTTCTCGATCCGATCCTCTCAGTATATATAAACGTTTTTTGAGGTTTTCCTTATAGGAAAATTCTCCATTGAGGACCTCTATGGTGATGACTTGGTGAGTATCTTCTTATAAGTCATAATTTTCAATAATATTTTGGAAGATCAACCATTGTATATCTAGCTATATATACGTAGATAATTTCTATAAATTTTCATCCAATTTAAAAATCGATAAGGTATCGAACAAGATGAAATAATTGAACGTTTCAAATTTATCAAACTTGAACCGTTTATGTTTATAATTGATAAACCATGATTTTAAATCCCTTAATGATTTTTGATTTGGATGAAAATTTACAAGAATGATTTACTCATACATAGCTAAACATCTAACGCTTGATATATTAAGATAAAATCAAAAATTGAGTCTTATAAACCATTGTATAGAAAGTACTCACCAAGTCCTTACCATAGAGGTCCTCGATGGAGAAACTCTCTTTCCTTATAATATTAGTCTTCGAAAAGATCAGATGTATATCAAGAAAGTGCAAAGATATCTTATCCTAAAACAAATTTAGTATTTCCAACGATCCTTGCCTACTAGGTCGATTCTCAAAATCTATTTCTTTAGCCTCGATCAATTAGGTAGGACATGCTGTATGTTATACTTCTTGTGAGGCTCAAGGCACTATCAGAAAATCACACTTAGACGACGAAAAAAATATTCGTCGACCAAGTGACAATTTTGTCGTCTAGTCTGACTTCAACAGATCCCTTATATCATTCCCTATTATAGAGAATCCATATATTTCTCATTTTCATCCCCTATTCCTATACCAAAAAGAACGATTATAGGTAACACTAATAGCTTGTATTTAATTTTTTCCTTCTACATTGCAAATACAATTAATAAATAAATTTATTAAATTATATATTTTCTATGAACCAATCAATACTAGATACTCATACAAATATAACTAAATTTTGAGTAACATTATTGGAACAAATTTATAAAGATGCTTAGCCAAAATAACTTAGAGGTATATTTTTAACAAAATGAAGACATTTTGAGTAATGTTATCGAAGATGCTCTGATACACTTCCAACCGAGGTTCCAAAACATAAAATACTAACAATAGCACCAATTCAATCAGAATATAACATGGTTTCTATTCGACACATCAACATCTTGTCGAAAAAGACAAAATAACATTAAGATAATCGTCTAATATAAATTTTGTGACATGTTTTTGGCAACACAAAATAACACATTCGATTTGAATTTCGTAACAAGTTTTCAACATACCGCTTTGGTGCTTTCTAATTTTCATTTAAAAAGATTTAGTAGCAGAGTACTAGTTTTAAAAGAAAAAATAATTCAGTATTGCTAGTTTGCTACGTACTGTCATTCTAAAGCTCTTCTAATTATTGTAAAAATCACAACGCACAGTACCAATTAACACAAAATAAATCGAAGCTAGTGTGACGACCCAGAACAGAATCAGTAGTGTAATTGACTTAATTCACGAGTTAGTGCGTAATCACTGATTTTCGTAAATTGATTGATTTGCCGGTTTTGATCACGACTTAATTATCGGCCGAGAATTTGAGTTGAGTCTCTTTTCGAGAGTTGTTGTATACATGATTTCGAGTTCGTGGGCAGTTCCGGATGATTATTTTGACGACCGAGGAATATAATATGAACATTTGAAGTTGCGGAATATCGTCGAGTTTATTCGTTCGTATCGAGTTTATCCGAATCGTGATTATTATCCGTTTTGGACCGTCGATCGTCCCAAGCCGCGAGGATAAATATCGGAAATAGTCGAAAAATTGTCAAAAACACTGTTCGGGAAGTTTGACCGGCGTTGACCGAGTTTGGAGCGTTGACCACCGTTGACCCGTGGTGAATTTCGGACCGTTTGACTTCCTCCGGAGGACTGGCCGATTCCGGCCGTTTCAGGCCACGACCTTGGATGGTAAGTTGTTCTCCTCGTGATTCTAAGCAGTTTAGAACTTGGTTTTGCTTGAATTGATGTCGAATTGAGGGAGAAATGTTGAGTTGAAGTTTGGGAAAATCTTGCCGAATCGAGTTTTGTGGACGGAGGTGCTCCGGCCACGGTGGTGGCCGGGGAGTTGGGAGATTCTGTTCGTGGGGTCACGGTAGAGCTTTTGGGAGAGGTCTCGAAGGCTGCCGTGCGCCATGGACGGGGGATCTATGGCGAACAGCGTCGCCGGCGGTGGTGGAACCCCCGTGGGTTTCGAGCTGTTTTCCGGCGTGTGTGGCCGGAATTGGACTTAGCCACAGTTGAGAGATGTGTTGGGCTCATTGAGGAGAAGCTTCGGTGAGCTTAGCTGCCGGAAAATCTCTCCGGTTGACGGCGCGGCGGCGGCGGTCAACGACGGAGCTCCGGCGACCGTTGACTTTTTGGGAATTTGTCGAGTTATATGTCGTTTTGCTTGTATTCACGCCCCGATCGTCGCCTTGAAGTTTTCGAGTTGATTTGGGTACTGAATTTTCAGTCGAAGATTTGAGTGGAGATTTCGGGGATTTCGTTGATTATTTTGTACAGTGTTATATATTTCCGGGAACAGTTGATTTCCGAGGTGTGGTACAGTGTTGTGAATTGTGATTTTGATCAGATTTATTTTGTGATTACTCAGGGGATCGAGATCGTGCTTCAGGCGAGGGATCTTCCGCCGGACGACGTGATTAGCGCGAGTGCGCGCTTTACTCACCTGTGAGTGGACTTTTCTATTTTCACTGTCGTTGCGAGTTCTTGGTTTTTCGTGATTTTTCGTATTTATTTATATACGATATTGAGATTATTTATTACTTTTGGAGGCATTATTTTATATTTTATGGTGATGGCATTACTTGCATCGATGCTTTGGCTACTCGGCTGATCACCGGTAGTCGGACCAGAGTTGAGAGATTCCTCTGGGCAGGATTGAGAGATTCTCCTGTTATGCCGCTGGGGTTGAGAGATTCCCTAGCCTATCACCGTTAGGCTTGAGAGATTCGCCTGGCACCTCTATATATATTTTCCGAACTTGCTATACTTTACATTGTTTTATGTATATGAAATTGGTGAAAGGCATATGTTTATTTTCGTCCACTCACTCTAACGATTTTATTGCCTTTCCCCTGGGCTTTTCGGTTTCCATGCCCAGTTTACAGTTCGAATTCTGATGTCTCACGTCGTTGTCGGAGGCTAATCGTTCGAGCTACCTTTCTTTTCCAGTAGGTTTCTTGTTTTGCCTACTGTTGTATATTTTTGTATATATACACTAGAGGTCACTCTGATACGATATTGTTATATGTTTTTATGTGGTTTTTCCCAGATTTCCTATAAAGTACCGTTATATTTACTGTTTATTGTTATTGATATAATATTGAGAAATCCAGATGGGATTGGTGCCCACGGTTTGACTTTTGTGGCATAGGACGAAGTGTTTTTTCCGGGTGCAGGTTAATGGCAATTCCGCGTTAGTAGCGTTATTCTGCCGAAATGTTAATGGTTTTTGTTGGTTCGTGTTTTCAGAAAGGGTTTGATTCCGGTTTAGGAAACTAAATCGGGGTTGGGTCCTTTCAGCTAGGGTAGAGCTGCAACTAAACATGTGATGAGCAGATGTGAGGACATTGACGGAAGATTGGCCAACAACGAGAAAATGAGAGGATGTGGTTAAGCAGATATGCGACAGCCAGATCCAAGGACGAGGCGACGCGCAATGGACGGAGAGAGATAGCTGGAAGTCGAATCAGTTTGATTTAGTGTGTCAGGCCTAAACACTGTTGGAGAGTGGCAGCAGGAGCCTACGATCAACGAGTGTAGCGCATCGACGAGGTAGATCATAGTCCTTGATGGAGGCTAGGAGACAAAGACATGTGCATAACGGCGAGCGCCGAGGACGACCCAGAGTTGGGAGGCCATGACGGGAAAGAGCTGGCGGCAAGCTTAAGATCGAACTACTACAATGTTCTCTGCATATGAGAGAGAGAGAGAGAGAGAGAGAGGAGAGACCTAAGAGATGGGCTAATAGAAAGAGAGGACGCATGGGAATTTTCTGAACTCTTGTTTTCTAGTCTGAAAGAACTCCTCCGAAAATAGACGTGCGGGAAAAGTTCTATAAAAGAAAAGGAAATTATAAGGCTATTGTAGTCTTTTAACCCATGTTTAAAAAAAAAAATCCACATTACTGAAATTAACAAAGTATGGACGGAAAATGACAGTACACATCATTCTTATACAATTTTGAGACTCTCTGCATCACATTGATACCTTTTAAAGTCGGACACCATATGACTTTACAAGAAGAGTTCACACCGTGTGTATGTTTTTTTTTCCCATAAATAAATTAAGTACATTAGAGAATGTAGTGTCTACTTCTCATAAAAAGTCATGCAACTAATATAGAATTATAGATCTTCATTAGTTATTGTATTTGTACTCTAATTTTGAAAGACCAACACAACCTTCAAAATGATGAAAGAGTTCGAGAGAATGAGCTTCTTATTCAAACAATTTGGTTGGCTATATATATAGCCTTACAATGTCACAGTAAAAGAGGAAAATATGCACCCACGTTTTACATATTTATTAACGTGGTAAATAATTGATACAAATCAAAGTATTTTTATTCCCAAACATTCAGATATTATTCAACATAATGCAAATATCATTGCTAACTTGAGAGACTTGGTCAACCAAAAAACTCTCAACGCACCATTCTCTTTGACCAAATTTATTGAATCACATGATGGAACAATACCCACAGGAGCTTCCACCTCTACCGGGAGGTTCTTTCGCAAAATGAAAAACGACGTCATTATCGTCTACTCGATATTTGTTGATCTCCTTGAACATTTGAGCTCTATTGATTTCTTCATTGCCATTTGTGCTCATCATCATGGTCTGACGATATTTTCCTTAGATAAGAAATAAATGAAGTAGTAAATTAAAGGCGAATAAAGAACGAGATCTCTCCCCTTATTAAGGATTAATTATACAATCCAGTAAATGATATTTATGTAAAATAGAGCAAGAGATGTTTGCCATATTTGGTATAGTTTTATGAAAAATGGAGTAAAAAAAAATGTTTGACAAATTAAGTGTTTAAAAAAAATTGAATTCTAAATATAAAAAACGTCGAAAACAGAAAACGCACTGCGTTTTACATGTAAAACGTCAATGATTTTTTCACTATTTTCTGAAAACAGAATTTTTAAAAAATTGGGGAAAAAAATTCATTGATTACTTTATAAATATATAATCAATTTTAATCCCTTAAAAAAAATAATCAATTTCAATTTCAATTCAATTGAAACTAAAATCATGGGAAGATACCCATGTGTATTGTTTACTACTTGAGGAAAACTTTTGTGGTCATGCATGGTAGTAGTCTCAGTTCTTATGTGTAATTTTAGTTGTATCTTAAGTAATTACTTTCTTTAAATATAATTATAGCTTTTGAAAAGTATTGTTCTGAAAGTTGTAAATTTGATTCAATTAGTTGTAAACATCATAAATAATTCATAAAATTATGTGGTCATTGTAGTAATATTGTCCAAAATATTATAAATTTAACTTCACACACACACACACACATATATATATATATTGTAATTTTGGCTCGATCTCATATGGTAAATAAGGGTATGACATAGTCCTTGAGTACCCAAGAATGTCTCCTAAAATCATATAATACTATTTCATTGTTGTATAGACCTTACATAAATATATCAAACACATTTTATTGTTTTCATTCTGAAAATACTTTTTCCGTTATTTAGCTTACCTAACACATTTCAAAATCTCAAACATACGCAATTCAATTTCTCATTTTCGTGCTCGTTCAACAAAAGAATTTTTGAAAAAGCGCTTGGCTTGTAAAACGATACAAGAAGTGATCCTACATCCAAAAATGTTTATAATTCTTATGCTTGATTAAAGACATCATTTTTTTTGAATAAAGACATCAATTATTTTAAAATGCTTATTTTTGTGTCTTCTGCTTTAATGAATATAAATCCTATAGTAATGCCAACAGAAATATAAAAAATTATAACTAAAGTGGCAGTATTCAATAAATCCTATAGTAATGACAACAGAAATATAAAACAATTATAGCTAAAGTAGCAGCAGCAAGTTATTCAAAGTGTTAGAGAGCAACACCTTCAATTTTCTGAAGGAAATTATTCATTTTCTGCTTACTCCCATCGGTTATATTCAGTTTAACCTCACAAGTCTGTAAGTAGGAAAATATATATAGAAATAATGTAAGAAAATTGAAAAACAAGGAAACACTAAAAACAAGAAGAAAAATTCTACCGAAAATGACCAATATCCAACTTTGTTGTCTCTCTAAACATAAAAGGAAAGAGAAACTAAAGAATGTCAATGTGGGTTAAGTGGGAATGCATACATCTCTTTTGAGGAAGTTAGAGTTTTCATCTCTAGCTAGTCATATTTTTGAAAATCTTTGGTGTGGAAAGACTTCTATACTTCTCTATATATTTTTCTCAATCCTATTCGTGTGTGCCTCTCTGTTTCTGACTCTAAGTTTTATAAAGAAAACAAGGATATCAACTTAGCTAAAAAAAATTGTATAATTCATGTATAGAATACTCCCAGTGGAACTTACCTAACATTACTTATTATGAAAGAGAAAGAAATGAGTAGTTATTGCCACATGATCAAAATTTAATGGTAAAAAAACTTTACTTGCATAATTAGGCAACTCTCTCATCTATTTTTTTTTTTTCGAAAATAGATGGTTTCATTGAAAGACCCCCAAAGTTTGAATAGTACATACACAACTGACAAACAACCATAACTCTACTCAGGAGGAAAGCAACTAATCAGTAGCAAATACTACTCTTTAAAACTATGAAACTCATATATATCGCAAATGACTCGCGAGAACCATGAAGAAAAGAGTTGCCACACCCCTAAGCACTCAATTGTAGTAGGTATGTCAACCTTAATGAAACTGGAAAAATTATAAGCGACGTATATAAGCCAAGATCCACAACTCCAGTAAATTCGATTATACATCGAATCCACAGGATCCCAGACCGTAACTTCTCCTGGATCACAAATTCGGAACCTAAGCAGCTCTCTTTGGAGCCCTAGGTCAAGGCCCAGCCTATACAACATAAAAGGGATCCAATTCCAAAATATTAGACCCTTGAGATTTTAAGTGTCTCAGGTTACTAACCCAAGGCCCAAAAGCCTTCACATGTCTACGGGCCCAAACCAGCCCAGTAGCATTACCACTGTGCTGCTTTGGCAGAACCACACCCTCGACAAGTCTGCTGAATGGCCAAGTATTGGATCTCCCCGAGACTACACAAACCAGACCACCTCCTTAAGAACCTACCAAAAACCCAAGATGGCGTTGGTCGGAATCCTTATTAACCAAGAAATCCACCACCTTCGGGAAACCCCGAATTTACCAGAAAATTATTGTACCCCATCACCAACCACCACTGTCACATCTGATGCCACCTCTCCCATGCTGGTCCTCTTCAGTCACGCCTGAGCAGGGCGTAGCTGCAGCCGGATGTCGTCCAAAATAACACCCAATGAGATCTCCCACCTTGTCGAAGTCGTCTAGCCTCATCGACATCGGAAATCACCTCTCAAAAGTGGAGATATTTGGGAGACAACGCCAAAGGACAACACCCTAGATATCACGTTGGAGAAACCCCACGTCTTAAAGATCTCACGGTGAACCCAGAGATTTTTGGTTGCCGCCAGAGCATATTGGTAAAACCCTAGGAGCGGCCTCGCCATTCTATTCGACAGACAACTCTCTCATCTATTGATATAACCAAGGAGTAAAATATCGGATATCAAAGATATATCGACCGTCCAAAATACGGATATTTCGACGGAAATATCGATGAAATATCGATTCAGTAAAAAATTGACGGAATTAAGATAAATACATGAAATTTTGAATTGAAACTTTATGAGTTTCTTATATGATCAATTTGTATTTTGAAACTTGTAGCTTGTGTTTTGTTGATTATTAATAGAGATTATTTGATTGAGCTTTTGAGTTATTGGCGTGGTAGGTTTTTTACTTTGGATTTAGTGGGATAAACATATATGTAAAGTCAAAATCTCAGATAAATTCGAAAATATTGAGGATTTCGGTGATATATATATCAGAAATATCGAATAGTTCAGAAAATATCATACGAAAGATATTGATATGGAGGATTAATATCAGAAACTCCAAAAAACTAAAATTTCGCAAAAATATTGAAGATATCATCGATATTTCATTCCTTGGATATAACTGAACTTGATAAAAACTAAATGTAGTTCATACTCTAACAGACACATACTTTGAAAGTGAGAGCTGCCTAATATTAGAACTACAAATGTAGAACTTATTGAACTAATATTATTAGGCAACTCTCTCACCTATTGATATAACTGAACTTGATAAAAACCATATGTAGTTCATACTCTAACACACACATACTTAGAAAGTGAGAGTTGCCTAATATTAGTAGAACTACAAATGTAGAACTTGTAGAACCAAATGTTATTGGTTATTTACCACGTTAATAAGTATGTAAAATATGGGTTGCATATTTTCCTCTTTTACTGTGACATTGTAAGGTTATATATATAGCCAATGTTCGAAAAAGCATCCGCTTAACCAGCCTAGTTAGCGCCTAGGCACTAAAAATATTATAAAAAAATGCCTAAATTTTACTTTATGTGCCCTTTATAGACAGCTTCCTTGGCCCGCCTAATACGTCTAAATGTTCGTCTTGACCCACTTTAACTCAAAAACATGCAAAACCTAAATTTTCACATTTCAGTTTTTGACTTACTTCAAATTGGAGATGATTGTGTTGAAGAGTCCACAAAAGGATTAATTAGAGAACTTGAAGATAATGTGTTTTGATGACAGTTCCTTATTATTCACATTATATTTATCTATAATATAGTAAATAATTCTATAATTAATTAAAAATATAAATATAATACTTCGCCTAGAATCCGATTAACCTCCGCCTAGGCGGCTAGGTGGTAGGCAGTAACTCCACCGCCTAACACATTTTTTAACATTGTATATAGTCAACCAAGTTGTTTGAATAATAAGCTAATTCTCTCAAACTCTTTCATCATTGTGGATGTTGTGTTGGTCTTTCAAAACTAGAGTACACATGCAACAACTAATGGAGATCTATATTAGTTGCACGAGTTTTCATGAGAAGTAGGCATTACATTCTGTAATGTACTTGATTTATTTATAGAAAAAGTCCACCCACATGGTCTAAACTCTTATCGTAAAGACAATATGATGTCCGACTTTAAAAATGTATTAATATGATGATTCCGGAATGTCAAAAGCGTTCGGCTCTTGGTATGCAGTAACTTCTTCATCATCTGCGGTCTCACCAAGTGTGGCAGCACTGTATATGTTTTTATGAGCAACATGGTTAACCACCTTCCACGGGACTTTGTTCAGAAGATCGTCAAGGTAAAACACTTGTTTTACTGATGTGGCAAGAACGAAAGGGTTTTCTTTATACCAGCTTGTAGCAGTATTCACCGAAAATATTCCGTACTGATCGGACCTTGTGTTCTCCGGGCTAGTATCAAACCATCTACACTTGAACAAGTGCACTTTCATGCGGTTCTCATAAATTAGTTCAACAACTGAATGAAGGACACCGTAATAGTCAACGCCATCCTGCCCACTATGGACCATCACCCCACAATTCTGTGTTTTCAGTCGGTCGTCTCGATTTTCACATATAAATTTCACGCCATTGACCTGACACATCGAGTAAACTTTTGAAGCTATCGGTTTCATCGCCAAGACCCTCAATTCGTTTGACCACTCTAGGCAACCATCATTTGCTACATGGTTCATCTGAAAACGATAAGAAACCAGGTACACCATAAATTATGTACATAGAAAAAGAAAACCACGTACACACATGCTATATAAGGATATAAAAAATATATATACACATATACCCTTACCCATTGACCAAAGTAGTTTGCAAACGTCCTGTTGTGGTAATCAACATTTCCGGCAATAGCAGGGCAGTGAAGATGATAGTTTTTCTAATATTGTACTTCTGGACAGTTAATCAGTACCGACTAGTGGGCAATGACTACCTCATTTCCAATATTGTAATTTTGGCATGCTTCCATGTACTACCACGTCATTGGAGATGATAGAAATGTTGAACTGGGGTTCATCTATCGGCATATGTTGTTGGGGGTCCTCCAGCGCTCCCAAATACAAGTTAGTGTATGTTACACACTCGTGCGCAAGATATGCTTCAGCGATACACCCTTTAGGTGCAGATTTATTCTTCATAGTCCTTGTAGGCTCCCAATTGTCTACAAGTTAACAAGTGCATGTTATGATACTTAAAAAATAAGAATTTACATATAAAAACAGAGGCAAACCAAATGTATGAATCATTTGTACCTTTCCATGGGATACATCCAAGTGTAGTGTACCGGACCGGTAAGCAACAATTGTTCGGGAAGATGGATCATCAGGTGAGGCATAATGTCAAAAAAATTTGGGGGAAATATCTTCTCAAGCTTGCACATGATAAAAATGATGTCATCTTGCATCTCCATGAGATCTGATTTTTTAACTTCCCTGGTGCATAACTTCTGAAAGAATCTTGACAAGGCCACCAACGGCTCCACCACCTCTTTGGGCAGGTACCCTCGAATGAAAATAGGGAAAAGGCGTTGAAGTAGTACATGGCAGTCATGACTCTTTAATCCGTACATCTTATTGTCCCGGAAGTTAACACCCCTGCTTATATTTCCTGCATAGCCATAAGGATACCTGCATATATAGCCATAAGCAACAATTATATTTCTTGCATATAACCATAAATAAGTAAAAATTATATTAATTTCCTGCATAGTCATAAGAATATATACCTGACATTACTCAGCCACCCAAAAATTTCATGCTTATGCTTCGGCTTGACGGTGTAAGAAGCTTGCGGCATTTTTTTCTTACCATCTCTTAACCACAAATGTTTCCGCAGTCCCATAGCTTTCAGATCAATGCGTGCCTTAGGGATGTCTTTTGTTTTCCCCTCCAAATTAAGAACTATGCCCACCACACTTTCACACACATTCTTCTCTATGTGCATGACATCTAGGTAGTGTCTGATAGGCAACCTGGGTTAGTAGGGGAGTTCCCAGAATATGGTCTTGTGTGTCAAAAACTTATACCTTTCGGGCTTGTCTGGAATTGACGCCACTATCTCAGGATGATTGCTCAGCTGGCCAAAATCATATTCATTCAACACTTCCAAAATTTCATCCCTTGTCCATCGCCTGGATGCCACACCTGTTTCCACAGTCCCATCAAAAGCGTCTTGATCCTGCCTAAATGGGTGATCATATGGAAGCCAACAACGGTGACGCATCTGAACAATTTTACTGCAATGAGGACTGCAACAATCAACAGTCATGCACTCTGAACAAGCCCTGTAACCCCTGGTAACGTTGCCCGATAACATACCGCGGGCAGGAAAATCACTGATGGTGCCAACAAGCATGGCATGCATCTGGAACATCTCATTTTTGAACCTATCGTAAATGGGGTGGCCACACTCACTCAGGTACTTAAGCTCCTCAATCAAAGGCCTCAAATACACATCGAGACACTTTCCTGGATAACCCGGGCCCAGAATTAACAGAGTCAGCATATTGTATTCCTTCTTCATGCACATCCATGGTGGAAGGTCGTTGAAAGGACCCAACCCCGATTTAGTTCCCTAAACCGGAATCGAACCCCTTCGAAAACATGAACCAACAAAAACCGTAGAAATTTTGGCAGAGTTTCATTACTAACGTGGAATTACCATTACCTGCACGCGGAAAATACACTTCATCTTATGCCAAAAAAATCAAACCGTGGGCACCAATCCCATCCGGATTTCTCAATATATCAACAGTAAAGTAAAACAATAAATATATCTATACTTTACTGAAATCCGGAGTAAAATCGTATAAACATATACATCAGAATACTCAGAGCGACCTCTAATGTATAATCATATAAGTATACCACAATAGGTAGAACAATAAACCTACTGGAAGAAACAAGGTAGCTCGAGCACTATGCCTCCGACCACGACGTGCGACACCAGAGTCCGAAGTACAAACTGGGCACGGAAACCGAAAAGCCCAGGGGAAAGACATGAAAACTGTTAGAGTGAGTGGACGAAAATAAATGTCTTTCACCAGTTGATATATATGTAAAAATAACATATGCGAGTCCAGGTAAATAGAAATAACAAAGTACACGAGGTAAACTCATACTCCTCCAGCGTACTGAGCATGCAAGTAAAAATCCCACGGGGTCACTCATGGACACCTCCGTGCTAGTACAGTCCGAATCACGGGATCCCAGACCCACACGTGACTCTAGCCAGAAAGGCCTCAGGTCAGAGGTCTGCCTCCCCCCGGTAAAGGCCTCGGGTCAGGAGTCACAGCCTCCCCCGATATACATCCTCGGGGATCAGCCGGGATGCGAGTGTATTGATACAACATCATATATAAACTGTACTCTGTGTAAACCAAATCATGAACAGTTAGATGCAAATGCAATAAGCAACATATAAATGCATATACGTAATATATAATGATATAAGCATAATCATCTAACACATGCTCGTATAAATCGTAATCTCGTACGCATGCTCAAGTTTGAAAATCATATAAAAAGACTCGCAATCATTTCCGTGAAAAGAAATTGTCCACTCACAGACTAGCGTAACACAGTTCGCGTTAACCCGTGATCCGGCGGAAAGTCCCTCGCCAAACGAACGATCACGAACCCCTAAATAATCACAAAATCCATTTCTCAAAATCGTAACTCGACAATACAAGACAAATCACGAGAAACCACCGTTCTCGGAAACACGTAATTCAATGTCGACGAATCGTCGAAAATTCGATATTTACACCTCAATACCTCGCTGTACTTTCGGAAGCTCAATTCGAGAAACGAACCTCCCCACTGCGATCGGGGCGCGATTTCGAGTGAAATGACATGCAACTTGTCGAAAACCCCAAAAGTCAAAGTTTGACCGTTGACCGCCCCCACCAACCTAGAAATTTCTCGGCGGAGCAACCCCTATTCCACTCAAAATCATCCACTGAGCAACTTTGTCAACTGTATCGAAGGCCAATTCTCACTCTAACTAGTCCAATTTCATGTAAAACCGAATTGATACACAAATTTCAAATCCAAAATTCTCCATCCACAATCAAAATTAGAACTCCATACTTACATGGTTAGAATCATGGAGAGGAGAGCTTCAAAACCCAGTACTTGGTTTAGCTCAATTTGGCCGGAATTCATGAACCCGAATTCATTCAAAAACCCTTCATTTTTGGCCAGAATTCTCCCTTCCTCCGGCGAGCCTCGCCGTGCATGGTAGCTGGAAATGGGATCGGGACATCAAGGCGCACTGGACGGATCCTTTCCTAAGCCTTGAGGTGGCCGGAAGCACCACGCCGCCGTGGAGGCCGCCGGTCACCGTCGCATTTCTCTCCCTCCAGCGAGTTGACTCGGTCAACAATATAAATGGTAAGTTTGACTTGCCCAAACAGGTAACCTTCTATTTATAGGCCTTCCTAAAATGGAAACTTCGTAATTATCCTTTTCGACGAACTTTAAACACACGTAACTTCCTCGTCATAATTCCGATTCCAATAATTCTCGCGGCAATAAATTCGTCTCGACATGTTCTTCAATTATCACCCAAAGTCAAATACATCGACCAATCGGATAAAAAGTCAACTGTTCAAACCAACACATATTTAAACCGACTAAATAATCAACAATTGGAAATATTCACAACTTAATCTTCGTAACTCGGAATAATGCTCCGGAAGTTCCCACAAGCTCGAAATTAAATTTTGAACAACTTCTGTGAAGAAGCCGAAACCAAATTCTCGTCCAGTAATTTAGTCGTTAAGAAGGCTACAATTATAAACCGATTATGCCGAAACTTCAAATATTCATAACTTATTCCTCGGTCGTCCAAATAACGATCCGGAACCGTCCACGAACTCGAAATCACACGTACAATGACTCTCAAGAAGAGACCCAGCTCCAATTCTTGGCCAATAATTTAGTCGTTATCAAACCTGGCGATTCGAATAATTGTCGGAACTCTGTGACCACGCGCAATCTCGTAGATTAAGCTGATTTCTCATACTGTTTCTGTTCCGGGTCGTCACAGTTGTACGGTACCAAAATAACCGATTATATACTGTATTGAAGACTCATGTTGCCAAAAGGGTTAAATCTGTCAGATGAGAGCCCTAGCCAAACATTTCGGACCTCTGCTGCAAAATGATCAAACTCCCTGACCATGTGCTTCCAAGCCTCTCTGTCGGAAGGGTGTATAAGGGTGTCATCGTCAGGCAAATTCCTCTCAGCCCACCATCTCATAGCTTCGGCTGTGAAAGCACACATGAACAACCGCTCCAGCCTATCAATAAGCGGGAAATATCGAAGTATCTTCACAGCTTTCTTGTTGCCTGCAGGAGTCAACTTATACCTTTCTGTAAAACATACCGGGCAGGCTTCAAGGTCTTCAAGATCTTTTCTCCAGAAGAGAATACAATCATATCTGCATGCATGGATTTTGATGTAGGAAAGCCCAAGATCTTTCAGGATATGTCGCACCTTATGATGAGTGGTAGGAAGACGATGACCGGGTGGCAGTAGAGAAGCAGTTCACTTCAGCCAAGAATCAACAGCTTTAACAGACATTTTGTTCTCCATTTTGAGCTGCATCACTCCCATGACACTTTCAAGAACAGTCTTACTACAACCGTCGTACAACGGAGTCTGTTGCAATGCAATCAGGTTGTTGTACTTGTCTATACCGCTTGTGTTGACATGAGCTCCAGGTAATGGCTCGAATGGCTCAATATCAGGGAAACCCTGCACGACGGGAGGGACATTTGGTGCTTGATCAGCAAATACACCGCTCTCATGAGGAAACATATCATTGATTAACATTGATGTTGGATCATAGGATGGACTGGCCCTCTCAGCAAAATGTCCATGATCATAGGATGGAGTGGCCCTCTCACCAAATTTTCCATGATCATGCGGACCCGCTAACGATATTTCACCGTGATAAATTCAACAAGTGTACTTATCCCAAAACCTGTATTTACTCAGGTGCTTCTGGATTTTATCAATGGGAAAACGAAATCGATCACTGCGACACTTCCATTCTTTACACGGGCAATATGAAGTGTAGTGTCTCCACAATTAGCCTTCACAAAATCCACAAAACTCCTAATTCCATGGTGATATCTCACATCCCATCTTTTGAGGCTCATCCAACTTTTGTCCATCCTGAAAATTCTAACATTACGTACTATAAATATATATATATATACACACATTCACTACTAATTAATTAATAAATCATCATTAATTACATTCGAATTCATCCGATTAATTAACAAAAGTTGACCCATGCATGCATATAAATTAAATATATATATATATACCAACAATTCACAATTACAAATTAACATGCTTGTATATATATATATAGACATATTAACAATTAATATTCACAAAATAATTTTATATACATACATATATATATACACAAATTAACATATTTTCATCGAAATAATCTGAAATCAACTCAAAATCAACAGTCAATCACTCGAAATCAACAATATATCAACTCTATTTGCATATCAAACCAATATATCGATCTAATTAAATCAACACACAACTATATACATACGTATATACGTACCTATATATAGCTACGTATATAGCTTCCCAAGCGGGTTTTCGACGCCTTTTGACAATACCCAAGGATTTCAGAGCGTTTTTCTTCTTTCGATTTCACCGAATTTTTCTATATCTAAATGAATGAGCTGCTGCGATCTAGATCTGATATAAGAGTTATTGCCAACGATTCATTAAATTGTCGGCAATGGTGAATCGCCGGCAATAGAGTTATTGCCGGCGAAATTCCGGCCAAAAAATCGCCGAAAATTGTGGAAACTTATTGCCGGCGATGGTCCATATCGTCGGCAATGCTCATTATTGCCGGCGACTTGCTCCGTTGCCGGCCTTTTTTTTCCCTTGTCGCCGGCAATAATGCAAAATGTGGTAGTGTAGTACAGTGAGGTACAAGTTCCGTCTAGGCGCGAGGAAGGAGGAGCGCTTGTCTAAGATTCTGTACTACTGGGACCATGCTGAATCGTGCCATGACTTTTGGGCTCTCAACCACCCAGACATTGTGGAACGAACAAGAATATTTCAGAAACCTGGTGTGTCATTGGGTTTAGGGTTCAGCGTTTGATGGTGCAAACATCCAATACCGCACGTTTGGTGCAAAACGTGGATGAGACTTGGCTGCGAGGAGTTGATGAACACAATAGCCGTCTGCCAGTAGCGATGGAGTTTAATGAGGCTGAGATCATACAGCCTGGGGAAGAGCGGAAGCGACCCATGCAGAATCTGTAATCCTCGTCGTGCCACTCGGAGGATGATCGGGCGAGCGAGGATGAAGAAGTTGAGGCGGAGGGTGGGCTTGTGCCTTGGCATGGGCGTTCGGGTGCAGTTGAGCAACCTTCGGCTACCCAAAATTTAGTTAAATCTGGGCGGCACGGCTGGCCAAGAACAAGAAGCGCGCTATTGAGAACCGCCTGAAATTCAAAAGAAAGAGAAGCAAGACGTCGGGCAAAGACGCTGGGCCTTCGTCCGAGGAAAGGGCAAATGTTGGGCGAGAGAAGATGACCCGTCCTACGAATGAGAATGATGTGGTTGTTTTCCAAGAAGGAGAGGAGACAAAAGAGGACCAAACGCTGCTCAACTCTCTGGGGCGCTTACCAGTGCAGACGCTTAGCTAGTCTCAGCTCGAGCGCCGCTTGCCAGGGACGCTGGACCGAGCACGGAAAGGCAAATGCAGGCCCCTGCAGTGTCACAGATGCCTGAGGAAGACTCAAGGAACCTGTTTGAGAAGTATGTCAAGTTCTTCTGGCGCTCGGTCCCACTAGACCTAGTGGCACGTCAGTGGAAGCGGGCGTTGATGCTAGACAAGCGCATCACTCGCCAGCGTCTGTGCATGGAGGTGGCGTGGTGGGTGCACGACTTTTATCAGATGTTGCTGCTCACCAGACGAAAGGCGGGCCAGAGGAAATCTCAGTGATCAAAGACAAGACTCGAAGGCTAGAGGAGGATCTGAAGGTCAAATAGTCGGCGTTACTAACCACAAACACGAGGTTGATGAAGTATAATCATCTGGATGATCTAAAGGTCAAAGAGTCAGCGTTACTAATGACAAACACGAGGTTGATGAAGTATAATCGTCTGGATGGGGAGCTGAGGGAAGAATTGGCCATCTTCAAACAAGATGTTGAGGACTCTCTGAGGGCCAAGTAGGAGCTACAGGAGAAATATGATGAACTTGTGGCCGAATGGGATCTGTTGCAAGGGGAAAAGTGTTCGCTTGAAGATTTGCATATATAGAAGGGGGAGCGCTTGGACCAAGCGTTGGTTGAGGTGAAGGTCTTACGAGTGGAAGTGGGTCCCTTCAAGTGCAAGTGCTGGATAACGTGGCTAGGCGCTAGCTAAAGGTGGATGTTGTAGCTGCGTTTGAGGCCTCTACTGAGTTCGAACAAATCAAGGAAAAACTACGGCTGCGAGTGTCACCATGACCTTTGACGTGCTTAAGAAAAGTCCATACTTTAACTGGGAGAAGTATGAAGGGGAGCAACATGCAGGAAAAGGGGCGGAATTTTAAGGTTGATTGTGGGGTGTCTGTACAACTTTCTAGTTTGATGTAGTTTAGAACAATGCTGACTATGTTTATTTTGTATGTTGCATTCATATTTGGATATATATAAAGACAAAATTTCCCGCTCAAGTAGTAAGTGATTGGTGTTGTTTTCTTAATATTCTTTGATGGTGTGTGGCCTTTATCAAAATATGGTTATGTAGCACTATTTGAGCTATAGAAATGGTCACTATTGCATTAACTAGATGAGAGTAAGCATATGAACGATTGTGTTCGTTAAGTATTATTCAAACGTAGCGTGCAAGCGGTTGAAGTAATTTGAAGCAGAATGTTTGTAGAAACAACAAAATATAAGCATAATTGTATTCTTACTTCATTAGAAAAAGCATAGTACACTGGAGTATATGGGTAAAATAAGAACACTACAACTGAATGAACCAAAACCTGAGCGGGGTCCTCTAATGATAGTACTTCCATAAGTAGGCGGAGTTGCAGGGGTGAGGGAGGACGATGTCCTCCTTGTCACTCAGGTAGAACGTTCCAGGGCTGGCGACTTCCACTATTTTGTATGGTCATTCTCAGGATGGGCGGAGGCTCTTGACCTTTGTTTGGATTGCCTTCATCACCTAGTCGCCAACCTACAGTGGGCATGCACGAATGCGCTGATTATAGTGGCGGGAAATCTTTTCCTTATTGGTAGTGTTGCAGAAGTGAGCGATGTCACGTTTCTCTTCGAAGAGGTCATTGTCCAGGTGGAGCCCAACATCGTTGGTGCCTGGATCAAATGCGTCCACTTTTAGGCTTTGGTGGGTGAGCTCAAGTAGGAGTAGCGCCTCCGTGCCAAACGTGAGGGTGTATGATGTCTCCCCTGTGGCTGTTGTGGCGGTCGTGCAGTTGGACCAGAGTATGCCAGGGAGCAATTCAAGCTAGCTCCCCTAGTTAGGGTGACTCCTTTTCATGGTGGTCAACTGCTTTTTGAGGCTATCCTTTATGATTTTGTTGGCCGCCTCGACCTGCCCATTGGTCTAAGGATGAGCGAGAAAATAGAAGAGCACGCTGGTGTCTTATCGCTTGCAAAATTGGATGAACTCTGGATTGTTGGACTGAGTTCCGTTATCTATGATTATATTAATTGGGGCGCCATGGCGATAGAATAGTATCCACAAAAGAAACTTGGTAATCTTCTCCGTTTTGATTTTAATGAGCTGCTCTGCCTCGATGAACTTGGTGTGGTAATCGATGATGACTACCATGCCATGGAATTGACCATTGGCTTTGGGTAGCTTACCAATGAGATCCAGACTCCACTGGGCGAACGGGATCAATGAGAGTATGATGGAGAATGGGATAGCGGGGGAATCAACCTTATGTCTGTGAAGCTAACATGCCTTGTAGGCGCTGGTAATCTCGTTCACGTCAGCATGGATGGTGGGTCACCAGAATCCGTAGCGCAAGAACTTGTGAGCGATAGATCGAGCACCCATATGGTGCCCACATTAGCCACTATGAACCTCCTATAATAGTGAGTGCCCAAAACTTATTGTGAGGCATTTAAGGTTTGGCCATGTACGTCCCTACTTGCACAATTGTCCGCCTCGTATACTAAAGTTCGTGGCGAGGGCCACGATTGTACGCGCCTCCGCCTTGTGGGTTAGGAGGGCTCATGGGGTCCATCTAACTTGGCTCTATGGGCATGATAGGCAGAATCTCATAAAAACTTTTTGCTATACTTGGCTTGTCGAGTACCTCGATTTTGGTCTGGGCGGAAGACATGGGGAGTGGCGTTGTGGTAAGGCGAGCGAGTGAGTCAACTTTGGCATTTTGGGCGCGAGGCACCTGGGTGATATTATAGAATTTGAACTTGGAGAGGTAGTGCCTAGCGAGCGCTAGGTTAGCGTCCATGGATCCTTGTTTTGCCTCGAAGTCCTTAGGTATCTGGTTTACGACTACCTGTGAATCGCTATATATGCTGATGTCAGAGGCATTCGATAGAGGCGCTAGTTGTAGTCCTACAATGAGCACCTCATACTTTGCTTCATTGTTTGAAGCTTTGAAATTGAACTTAAGGGAATACTCTGCATAAACCCCCTAGTCCGGTGAGGATGACTCTAGCGCCACTGGCAGATTGGTTTGTTGACTCGTCCACGTACAAGTGCCATTGCGATTAAGGGTGTGCAACAGTGGGCTGTGTAGGTTCTCGTTGGGCATGTTTTTCCTCGACTTTCATGTACTTGGCTATGAAGTTCGCCACCGCCTGACCTTTCATAACGGTGCGAGGTTTGTAGTCAATATCAAACTCGTTGAACTCAATGACCCATTTGTTTAGGCGGCTACTGTGGTTAGGGGACTAAAGGACTTGGCAGAGCGGGAGGTTAGTAAGGACTTAAATTTTATGCGCTTGAAAGTATGGACCTAGGCTAGGTGGCCGTGACCAGAGCGAGCACCTATTTGTCAAACGTTGGATAACATTTCTCAGCGCCAGTAAATTCCTTGCCTGTAAAAAAGATGGGGAGCTCGTTATCAATGTCACATCGTACAAGGGCAGAGCTGACAGCTGTAAGCGAGATAGTGAGGTATAGATATAGTGTTTCCCCTTTGATAGGTCTAGATAGAGTAGGGATAAAGGCGAGATAAAGTTTTATCTGCTGGAAAGCGTTCTCACAAGTAGGCGTCTAATCGATGGAGCATTTGTTGGTGGGATGGAGCACTTGAAAGAAAGGCTCGCACTTGTCTAAGAAGAAGGAGATAAATCTGATCAGAGAGGCGAGCTTACCTATGAGGCTTTAGAGTTCTTTCTTTGTAGTGGGTGGCTGCATGGACATGGTGACCTCGATCTTTTCTGGGTTTACCTCGATGCCCCGCTGGCTAACAATGTACCTCAAGAACTTGCTGGCAGTGATGCCAAACGTGCATTTAGCCAGATTCAAGCAGACGCCATACTGAGATTGGCCACGTGGCACTTGTCGGTTGTGCTTTTGACCAAGATGTCATCGTGGTAGACCCACTATTGTGTCGTTCACATTGTAAAAGATGTAGGTCATGAAGTGTTGGTATGTCAACCCAGCGTTCTTGAGGCCGAACGACATGACTTTGTAGCAGTAGAGCCCTTGTCTGTTGTGAAGGTTGTTGTCTCTTGGTCGTCTGGGTGCATGAGGATTTGGTTGTACCCTGAATACGCATCCAGCGTGGAGAGTAGCTCATGTCTAGCTGTGTCTACCAGTTGGTCGATATGGGGGAGTGGGAAGCTGTCCTTGGTGCAGGCCTTGTTGAGGTTTGCGTAATTAACACACATCCGCCAGCTACCGTTATTTTTCTTGACCATTACCGCATTCGATCCACTTACGGAAATGAATTGGGCAGATGAAACCAATCTTGAGCATGCGGTCTACCTTTGTGTGCATGGCGGCTACGTAGCGCTCGTTATCGTATGCACGCCACTTTTGCTTGACCAGCCTGGTGTTAGAGGTAATATGTTGTGACCTAAACCGAAATTACGCATTTATTGAGTTATATTAAGCTTTATAGCGGATTAGTCTCGTTATCGGGGTTGTTTTTAGAGCTGATTTTCATAGTTTTACGCATATTCTGATATAGTATGTGATCCTTATTTATAGGACATCGTGATTGCGACCCTAGCAGCGAAGAAAATTCTACTGGACCCTAGAAGTAGTCACAGACTAGTGAGTGGATACTTTTATTTTCATAGTTGATAGCGAGTTCATACTTTTACGCATTATGCGTTACAATATGTTTTCAGAGCATTAATTTGGAGGTTTATTTTGTGATGGTTTTATTTAGTTGCATCGATGCTCTAGCTATTTGGCTGATCATCGGATAGTCGGTCGGACCAGGTTAGGACAAACACCTTGTTCGACCTGGATTGTCTCGTTTTATGACAAATACCCTAGACAATCTCATCACCTTACTTTTCATATACTTAGTCGTTCCGGGTTAGGACAAACACATGGAACGATCACCTCCATTGTATTTCAATACGCTTATTATATTTGAACTCGCTTTATTTTACAGAAATTAGCGGAAAAGCATGTTATTACAGATTTATCGTTTTATGTAGTTTATGTTATTTTTTTCTACTCACTCTAACATTTTATATTTTAAATGCCTTTACTCGGGCTTTGCGGTTTCCGTCGCCCAGGCTGCAGTCTAAGTCCTGAATTTGCATAATGTCATTGAAGGCTTTGACTCCACTTGTCAGCTCCTCATTCAGTAGGTCCCAGTCTATTGTTAGACCTGTTCATATATATTTTATGTTTATAGAAGTCGCTCTAAATTCCAATTGTTTATGTTATTTTCAGTTACTCGAGTAGTAGTCGAGTTTGCTTTTCTTTGTATTGAGAATTAGCATTTTGTAAATACCATTTTTAAATTCCTGAGTTAAATTTCTGGTCTTGTTTATGTTATTTGTTGAGAAATCTAGATGGACAATCGATAATCCACAGTTTGTTTGTTGGAATTTTGTTTAGAAGTGTTATATCCTTTTAGGTTGTTCAACTTTCATGGGGAATTATGTCAAAAAATTTGTAGAAATTCTCAGAATTAATTAATCGTTAGGATTTAATTCTAGTTTACTAGCTAAACTATACTATCTAGTTTACTAGCTAAACTAGGGTGGAGTCCTTTCAGTTTGGTATCAGAGCATTAGGTTACAGATTCTGTAGACTCTTGGTAATCTCAGTACAGGCTTTTGAGTGTACAACTCTCCCAGGAGGATAGCCCAACCGGCTGGCAGATCCCCGTCACATCTCCAAGTGTTGTACATAGTTAATTGTATAGAGTCTTTTAGTTGAACCATTTTCTTGGTCTCTTTGAGTGAGCTAAATATTTTTTGTGGACTCTTAGGTCGTTTTGCCCCGACAACCAGCTCAACAGGATGAAGTGTAGTTTTTGGCTCAACAGATGAGTGAATTAATTACACCCATGATGCCAACGCCACATGAGGATCATGATGATTTAGTCACCAAAGCTTAATCAGTAAGAGCAGTTTCCTTTGCAAAATCCCATGACCCTGAGAGATTTGTGAGAACTAGCTTATAGAGATTAGTCGAGTATGCGACCGCCTGCGTCACCAGTTGACTTCAGAGAAGAGAACAACGATAGATGTTTATCTGTTGTAGGACCATGTTACCGTTGGTGGGAGAGCACTGAGAAAAATGAAGCCACCACCCCGTGGGCAAAGTTCATGGAGTTATTCATGAGTCGCTTCTTCAGTGAAGCAACAAAGCAGAGGAAATATGAGGAGTTTATGAATCTTCGACAAGGAGACTTGTCCGTGATGGAGTATCAGGATTGTTTCACCCGTTTACCCCGATTTGCACCAAATTCTGTCAGGTGTACCACACGCTGATTTTGACGAGTTTGTCAATGCTACTATGAGATGTGAAGATAGGCTTCGATTTGAGAGGAGTCAGACTCGACGATTCGAGGAAGGTGGACCCAGTCAGGTTCCTTCAAAAAGGGGAGGCTCTAGTGCATCTAGTTCCACATCATCTTCTGGTGAGGTATCTCAGACGTCTAGTGCACGTCGTCTGAGTTATTTTTTAAGATGGAGGCGGAGTCAATCGCAGAGACATAGGTCTGGGGCCAGTTCCAGTGGATCTAGTGGGTCTCGATTGACTCTATTGGCACCCAGATATTTTCCTCTATGCAATGGATGTAACAAGCACCATTTCGGACAGTGTCAGTTTGGAACTTCAGCTTGCTATCATTGTGGCAAGACGGGCCACTTTGCGAGGGAGTGTCCGCAGAGGGATTCAGGTGGATTTCCGGTGCAGAGTTCTGGTGGTAGTCAGGGAGCCACTTCAGGGGTTGGAACCGCACCGCCACCTAGACAGCCAGCTTATCAGGACCGGAGCCAGAAAAAGCGACCGGTTAGACAAACTAGATAGGCCCGACTTCTTCGGATGACTCTACAGGAGGGCAGAGCGTCTCTAAAGGTGATCATTGGTACGTTGCATGGGATAAAACCATGTGTATCAAGAATATTTATCTGTGAAGAGAACATAATATTTGTAGCCAGTTTTAGACTGAATATGAGACAGCCATGCACCGATAATATTTATCAAACGTAAGAACAGGGGCACAGAGTTCTGAGAAATTAGGAAGAGAGGAACTTTGAGTCAGAGCTATATGAAGCATGAGATAATTAGGGCCAAGACCTCGAACACTAGAGAGAACTAGAAGATTATCCGGAACAGCCTGGTTGATAGAGGCAAGAAAGTTAGCTAAAGCCTTGACATAATCAAGGTAATCATCAAGACATTGAAACCCTTTTTGAATCTCAAGTAGCTAATTTAGAAGACTAGAAGCATTGCGGTGGATCGTCGTGAAAAGTGTCGGTGGATCGTCGTGAAAAGTGTCGAGCGAGACAATCCCAAATGTCTTTGCAGGTTTCATACCCAACAGTGAGCCGAGAGATCTTTTCAATAAGCAAAGTGTTAAGAATGCTTACGACTTGCTGATCAATTGTTTCCCATTCGTCAAAGGCTACATTGGGAACTGTAACCGTCGGTTGATTAGTCATAGCGGGAATGGTCTTTGTAGGAGGAGGAGGTGGAATAGATATGGTGACATAACCCAAGAGATGTTGATCACGATGATATGGTTTCAATTCGCAAATCCAGGTAAGATAGTTAATTTGTCTCTGAAAGTTTGGTGAATTGAGAGGTCTTTTGTGTAGGAGGGTTGACCATGAGGAAATTGACACAGGAAAAGAGTGCTAGAGATGACTACAGAAAAGAATAGGATCCTAGACAACCTAGATTGATACCATGTAGAAAACTGATTTCATCGAGTATTTTCAGTTTACAATCGTTGATTTATACAAGTATCAAGCTACAGTTACAAAGAGAATAAAAATCATTGAAGGGGAAATATTCTTCAGTTACATGTACAAATAAACGAATTGCTAAATCTCAACAAGATCAAAATAGTAGCCGACAGAATCACTCATTAATTGAGGAAGAGTGATTTTTGCTAATATCATCACCGAAAAAAATAAGACAAAAAAATTTCAATAGTATTTGAATTTTTATGGACCTATTATTATGGCACCTGAACACTATATATCTTCGTGATACCTTAAATCCTTTTTCGGTCAAGCTCCGTCACTTTTAATGATGTGACAAACGAAAATTTCAAATTCGAAAAGTAAACAAGTAATTTTAAATATTAATATTTTTTTTTCCATTATTCACCTTTCAATTTTAAAAAAGAGAAAATAACTTAAATGACTTTTTCATATTTTATAAACTTCAGTGATCAAATTGTCGATTATGACAAAGTTGAGTGATCATGAAAGGACCCAACCCCGATTCAATTACCTAAATCGGAATCGAACCCCTTCTGAAAATACAAACCAACAAAAAATTTTCAAAATTTCGGCAGAGTTTCGTTACTAGCGTGGAATTGCATAAACCTGCACCCTGAAAATAACACTTCATCCTAAGCCACAAAAGCCAAATCGTGGGCACCAATCCCATCCGGATTTCTCAACATCAATATAATCAATAACAGTAATCAAACTGTACTAAGTAAATATGTATATCCGAGAAAATCCGTATAAACATGTATCAGAATGTATCAGAGCGACCTCTAGTATAAAATATATACAACATATACACATCAGTAGGCGGAACAAGAACCTACTGGAAAGCACAGGTAACTCTGAACACTAGCCTCCAAACCGCGACGTGAAACACCAGAATCCAAACTGCAATCTGGGCACGGAAACCGAAAAGCCCAGGGGAAAATCAAATAAAAACGTTAAAGTGAGTGGACGAAAATAAACATATGCCTTTCACCAGTTATATACACATACTCAATATAAAACAATGCGAGTTCGGAACACCACACATATATATATATATATAGGGAGGTTGTCGGGCGAATCTCTTAAGCCCGACGTCAGGTGAATCGCTCAAACCTGACGGTGAAAGGCCAGGGGAATCTCTCAACCCCGGCGGCACTCAGGGGAATCTCTCAACCCTGCTTCAGAGGAATCTCTCAACTCTGGGCCAGAGGAATCTCTCAACTCTGGTAGCATGGATGCAATAAATGTCAATCACCAATAACACATAATAACATACCTCCGAAAATAACATATATCACAATCATCGTATAATTTAAATACGGAAATCAATAAATCCACGAACTCGCAAAATCAACAGTGAAAATAGAAACTTGTCCACTCACAGATCAGCTAGCGCGAACTCGCGCTAATCACGTGGTCCGGCGGAAGTTCCCTCACCTGAAGCACGATCATGATCCCGGTCTCGATCTCCTGAATATACATAACATAACAGATCAAAATCAAAGTCCACAACCCTGTACTGAATCACGGAAACCAACCGTTCCCGGAAATATGCAATGCAGTACAAAATGTATAACAGAAATTCCGAAATCCCCACTCGAAACCTCGACTGAAAATCGGCTAACCAAATCAACCCGAAAACCTCTGGATGATAATCAGGCGTGATTACAAGAAAAACGACATTAAAAACGTCGAAATCTGAAAAAGTCAACCCCCGCGGGAGCACCGCCGTTAACTGCCACCGGCGGCGGCGGCGCGCCGTCAACGGTGGAATTTCACGGCGGAAAACTCCAGATCACAAGATCACATCAAACCAAACACTTCTCACTTCTACCACGAAGTCCAAATCCCACTAGAACCCGTCCAATTTCAGCCAAAACCAAATCGGAATCTCAACTCCGGTGACCTAACCGGTGACCATCAAAACCTCATCAAATCCCAAAATCAATCATACCATAAGCTTAAGAGGATCAAGGGGAGTCTAACCCCCCCAACTACCACCTCCAAACCTCGCCGGAAGACGGCCAACCGTCAACGGCGACACAGCCCAGCTCGGCCCGATTCGGGCACCATGAAATCCCCATCATTTTTCACGAATCCAAATACCAAACAACTCGAAATCAAACAAGGAAGCTAGTTATACCTGTCCCGTGGCCGGAGGTGGCCGGAAAGTAGGTCGTCGGACGGTCAAACCAAATTGGGAAACTTTCCTTATCGGGTCAACGGGTCAGCTTTCCAATTTTGGAAAGTCAACGACTGGTCAACGAAAAACAGTGTTTTTACGACAATTCTCGACTATTCCGATATTTATACTCGCGCCTCGGGTCGATCGACGATTCGAAATGGATAAACATCACGATTCGGATAAACTCGAAACAATCGGATAAACTCGTCGGAACCGAAACTTCAAATAATCATAAAATATTCCTCGGTTATCGGAAAAATCTTGCGGAACTGCCCACGAGCTCGAAATCACGTACTTTACAATTTCCGTGAAGACACCCAACTCAAATTCTTGATCGAAAACAAAGTCGCAAATCGAATTGGCAAACCACATATACGACATAAAACTGCGACTAAACTCAATCTCGAGAATCGTGCCGAATACGCAACAGATTCTGGTTCGGGTCGTCACAAATCTACCCCTCTTAAAGAAATTTCGACCTCGAAATTTACGTACCTGTCAAGTGAAAAGATGAGGATACTGCTCCCGCATACGCTGCTCGGTCTCCCAGGTGGCCTCCTCAACTGAGTGGTTCTGCCACAAGACATTCACCAGCGGAATCACACGGTGCCTCAACTCCTGCTCACGACGATCGAGAATCTGCACTGGCTCCTCAACATACGATAAATCCTCTCTGATCGGCAACTGCTGTGGGGCTATCACATGTGAAGGATCTGAGATATACTTCCGTAACATCGAAACATGAAAGACATCATGCACACGAGCCATCTCAGCTGGTAACTCAAGTCTATAAGCCACAGCTCCAACCCTCTCCGTAATCTCATACGGAGCAATGTACCGCGGTCGAAGCTTGCCACGCTTCCCGAAACGCACAACTCCCCTCCACGGAGATAGTTTCAGGAAGACCCAATCACCAACCTCGAACTCTAAATTCTTCCTCCTCACATCCGCGTAACTCTTTTGCCGATCCTGGGCGATCTTCAATCGATCCCGGATAACCTGTATGTCCTCCATCGTGGTTTTCACCAAATCTGGACCAATAAGCCAACGCTCGCCCACCTCACTCTAACACAATGGAGTGCGACACTGCTTCCCGTACAGGGCCTCGTACGGTGCCATCTCAATACTGGCCTGATAGCTGTTATTGTAGGCGAACTCAATCAAATGTAACTGCTGATCCCAGTTTCCGCGAAACTGCAACACACACGATCTCAGCATATCCTCAAGAGTCTGAATGGTCCGCTCGGACTGCCCGTCAGTCTGAGGATGAAAAACTGTACTAAATCGCAACCTTGTGCCCAACGCTCGCTGTAAAGCCTGCCAAAACTCAGAAGTGAACTGACTATCTCGGTCAGAAGCAATGGACACAGGCACACCATGCAAGCGAACAATCTCGGATAAGTACAACTTGGCCAATCTGCCCACTGAACTCTTCCCCGGAAGTGCAAGAAAGTGTGCGGATTTCGTCAATCGGTCAACAATAACCCAAATGCCAGTGTTGCCCGCCGAAGTACGCGGCAACTGATAGACAAAATCCATCGTAATATGCTCCCACTTCCAAACCGGAATCTCAAGTGGCTGTAGTTTCCCTGCAGGTTTCTGCCTCTCCGCCTTCACCTGCTGACAAATCAAACATCGACTCACGTACGCGGCAATCTCCCGCTTCATGTTGCGCCACCAATAGTACGCTCGAAGTGTATGAAACATCTTTGTACCACCGGGATACATCGCATACGCTGAACTGTGGGCCTCATCCAGAATCTCCTTCTTCAAGTCCTCGTCTCTGGGCACACATAGCCTGCCTCTGAACAACAACGTATCGTCGTCGCTCAATCAGAACTCTGTAGGCATACCATTCCGTATCATGGTCTTCTTGCCCAACAGGTAAGAATCCGAATCCTGAGCCTCTCGTACCTGATCAACTAGTACCGGTCGGACCTGAAAACTGGCCAACAAAGCTCCATCATCATCATACCCAAACACAGCACCTGTAGCTCGAAGCTCGGCTAACATCGATACTCTGGCCACACACATATGAAACAATGAGGCTCCAGATTTCCGACTAAATGCATCTGCTACAACATTGGCCTTCCCCGAATGGTTCTCAAACGTGCAATCGTAGTCGTTGATCAACTCCATCCATCGGCGCTGCCTCATATTCAGATCCGGCTACGTCCGCAAGTAGGTGAGACTCTTGTGATCAGTGAAAATCTTACACTGAGCACCATACAGATGATGTCTCCAACTCTTCAACGCTAACACGATAGCGGCTAACTCCAAATCATGCGTCGGATAGTTGGCCTCATGCGGTTTCAGCTTCCTGGAACCATATGCCACAACTCTACCATGCTGCATCAACACACAGCTAAGGCCCAACTTCGACGCGTCACTGTACACAACAAACTCACCACTGTCGTTTGGCAATGTCAGAACCGGTGCGGTAGTCAATCTCTCCTTCAGGAGCAAATAACTCTCCTCGCACGCATCATACCATTCAAACTTGACGCCCTTCTTCGTCAATCTGGTCAGTGGTGTAGCAATCCAGGAGAAATCCTGTACAAACCGTCGATAATAACCGGCTAAACCCAAGAAACTACAGATCTCCGGCACAGTAGTGGGTCTACTCCAGTTCAGCACGGCCTCAATTTTGTCAGGATCAACACTAACTCCCTCGGCCGAAATCACGTGGCCCAGAAACTTCACACTATCCATCAAGAACTCACACTTGCTAAACTTCGCGAACAACTGATGGTCCCGCAAGGTCCGCAACACTGCTCGCAAGTGCTTCTTGTGCTGGCCCACACTCCTCGAATAAATCAGGATATCGTCAATGAATACAATCACGAACTTGTCCAAGAATCGTCGAAACACCCGATTCATCAAGTCCATGAAAGCTGCGGGGGCATTGGTCAACCCAAACGGCATAACCAAAAACTCATAGTGCCCATACCGCGTCCTGAATGCTGTCCTGGCTACGTCAGAGTCTCGGATCCTCAACTGGTGATATCAGGATCGAAGGTCAATCTTCGAAAAGACTGCTGCTCCCTTCAGCTGATCGAACAAGTCGTCAATCCGTGGCAACGGATACTTGTTCCTCACTGTAATCTAATTCAGTTTCCGATAGTCGATGCACAATCGCATGGACCCGTCCTTCTTCCGCACAAACAACACTGGGGCACCCCACGGAGAAACACTCGGTCGAATGATTCCCTTCTCTAACAACTCCTGGAGCTGGATCTGCAACTCCCTCAACTCCGCAGGCGCCATCCGGTACGGTGTCTGGGAAATCGTTCAAGTACTCGGCAATAACTCAATAGTAAAATCAATCTCCCGTACAGGGGGTATACCAGGTAACTCCGCCGGAAACACATCCGGAAACTCAGACACAACCTCGATACTACCAAGATCTGGCACTGCAGCTGTAGTGTCCACAACATGGGCTAAGTAAGCAACACAACCCTTTTTCATCAACCGATCCGCCCTCATCGCGGAAATCAAACACGGTAGTGAAGTGTTCTTCTCGCCACGGAACAATATCTCAGGTAACCCAGGTCGTCGAAACGCGACCTCCTTCCTGTGGCAATCAAACATGGCCTAGTGCGACTCCAAAAAGTCCATACCCAAAATCAGATCAAAATCCACAATATCAAGCAATAACAAATCAGCGGCTAAACCATGGCCATCGATAAACACCTCACAATCCCTGTAAACCCAACCGATGCTCACAACCTCTCCTGACGGATACAACACTCTCCACAACCCCGGAAGTGGAGATGCAGGTACCGTAGCCAATGATGATAGTCTAAATGATATGAATGAATGTGTGGCGCCCGGATCTAACAATGCAAGTACAGGAATACCAAAAACATGTAACGTACCGATAACGACCTCCGGTGATGCTCTGCCCTCACGTAGAGTCATAGCATGCACCCTCGCCTGTCCGGCTAGTCGTCCTCGCTGGGGCTGTCCCTGCTGTCTGCCCTGGCCTGCAAACTGTGCTGGTCGAGCTCCCGAAGTGGCACCTCGCTCTCCTCCGGAACTCTGGGATCCTTGTCCACCAGTAACATCATACTGATAACACTCCCTCGCATAGTGACCCACCTGGCCACAGCGGAAACAAGTGACAGGATCTCGCTGACATGGACCCACATGATGTCGGTTGTAGAGACTACACAACGGATACTCCCTTGGTACAGCAAAAGTGCCACCAGTACGCCGAGGATAACTAGAACCGCTGGAACCTGCACTAGCCTGTGGTCGCCGCGGTCGGTCTCTCCTCCATCTCGATCTCTGCCTCGGTACATCAACTGGTGGTCGATATGATCCACCACCAGAGGATGAAGCTGAACCGGAAGTATCAGAACTCTGCCTCTTCGAAGGCCCCTGACTCGGTCCACCTTCCTCAAACCGTCTCGGCGGGCACCTCTACTGTCTCTCATGCTCAATATCCTCGCCTCGGAGGGCTGCACTGACAAACTCATCAAAGTTGTTCCGCGGCATCGTAGTCAAGGTCGCCTTGATACTCAAATTCAATCCCAGCTCAAACCTACGACACTTGGCTTCCTCAGTAGCCACCATATCCCGCGCAAAACGAGATAAACGGGTAAACCGATCCCGGTACTCAAGTACAGATAAATTGCCCTGCCTCAAGTTTGTAAATTCCTCGTGCTTGCGCTGCTGGGTAGCCGGATTAAAATACCTCTGCATAAACAGATCACGGAACAAGGTCCACGGAGTATCAACCGGAACTCTGTCGGTGCTAACCCACCAAAAGTATGCATCACCCTCAAGTAAACCAACTGCGGCTACTGTCATCTGCTCAGGAGTAAACTGCAGACGCTCACAAACACGTTCACTATGAACCAACCATGCCTCGCATATCTCTAGATCGACTGAACCCGAAAACACAGTAGCACCTGCAGTGCGAGCCTTGACCACAGGGTCAAAACGCTCCTCCAAACGCAGCACTCGCATAAGCAAGTCACGTGTTCGACGATCCTCATCAGGATCATCATCCTGATCAACACGGGGACCACGTCGAGGAGGCATCCTACTGATACAAGACAAGCATTAGGTACAAGGAGAAAGAACGTAATCATGAAACCGCAGATATTTGAGGACACACAACACCCGAAGTATTGATGAGTACCGCTGGCCAGTCGGGTCATCACTACAGTCATGCTGTATCAACTCAAATACCCTAAGCGTCATAACTACAAGAGTCTACAGAATCTGACAACCTAATGCTCTGATACCAAGCTGAAAGGACCCAACCCCGATTCAATTACCTAAATCGGAATCGAACCCCTTCTGAAAATACAAACCAACAAAAAATTTTCAAAATTTCGGCAGAGTTTCGTTACTAGCGTGGAATTGCATAAACCTGCACCCTGAAAATAACACTTCATCCTATGCCACAAAAGCCAAACCGTGGGCACCAATCCCATCCGGATTTCTCAACATCAATATAATCAATAACAGTAATCAAACTGTACTAAGTAAATATGTATATCCGAGAAAATCCGTATAAACATGTATCAGAATGTATCAGAGCGACCTCTAGTATAAAATATATACAACATATACACATCAGTAGGCGGAACAAGAACCTACTGGAAAGCACAGGTAACTCTGAACACTAGCCTCCAAACCGCAACGTGAAACACCAGAATCCGAACTGCAATCTGGGCACGGAAACCGAAAAGCCCAGGGGAAAGGCAAATAAAAACGTTAGAGTGAGTGGACGAAAATAAACATATGCCTTTCACTAGTTATATACACATACTCAATATAAAACAGTGCGAGTTCGGAACACCACACACATATATATATGGAGGTTGTCGGGCGAATCTCTCAAGCCCGACGTTAGGTGAATCGCTCAAACCTGAAGGTGAAAGGCCAGGGGAATCTCTCAACCCCGACGGCACTCAGGGGAATCTCTCAACCCTGCTTCAGAGGAATCTCTCAACTCTGGGCCAGAGGAATCTCTCAACTCTGGTAGCATCGATGCAATAAATGCCAATCACCAATAACACATAATAACATACCTCTGAAAATAACATATATCACAATCATCGTATAATTTAAATACGGAAATCAATAAATCCACGAACTCGCAAAATCAACAGTGAAAATAGAAACTTGTCCACTCACAGATCAGCTAGCGCGAACTCGCGCTAATCACGTGGTCCGGCGGAAGTTCCCTCGCCTGAAGCACGATCACGATCCCGGTATCGATCTCCTGAATATACATAACATAACAGATCAAAATCAAAGTCCACAACTCTGTACTGAATCACGGAAACCAATCGTTCCCGGAAATATGCAATGCAGTACAAAATGTATAACGGAAATTCCGAAATCCCCACTCGAAACCTCGACTGAAAATCGGCTAACCAAATCAACCTGAAAACCTTTGGACGATAATCAGGGCGTGATTACGAGAAAAACGACATTAAAAACGTCGAAATCTGAAAAAGTCAACCCTCGCCGGAGCTCCGCCGTTAACCGCCGCCGGCGGCGGCGGCGCGCCGTCAACGGTGGAATTTCATGGCGGAAAACTCCAGATCACAAGATCACATCAAACCAAACACTTCTCACTTCTACCACGAAGTCCAAATCCCACTAGAACCCGTCCAATTTCAGCCAAAACCAAATCGGAATCTCAACTCCGGTGACCTTACCGGTGACCATCAAAACCTCATCAAATCCCAAAATCAATCATACCATAAGCTTCAGAGGATCAATGGGAGTCTAACCCCCCCCCCCCCCCCCCCCCCCCCCCAACTACCACCTCCAAACCTCGCCGGAAGACGGCCAACCGTCAACGGCAACACAGCCCAGCTCGGCCCGATTCGGGTACCATGAAATCTCCATCAGTTTTCACGAATCCAAATACCAAACAACTCGAAATCAAACAAGGAAGCTAGTTATACCTGTCCCGTGGCCGGAGGTGGCCGGAAAGTAGGTCGTCGGACGGCCAAACCAAATTGGGAAACTTTCCTTATCGGGTCAACGGGTCAGCTTTCCAATTTTGGAAAGTCAACGACTGGTCAACGAAAAATAGTGTTTTTACGACAATTCTCGACTATTCCGATATTTATACTCGCGGCTCGGGTCGATCGACGATTCGAAATGGATAACCATCACGATTCGGATAAACTCGAAACAATCGGATAAACTCGTCGGAACCGAAACTTCAAATAATCATAAAATATTCCTCGGTTATCGGAAAAATCTTGCGGAACTGCCCACGAGCTCGAAATTACGTACTCTACAATTTCCGTGAAGACACCCAGCTCAAATTCTCGACCGAAAACAAAGTTGCGAATCGAATCGGCAAACCACATATACGACATAAAACTGCGACTAAACTCAATCTCGAGAATCGTGCCAAATACGCAACAGATTCTGGTTCGGGTCGTCACAGATCATCTCAACTATTTTCCGTTTAAAAAATGTTGCACTTCATTGGGGTTCGAACATCGAACCTGTGAGATATTAACTAGTGCCTCTATCACTAGACCACAAAGACACGTTGATAATCTAGCATACATAAACGTATTTATCCGTTGCTAAATATTTTGATAAAATTATAGCAAACTACTCTTAAGGACAGTTTGGAAAAGCCAAATACATTTAAGGACAAAGTCCCTTATTTTAGACAATGAAGAACAAAATCTTACAAATAAGGACAAGTTGCTTGTAGGCTGCCATGTGGCAGGTATAAATTTACTTTTATATCCTGTCTTATTTTTGTGTGTGTATTTAATATATATTTTATCCGAAAATATTTAATATTATTTTTTAATTTGTTTTCTTTTTCAATATTTTTTAGTTTGATTACTTTTTTTCTGTTCCAAAAATATCCCCAAAAAATTAATTTTTCTTTCTGTTCTTATTTTCAGTTCAATTTTACTTTCTAATATTTAGTTTGTTCAAAATTCAGTAGCAGTCTCGAAATAAATTCAGTATCTCTAATGAAAATTTGATATTATTATTAGCTCGCTTTTTATAATAAAAAAATCAAAATCAATTTTTTTTCGAATTTTTTTTAGCACTTTTGTTCTAACACTTATTTTTTCCAGTAACAGTGTTATAGAAAGATTAGTTTTGATACAAATACAATAAAATTTTAAAAAATGTAGTATCAGCTTGGCAACTTGAAAAACACAGTATCATCCACTTATTTTTTCAGTAGCAGTGTTATAGAAAGGTATTAATTTTGATACAAATACAATAAAAATTTTAAAAATATAGTATCAGCTTAGCAACTTGAAAAACACAG